>JAOQMS010000001.1:12611599-12663662 GCA_027563885.1 Erythroxylum longipes | reverse complement strand
CCAATAATTTGACCGCATCATATAGTTTAGTACTAGTTTCTTGCATGATAATTAATTACATAGTGCATACATATAAGACATTTGTATGTTAGCTTGCATACCTGTCACGCAATTCACCTTTCACCTTCTCTGATCTGTGCATATTTGGCATCATAGTAATTAGACCAAGACACGCATCTTTTACATCATAAATCACATGTATCTACTTCATCTTCTTTGCCATTCTTTTCATGCGTGAAATTGGTCTGCACTAAAGGGTAGTTTGCATTCTAAATCTTTAACTAGGTCACGGGTTTAGTTAGCATAAAATCGTAACATAGCATTTGTCCTTCCCTCTTTTTTTAAAATTCAAATACATATGCAAAGTTTAGATTAATTTAATTAATTCATCTTAAATTAGCTGCCGCATAAAGATAATATTTCTAGCATTCATACATATTAGTTAATCATACTAAGTCTTATGTGCCGCATGCATCTAACATATTAGGAATAAAATATTGCATTTGTTCATCTTAGCTATAATTTGCATTTAATTTTTATTTTCCCCTAACATATACACGCTTACTTTTGATTAAAAGTTAGATTTCTTCCTTGTGTCTTGATCTCTTTGGGATGATACCCTCACTCATCCATACTATATATCAATTTAAATAGGGGATTAAATTTGTAGGCTAACGATAACCTATCAATAAATTTTACCTTATTAAATTCAATATATTACTCCTTTATGATATTTGTTATGCTCATTCTTAATTTGAATCAACATATTGAATCAAGATATTTATGTTAATATGCACAATGAGATTTGGTAAAATATTAAGTTAATAAGCAATTTAAGATAGATTTTAATTGTCAGTTAATTATTTTTAGGATTGCTTCAAATCCAATTGAGTAGTTAGGAGTAGTTTTAAGAAATCGAGAGATTGCAAATCAACTTTTATCTATTTCAATTGGAATTACTTGATTAGATCTTGAGAGAGGTAATCAAAACATTTGGATATCTAGGATCAACTATAGTTGAATTCACAAAGTGAAGGGAAAATAAAACAAAGATATAATAATCCCTAAGTTTCCATTATTGAATAACTTCAATTTCATTGTTATCTTTTACTTGTTCAATGATCAAGTTTTGTTATTTTACTTTAATTTTTAGTTAATCAATCTTTTGTTAAATTAGGCAAACTATAATTCAAACTGTTAGATAACTATATTCAATCCTTTTGAGAACAATACCATTTGTACTACAATATATAACTTGTATACTTGCAATATAACATAAAACTAGCAAACAAATTTTTGGTGATGTTGCCAAAGATTGCAATTTTAGCATCTTATCCAATTTGAATTCTTTTAATTTAAGGAGTTTGATACTTTTTCTTATGTGATTTAAGGTGCATGAACACAAAAATCATAAGGTGCTCAAGAAAATTAGCAGATACATCAATTTTTGACATCACCAAACACAAAAGAGAAATTCGAAAAACAAGTGCCAAGAAGCTATAAATAAAAAAGTTATGAAAGAAGGAAATCAGAAAGGACACCAAAGGACTCTTATGGATTTTATAAGGCTAGGTTTTAATGTGAATTAACAGGGCATTACAATATCCCCGTCTTAGCCAACAACTTCGAGATAAAGCTAGCCTTATTAAATATGTCACAAACCAATGTGCAGTTTTATGGATTGGCTAATAAAGACCCAATGCACACTTGGAAAACTTCTTGGAGATATGCAACACATTTAGATACAATGGGTTGTCTGAAGATGTTACACAGATGAGGTTGTTCCCTTTTGCACTGAGGGATCAAGCTAAGGTATGGTTAAACTCTTTAAACCCTAAGAATGTCAGAACTTGGGAGCAATTAGTACAAGTCTTTTTGGCAAAGTATTTTCCATTGACAAAGACCACAAGAATCATTAAGGAGATCCTAAATTTCCATCAGAGTGATAGAGAGTCCTTATATGAAGCATGAATTAAAGAATTACAAAAGATTTGTCCACACACAACTTACCAAAGGAATTCTTGTTACAAACATTCTATAATGGAGTTAATACACACATAAGAGGGACTATAGATGTAGTAGCTAGTGTTTTTTTTATGAGAAAAATAATTGATGCGACACACGATCTATTACGAGAAATGTTGAATAATAGTTGCCTATAGACAATGGAGAGGGGCAAGAAACAAAATTTCAAAGAGAAGAAGGTAGTGATAGCTAAGAATTTAGTGATAACGTTACAAGCTTAAATGTTTATCCTTACTAAGCAATTAAGCAACTTGTAGGCCTCTTCTTCTAACCTAACGAAATCAATACAACATGGATGGGAGTTATGTGGGCAAGACTTTATATGATAGCTAATTGTTTTTTTATGGATAACAATAGTATAGAACAAGTTAGTCTCACGGGAGCTCAACAAATGGGAGGTAACAATTCATACTCTAACACATATAATCTTGGGTAGAAGAACCACCTAAATTTTTATTGGACTAATAATGCAGTAAATAACATGAGAGCATAGAGTCCATCAGGATTTCAGGAGGATAGGCTTGGATCCTTGGAGTCAAATATGGGAAAGTTAATAGATATGCTAAGCTCAAATTCAATAACCAAGACGAAAGTCAGAAGTGGACGGAAGTTAAATTTGATCAAATAGTAAAGAATCACTCCCCTTCAATTCATAAATAGGAGGTTTAAGGTAGGTAACTTACTAATACATTGTCAACAAGTAATGTGGGGAATCTCCAAAGTAACACAGAAGTCAATCTAAGGGAGCAATTAAAGGCTATTAAACTAAGAAGTGGAAAGGAGTTGGAATAACCAAAAGAGAAGGAAGCCATCCCCTATACAGAAGGAAGCTAAGGAAAAAGGAGGATAAAAATGTAGAGAAACCTTATGTGCCACCACCACCATATACTCTAAAAATAGCATTCCTATAAAGGTTAAAGAAGACCCAAATAGATGCACTGTTTGCCAAATTCTTAAAAAAGTTACAGAAGTTGCAAATCAACTTATCCTTTGTGAAGGTTTTAGAGAACATGCCTAAGTATGCCAAATTCCTCAAGGACATGTTAACCAGTAAGAGTACTTAGGAGGACAACCAAACAGTGTCATTGACGAAAAGTTGAAGCTCCATAATTACTAGCTACATGCCCTCAAAGTTGAAAGATCCAGGGAGTTATTACTATTTCTTATGTAGTTACTAATCTTGAATTTTCCAAATGTTTAAGTGATTTAGGGTTTATCATTATCTTAATGTCTTTGTCTATTTTTAGGAAATTGGTACTGAAAGACATGAAGTCAACATTTATTCTTATCCAGTTGGTGGAGTAATCAATCAAGAAGTTATTTGGAGTGGTGGAGGATGTATTAGTCATCGTTAGCGATTGAAAATGTCTAATGATTCTTAAGAGGCCTTAGGAACATTGAAATGGCATTAATTGATGTCATGATGGGAAATTATTTCTTAGGATTGCTCATGAGTAGGTGCAGTTCAGTATGAACAAAACATTAAAGAATCCAGGAAAGGGATTGCATGCATTAAAATTGATGTGGTTAATGAAGATCCAAAAAAGTTGGAGGAGGATAAGTTAGGTGACAAAATAAAACAAGAATTATTAGTAAAGATGGAAGCACTCATGCCACCCTTAATTGAGAAACCACTTTTTTTTAAGTTAAACACTAGTGGGGAATAAGAAACGAGAGTGGTGGAGACAATTAAAAAGCAAATAAGAAACATAAGACGAAAGATTTTTAATACAACAAGCATAAGTCCTACTGTCAAGATGCATAGGACCTTCACAATCAAAAGAAGAGTTGGTTGAAATAATTGAGCTAAAATGGTCATTTTAGGGACCTTAAAATTAGCATTTTATGTTTTAGTTAAGTTTTTTGTAATTTTGTGTTTGAAAGTGCTTTGTTATTTTGTTTTATGTTTATTTTGTAGTAAGTCAAAAGATGGATGTTCGTAGCATGAAGCGTATCCAAGTTCTTTCCTTGATTTCATCACCACCACAATCCCCATAAGTATTTTCTCCTTAGTTTTCCTATTCCTTTTATTTTTGTTTGTTATATTTGTTATATGTGTTGTTTTAAGTTTTGCGTCATTTTTCAGATTGAGGACAATGTATTGTTTAAGTATGGGGATATGTAGGCACTTGCACATTATTTGTGTGTGAATTTGCATCTATATTGTGTTATTTTTTGAAGTGTATCCAAGTTCTTTCTTTGACTTCACCACGACCACAATCCCCATAAGTGTTTTCTCCTTTGTTTTTAGTTCCTTTATTTTTGTTTGTTATATTTGTTATATATGTTGTTTTAAATTTTGTGTCATTTTTCACATTGAGGGCAATTTATTATTCAAGTGTAGGGACATATGTTCACCTGCACATGATTTATGTGTGAATTTGCATCTATATTGTGTTATTTTTTGATTATGTAAGCATTGTGTAAATATTTTGTTGCATGATGTGCACATTGTGTTAATATGTAAATGGCATAAAATTGAAATGAAATATCTTATCTATGAACATAATTTTTTTAATTTTTGAAGAAACATTAGCTTGTGAATTTTGTGATTTAAGTATTTTTTAGATGAATATATATGTTGGTTAGAATATTGTACTTATTATATCAATTTATGGAACTTGTCTAGATACATTTTTAATTAAATTCACCTAAATTGGTAGATATTAGTAGTACCTTTTCGTGGGAGTGATTAACTAAGAAGAAGTGATGTAGGTAAAATTGACAAACAAAATATAATAATAACACCAAAAACACCAAAGTTTGTTGTAATAACGTGCTACATACATTTCCTAATGTACTGACCCATTAAAAAATGGGTTAAGAATAGAGCTAGTAACTAGTTGTGAGTTGTGATATAACTGAGTAATTGGGAGTATTCATGAGAAAATGTTTGTCTTTGTGTTAAAAGACTAGAATGAAACTTCAACCAAGCTTGATAATATGGTGTTGACAATAAAATTAAACATATGGGTAGTCTTCTTAAATGTCAAAATAAATTTCATAAATAGATATTTAGTGATGGGCTACCTCTTTAAATATAAGAATAAGTGCATGCTTACAACTGTCATAGATGTATAAATAGGTGTCAATATTTTGGTTGACATGTGTATTTGAATTAAAGCATTTGAACATGAATGGAATAAGTTAGTACATTGAAGATTTTAAGTGATTAAGGTTTATGGCTAAGTTAATTTCATAAGATTTGATGTCATTATACCATTAATTTTATTGATGCATGATTGAGTGTTTTTTTTAATGGTTTTAGTTTTGTTTGGGTACAAGTAAAGACATATCTATTCTTTAAGGATATTAGGTATATATCTTATTAATGTGGAATACGATATGGAAAGTAGTTGGAATATATCTTCTATTCTTTAACATTTATAATGCCCCTAATTCAAGGTCCCATCTTTATGTTTATACTTAAATTTGAATTTTACTGATATATAAGTTACCGATCATATAACAAGAGGTGTAACAACATAAGTTGTTATATATAGGCCTGTATCGTTTGATTTGGGTTGAAGTTGCTAACTTGAGATTCATGCTAGGATGCCTTCGCTATATTTATCATCATTTATGCTTTAAAATGATTTCTTGTTGCCTAAGAAATCCACATTTTTGTTGCATTAATAGTCTCTTAATTCTAATGGCCAATATCCCTCCATTTTGATGGATAATTTCATTTTAGAGGATATGATATTCCTTCAGGACATTACATACTAACATTGCAATGTCTTTAGCTAGCAAAATAATTGCCCTGGAAGAAATAAAGTGCCTTCTTTTGTTGGTCATTTGTTACAAAAAATTCAAACTAAAAATATAAAGAAAAATGCCCCCATTATATTATACTTCCTAGTAACATGTTTTCATGTTCATAAAGTGAGACATCAGGCTTATAGAGCTAAGATCACAACATGTGATCACAAAATAAACTATTATTATCTCACAATTACTAATAACAGGATTGTCCTTTGCTAAAATGGTCACATTAACATTTAAAGGCATTCGTTTATTTAGATCATCATCCTTCCTTTATGAAAATCCACTCAACATTCATGGTATTTACCAACACCTTCATTGTAAATAGTCCTTGCATCATAGATGGCTTGATAAGCCATAAGAAGTTTCTTATGCCATTGAAAGATTGATTTCATTTACTTGTTTCCCAAAGCTTTTTTAGAAGATTTTACAAGTCTACCAAGCTCTATTTTTTGACTTGTAAAATCTTCTTATGCCATTATTTCTTATTCCTGATGATCAACCTCACTGTAAAATGAATGTGTGAATGTAAAAGCCTAAGCTTCTTTCCTTCAATTGTAGGCACAACACTAGATCCATTTTAATTGAATAAAGAGAATAATCGAGAAAAGTGAGAAAGAGAGAGGAGAGAGAAAAGAGAGAAAAACTTTTTTTTAATTTTTGGATACCACTTGAATGTTTGTGAAGTATTAAGGTTTTTGTTAAACATGTTAAAACATTTGAGTTTTAAATTAAATTATAGTGAAAACATTATGGTCCAATTTGACCCATTGTCTTAGATGGAATAAAGGGTACTTTTATTTGTATGACATGTACCCACATTAGCTTGAGCACAAGATAATTAACATAAGACCTTACGAAAAAGGAAAAGACAAACACACAATGCTTTAGTATAAATAATCAATGTCAATTCTTAAGAGTTAAACTAGAAAGCATAACAATACATGTACAAACTATACCTAAAAGAATTAAACAAATCAAGGTTTGAGGGTCTTTTTACCTTAAGCCCACTTATGATCTGTGCTACTATTCAATAAAATAAAATCAACCTACGGAGATGTTGTAAATGACACTGTTAACAACTCTTTCTTGTTCATCTTCTTCTTTCCAAATTTCAAAGGATTATAGTTGCTAGTAAAAGCTGATTTCAAACCTTAAGATATGTGGAATGATTGAAGATGGGATGGTCTGGTTTGATTCGGTTAGACTTTTTGCCTCACCATGTGAATTGATGATGCGTTATCCCATCTAATAACATAATTTGGACCACATAGGTTGTGTAGATCAAGTTTACATTTTAATGTAACATCATTAATCGAACAAAACTAAGTAAGTCTACAAGATTTAAAGTTAAAAGGCCAGAGGAATTTAGTATACTAATTGTTGGAAAATTGGGACAGGATTCCAACCCAAATGCAGCGAAATAATTATGAAACTTGTTTCATATTTTGATTTCTTGAAAATTAACATCACTTTAATTTTATAAAATGATTAACATATAAATAATAATAAAGCATGAATCTTAATTCATATCTTATTTCGAAAATTGATCATTTTTTTGTAGTATCCCACGAACTGCTTTCGAAATTGATCCATCTCAACCACCGTAGCCACACAAGTATTTGGCCTCTAACAATATCCACATAACTGGTTGAGATAATTTAACTCTTACAGAGAGGGTTAAGCAAGAAGTGCTAAATTCATTAAAGCCTAATTATATTTATAATAAGTTTTGGACATTCTACTAATTTAATTGAAATTAAATTCTAATTTCAATTTTACTTTAATTAGAATTACAAATAATTTTAATTAAATGTCATTATGCCTAAATAAGATCCAATATCTTATATTGATCCTTATTTATTAAATATCTCATATTTAATCATATAGTTTCTCAAACTTTATAATTAACTATAACTTGATTAAAAATATCATTGCTCTCTTCAACCAGTTTGTTATGTGTGACCTATTAGATTTCCAAATATATTAACAATAACTATAAATTATAATTTTGATTAATAATTAGAATTAGATAAATTAATTATGATGCAGGAGTTGTGACTTGAAGGTAATATCTTGATGGTTAGTTGGTTCACCTAGACAATGCTTTCCTGGATCCATCAAAATATTGACAAGCATAAGTTTGGTGCTTATTGGCGTCTGCATGTTTTGCAACCACTAGAAGTTTAACTTAATTAAGTTACATTTGCAAGTGGTCCTTTCATGAAAATCATCTTAATTACTTGTTTTAAGGATACCATTATATTAGCCTCTAAGCTTTCGTTTAATTAGTAAGCTGATGAACAGAATGGAAGTCAGATGCTCCTGCATCCAAATGAATCAAGACCTAAAAGGATGTAGCTGTGGTCATTTTTTTAAAATCCCAATTAAAAATTCCTTATCGTTGAAACTGTTTCATAGCCGAATTGCAAACTGACAAGTTTGAACCTTAGGAATTTCAGAATATTAAGGTCATGAAACATGGAGTAAACAAACTAGCACGATACAACATTTTTTTATGTACAAGTGAAAAGTGAACTTCGTGTTTCATCATACAACCACTTCCTGTTACAGGGAAACCGAATCTTTCGATTTGGATAGATTACTTCAGGCGAAGTTTAGCATTCTGAGGAGGTGAGGAACGTGTGACAAGAAAATGCAACTTGCCAACTTCTGGATTTCATGCTAAGATAATCAGAAATTCTGGATATATTAAATCATGTATCTTTTATTTCTTCCAATGAAATTTATGTTTTTCATCTACTTTAAACTATGGACCTTAATCTTTATATATGGCAGGGACAAAGAGTTTTGCCGTTCAATCTTTCATGTGTCTTCTAGTCAATCAGCCCTTGTCGGGCTAACCCAGTGAACTCAAGATAAATTTGCAACCTGCAGCAGATGATCAACAATATGGTTTTTTCAGTCTTGTAGAAAATAAACCAGAATGTTTCTCTAGAATTTGTAAATATGTTATGGGGGACATAATGTGCTCTATTCCAATACTCACAGGTCCTTGAATCACGCAAGTTCAGCGAGTTCGGGGTCATCAGTATGGCGAGGTTCAATGGAACACTGTATTATTGTTTGATGGCTTTTTCTTTGGCAATTATGCTGTCAATCGTTTATCAAAACCAAGTGTTCTATCTAATGGGATTCACCAAAGTTAAGCCCTTGATGGGAAGATCTTGGGTTTCTGCAAATTCGGAAGCAAGTAAGTCCATGGCATTGCTTAATTATACCAGGCATAGTTATTAACTCTTGCAACTCCGTGATGTTATGCTTTTTGTTTATATACCAACATACTTAGCTGCTAAAATTCATGTAAAGAAAAACATGTGAATTTAAGTTTTCAGTTGCTGATTATGAGGATTAACTGGTCCAAGCTTTGAAAAAATTCAGTTGGGATAGGTACTGCTGTGGTAAGCACAGAAGACAGACTTTGTTGTTTCTTTAAACAAAAACAGTCTGCATATTGAACACGGCATTGTTTAAATTGATGTTCGAGTTTTACCGTATCAACTTCTCTTGATCTTCGTTTTATGTGCTAAGAATGTTCTTTTCTTTGAATTAGACTCACAAACTTACTCAATTGAATCTCCTGGTGTGGCTGAAGACATGTTGCCTGGTGAAAGTTGGATCGCGGAACAAGATACAGGGTCTTGCTTAAGCAGGTTCCAGTCTGTCTTATACCGCAAAATCTCCCATCAAAAGATTTCTCCATATCTCCTTAATAAGATAGGAGATTATGAGGAGCATCATAAGCGATGTGCACCTTATACAGAAATGTATAATAGGACAATAAAAGGACTGGAATCTGGCAATTTTTCTGAACCGACAGGATGTCACTACGTTGTCTGGACAGCTCTTGAAGGGTTAGGAAACAGGATTCTGAGCATGGCTTCAGCGTTCCTATATGCTGTCATCACAGACCGAGTTTTTCTTGTCGAATTCGAAGCTGACATGATTGATCTATTTTGTGAGCCATTTCCAAATACATCATGGCTACTGCCAGCAGATTTTCCTTTAAAGAATCAGTTCAAAATATTTGATCAGCTGTTTCCACATAGTTATGGAAACATGATGAAGACTAACACCATCAAGACGATGATGGAGCTGTCTCCGTTTTCCATGTATCTGTACCTGGCTCACGATGCTGACGATCGCGATACGTTATTTTTCTGCCAAGAACACCAAGCTTTCCTCGGAAACATCCCTTGGCTAATTATAAAATCAGATCAGTACTTTACTCCATCACTCTTTCTGATCCCATCCTTTGACCAAAAACTAAACAAAATGTTCCCTAACAAAGAAATTGTCTTTCACAACTTGGCTCATTATCTTTTTCAACCCTCCAATAGGGCATGGGGACTGATCACGAGGTTTTACGAGTCCTATTTAGCTAAGGCAGATAAGAGGGTCGGTCTGCAAATAAGGATCTTTGATCATAAAGCTAGCCCATTTCATATTGTGATGGATCAAATTTTAGCTTGTACAATAAAGGAGGAGAAAATACTGGCAGGAGTAAACACACTTAAACTTGTAGTTCCTCCATCCATAAACCTGACAACAAAGGCAGTAGTAGTTACATCTCTATATTCAGAATACTATGAGCATATAAAGAATATGTACTGGATGGCTCCAACTGTGAATGGGGAGGTAATCGGAGTTTACCAACCAAGCCATGAAGGAATTCAACACTTTGGGGATCATATGCACAACATGAAGGCTTGGGTTGAAATGAATCTCCTAAGTTTATGTGATGAGTTGATCACTAGCTCTTGGTCTACCTTTGGCTATGTATCTCAAGGCCTTGGAGGCTTGAGGCCGTGGATTCTGGTCAAGCCAGAGAAAAGAATGACTCCTCATCCAGCTTGTGGTCGAGCCGAGTCCATGGAGCCTTGCTACCATTCTCCTCCCAGTTATGAGTGCAGGACAGGACCAAAAGTGAACGCTGATTTGGGTGCAATTGTTCCTCATGTAAACCACTGTGAGGATTTTAATCATGGCTTAAAGCTTTTCAACAAAGATGCTTAATTCAGAACTAAAGCTTATGAATCAGAGAGAATTTTCTATTGCACTTCCAAAACTAGGAATATATTGCCCTATTTCATTACGTAAGCTTCATACGGTTGTACACAACTCAGTTCCCTGCTTTACAATCTCCCCTGCGATTTGATCTGCTTTGGGTAACTAGCAATTCTTAAACAGTTCAACGTCTAAAAGCCTCAACATTTAATTCTAAAAACTGATCATTTATTTCTTAAGTTCATTTATTCATCAGTTATTTGTGATTATAACTTCCACTGAAGTAGGAGTTGAAGGTACTGGTTAATATGATATACTAAACTGACCGTGAGAAGGCAATTAAACATGTTCTGTTATTACTTCATAACAAGACCATTGAATGATCAGGAGAGATGTAGATGAGAATATATATCCTTGATCAACTCTTATCCATTTTCACAAAGGCACAAATATAGATCTCAAAATGTCAGTCGACATGTCTCAAAACAAAAAGCTTCACATAGCTATGTTCCCGTATCTAGCCTTTGGCCACATTATCCCATATCTAGAGCTTGCGCAGTTCTTTTCTCAAAAGGGTCACCAGATCACCTTCATTTCTACCCCGAGAAACATTGATCGCCTCCCAGTTGTCTCTCCAAACTCAATCTTTCCAATAAGGTTCGTCAAATTTACTCTGCCATCTCATAAGCACCTCCCTTCAGAGGCAGAGGCCACTACTGATATACCATTATACAAGCATCAATACCTTAAAGAGGCATA
This sequence comes from Erythroxylum longipes, assembly GCA_027563885.1. Taxonomy (NCBI): domain Eukaryota; kingdom Viridiplantae; phylum Streptophyta; class Magnoliopsida; order Malpighiales; family Erythroxylaceae; genus Erythroxylum; species Erythroxylum longipes. The sequence continues at coordinate 12,652,085 of JAOQMS010000001.1, read as the reverse complement.
CGATGGATTACAGGAAGACTTGGCTTCTTTTCTCGAAGATTCTAAACCAGATTGGATCATTTATGATTTTGCTCCATACTGGTTGCCACCTATAGCTGCAAAACTTGGAGTTTCATGCGCCCACTTCAGCACACTGAATGCTTGGACTCTATGCTTCTTTGGACCATCAACAAATGCCCTTATAAATGGTGATGAAGAAGATGACAGGAATGAGCCTGAGCATTTCATCGTCCCTCCCAAGTGGATTCCTTTTGAAACAAACCTTGCGTTTCACTTATATCAGGCAAAAGAAATTGCTAGTGGCATTAGGTTTAAGACCTCAAGTGTGTCTGATTTGTATCGACTTGGTTCAGTTATTTCAGGTTCCGATGTTTTAGCTGTTCGAAGCTGCATGGAGCTCGAACCTGAATGGTTACAACTCGTCGGAGCACTTCACCAGAAGCCAGTTATTCCGGTGGGGCTATTGCCACCCTCTTTTCGTAATAACGACGATGATCATTATTGGCATACGATCAACGAATGGCTGGAAACAAAGAGCAAAAGTTCGGTGGTTTTTGTAGCACTTGGAAGTGAAGTGAAACTAAGTGAAGAAGACATAACAGAGCTTGCACTTGGTCTAGAGCTGTCAAAGTTGCCATTTTTGTGGGCTCTAAGGAAACAACAGGACAAGGTGGCATTGCCTAATGGCTTCGAGGATCGAACCAGAGGACATGGCCTTATTTGGACAAGTTGGGCATCACAGATCAGGATATTAGCTCATGAATCGGTAGGCAGCTTCTTGACTCACTGTGGTTGGAACTCAATCATAGAAGGGCTCCACTTTGGTCGACCGCTTGTGTTACTGCCGTTTTATTTAGACCAAGGCTTGAACGGGAAGGTCTTTGCAGAGAAGAAGGTTGGCGTGGAGATTCCTAGAAACGAAGAGGATGGTCGGTTCACGAGAAACTCAGTTGCAGAGTCGTTGAAGCTGGTTATGGTTGATGAGAACAGAAATGTTTACTTGGACAATGCCAAGAAGATGACGGTTGTTTTTGGAGATAAGAACCTGAATGATGAGTATATATCTAATTTCGTCAAGTATCTTGAAAATCGTACCACTCAGAAACAGAAAAACGCTAAAAGTGAAATTTAATATTTAATATTTTTATTAGTTGAGCCTTAACTTTTTTTAGTTTTTGAAATAAATCTTCATATTTTAAAAACGTTTAAAATAAATTTTAAGTGGACGTGAATTTTAATAAAATTAAAATTTCATTTATTAAGTATTACATTATTATTGACGTATCATATATTTATAATTTTTAATTATTATTAATTTGCACAATTTCATATAATATATAATTGAGATCTAATTATTATTTAAAATATAAATAAATAATAATTATTCTTATTATATCCTAATTTAAATAATACTAATTAAGTTAATTTTGATTAAAAATCCTAATCTTAAAAGTTAGAAACCCTATCTTGAAATAGACACTTATTTCTTCTATCTTTCGTTTCTTTTAAGTTATGTTTGGTTGGGTGATTATTAATAAAATGGAATGAAATATTATTACATCGTTTGGGATAAGAGTTTTATAATAAAATAGAAAGAAAATGATGGAAGAGAAGGGAAAGGTTTCACATTATATCTCATTTCATCCTAAACAGTAAAAAAAACCAATCTTCAATTCAGGAGATTTAGGATGAAATGTAAAATGATAAACATTTCACTATATTATATTACAAACTCTTCTTCCAAACAAAATTTCACCATATTATGTTATGAAACATTTCATCTCTGCCGAATATTACATCCAATTATATTTCATTTCATTATAAATTATTTTATTCTATTAAAAGTACAAGACACAAAAAAGAAAAAAAAAACATCCGAGAACAACCTTGACCTTGCTCATGGCACGTCTCTAGAGAGCCTTGTTTCCATTTTCCCTCGACTTTTGACTGCAATTCCAACATTGGTTCCTTGTGTAAGACATTGTTTTGCGGTTATAATGAGCCGTAGCTATATAAGCTACAATTATAAGATATCAGCTTCGGCATTGTGTTAGGCCTCAAGGAGACAACAAAAGTTGATAGATATTTTTAGAAAGATGGAGAAGAAGCTGAGCAGTATACATTTTTTTTTAGGAATGTAACTTTCATTCTCACCATATCTATGGGATATTTCACCAAATAATTAAGCAGTAAAGCCAAATCACGGTTCCTTCCTTGTCCCATTTATTTTTCCTTGTTCCTTTTCTACTCAATTTATCAGAAACGGCAGAAATTTGGCCATCAACATGCAGGGTTTTATAAACAAGTCTGGATCATTATTTTAGAATTCAGTAAAAGGTGTTACAAGTTAGGACACCTAAAGTTCATTCTAAACATTTTACTAATTGGTAAAAGATATAATAATTTGAGCTCCTGCTCACATATCTAGTTTATTCTTTCTGAATTTTCCAATATATGGAACATCTTAGTTTAATATATAAAAATTCAGATACACCAACAATCTCTTATAGTGGGTTGGTGTTTCATGGTAGGCTGCTAGTCTTCTGGTGCTAGGCAAATCAACAATCTCAAAGAGGGATCATGCTTTTGAAGCATAATGAGGCAACGGGGAATTAGAAAGATGTGCTAAGTACAGACGGTAAGAAAAGTAAGACATACAATGAACCAGAGAAAGAGTCATGTAAAGCCAGAACTAGTAAAAGCATTTACGACTGAAACACGAGAACAATCAACATCCAAACCGGCCTCAACCATTGCTTCAATTCTCCCGTTTCAAAGTCCTATCCTTAGTCCTGAGGAGAGGTAACATAACGCCTAGGCAGACTAAATATGTCCTGTTCTGCAAAAGGAGAGGTCCATTCATTCAGACTAGCTTGAGATGTTTCTTGTGACACTCCACCATCCCGTAATCTTGGTATGCATGACCCACTTGTATTGCTCATCCTCGGGGCAGAACGGTTACTCAACAGTGAAGATAGCCCCAGCCACAACCCACTTGACTTGGTCGCTAACAGGTTCGTATCCAAAGTCCAATCTATACTGGTGTAGTCTAAATTAGGTATCAAGCCCCCTGTATTCCAATCAGCATGTGAAGATGAACCTGAAGTTCTTACTGAGCCCTAGCTAGTAAATAGACCAAGTGATGATGGCACTGCAATTAATGGTGAATTTGGAGTTACTGTACCATGTGAACCATGGGGATCTGAAGGAACTAAAAGATATTTCTCCATCATGCCCCATGAACCTCCCAGCTTGGATGTGAAATCCACTGGGCTACTAGACATTACATGTGTTCCTTTATATGAAACTGGATGATGGAATTGCTCTAAATTCTGACTTCCTCGGTTAAGGCTTCCAGTTCTTTGAAGTAATTTACCATTCAGGATTATGCTTTCACCCGAAACATTATTTGAATACCATCCAGGTGTTGGTACAGAAGGTAAGGAACTTATTCCAGGAAGTGGATTTGACATGGGATTTACAGATTGTGATCGCTGCATAATAACTATCGGTTCCCTCATCATCTGCTGAGAACTGTTCACTTCATCTCCAGTAAGACCATTCTAGATCTCCAGTTTTGTTGATACAGGTGTTACTTGAAAAGGCAAGTCAACAGCTGTTGAGAACGAAGGGCTTGATCCTGTAGTAGCCCACCTCTGATCAGCCAATGCCTTCTGCTGGTTCAAAAGCTGCAGATGTCTGCTTGCAGGTTTTGCATAATTTGACAATATGCTTACTGTTCTCATATAATTTAAGTCTCTTCATCCCTGCTCGGCTGTAACATAATTGCAGCAGTAGAGACAGGCTTCACTGGGGACTCGTTCAGCTTCTCGGCAAAAGATGTTTCTTCTCGGATTGGAGTAGCAAGTACTTCTCTATTTTATGCTCGCCATTTCTCCTCTGCCTTCACAAGATCCCCTTCAGAAGCAACAACAGCCCTTTCAACTTCTTGCTTTGAGCATTTGAAACGCATCTCCATTTCTGACATCCGAGAAATCTGCTCACTAATATCTATTTTTAAGTTACTACCACCTACAAACTTACTTTCGTTGCTGTGAGCTTCCTTTTCATTTGCCTCGAAAAGCCACTTGACTGATTCTCCCAATCTACCATCGTTTAGGATAAGGGCCACAGTTGACCTATCAGAGGAAAACCCCATTGCCACGAGTTGCTGTGACAATGGTTCTAGCTTTCTTGACATTAGATATCCAGTGCAACATTCATGCAACTCTTGGGCCCGCCTCTCTTTCTGAGGCTGGTATTTCTACTCATTTTTTAAACGGATCTTCTCACGGTTATCATTCTCTAGTCCAGGCACATTTTCTAACCTAGTAGAGTTTGTTAACTTCTATTTTAGGTCTTCTGACTCACCAGCGCAGCTCCTATTGTTGGAAACTGAGTCATACTCAGGTACAGTTTCATGAGGGCTACTGGAATGCTCATCAGTGTCATCAATAATCCTGAAAGATCCACTATCATTTAAAGGTGGGGGTGAAGCACCTGATGGAATGTCAAGAGGATGGAAAGTCCCGGACATGGGTTCATGACCGCTTGCTGGACTGGCAGCTGCAGTGTTAGTAAACCCAGAGGGCTTAATGGATGCCTTTTGGTATTCCTTGTTGGAACTGTGAGAGGTCTTATCTTTGGATTTAGTCTTGGATGTGACCCTGAAGACATTCTCCAGAGTAGAATAAGCTGGGTTACCTGCATTAATGCAGAGGAAAATGAACTCTGCCTGGTTGAATATGTTAAGTATAATAGTATCCTTGTGGCAAATCTTAATGACAGAGATCAATTACGCAACTTCTCTTTAACGTCTTAATTCAGGTATTTTTTGGAACCATTTTTAACTCTTACACTTAAGATTAAAAAAATGATCAATAAAACAGACATTAATAACCTTTCAAACTACTGCAAGTTATTCAAGTGAAAATCAAAAAAAATCAAATGAAGAACTTTGGGAATCTGCAACCAGATAGATATAACTGCACTATCGTTTTTAATCCTAATTCGCAACCAAAGATAGAAAGGCAAGAAACAATTTAATCGCATCCGTCACTAACAGAAGTATCCGATTAAGAAGATTCAAAATTTCTTCGGGTCACAACTCAGAGAAAGATGCAACATTTGACCGATTTTAAAAAATAAAAATTTGAAGAACTTATGGAGATATAAAGATTATAACCTGCCATTAACAAAAAACACTGCAACTTTTAAAATACTGTGAAAAGGATGTAATGAAATTGAATACAGGCAGGAACACAAACCCCAGGACTTATATCAACCTCATTGTATAATTGAATAGATAGTAGAAAGATTGTACAATAAAACCCAGTAGATAACCTTTAGGTCTCTCAAAACCAAACGGTACCCGCTAACTCAAAGCATATATGAGGTCAAAGCAAATAAAAAACAAAAAGCAAATCTGACGAAATGTTCAATCTTTTAGCAATAAATTGCAATGAAGATCTGGAACAGGTGAAAAGAACAACGAACAACCAAAACAAAAACTACAAAAAAACAGAGAGAGAAGGATACTAACAGATCGAAGAACAAACTTAAAGAAAGAGAAGAATTGATGAGAGGGTGAGACAAATTGACATGATGATGAATGATCTTGGTTTTAGTTTTCTTGCCTATGTTATTAGTGGCATCTTTGTTGTTGTTAATGCTTGCTAATGGTTTGTGGGGTCATCAACAAGAGTGGCTTTTACTTTTTATTTTTCTCCTTTTTTTAGCTTTTTTTTCCTCACTTTTTGTGCATCTATTTAATAATTTCTTTCTCTCCCTATAAATTTCAATCAATTAATTATAAAATCATCTAACACTTATTGATTTATCTTGGCAATTCTCCCTAGCTTAAATTATCTTCTTTCTTTTGCTTACTAATGCTCTTAATCTTCTCAACCAAACTTATCCCTGCCCCGTTATGCTTGGGAACCTTTAGTTACTAACATACTATGTTAGAAAGAGTTGAAAAGGTTCACTAAAGAATAGTAAACTGACAGTTAGTTTGTAGCATCTTGGAGACTGACTGTTGAATAAGCAGAAAGTAACAGTCGAAACCCCTCTTGGTGTAAAGGAAACATCCTACAACCCATTCATTTTCCTGAAATGACGTAGGACATAAGTTGAACCAGTACAGTTTTACAGCAGAAATATTTGTTAGATAAAATCCAACGAACAAGCATTACAAATATATCTATCTTGAATAGGTAGAATCATCCATTGCTTCAACTTTTAGCCTCCGTCTATTTCAGTATGTTTATTCTAAGAAAATGTGAAAAACTTGCCTGAAAATGCCAAGACAAGAACCATTGTATCTTAACCCAGCTAAAACCACCAATAAACTATTTCCAGACTGCTACAACTTGTGATCGACTCTCCTTGACCCATACAGGCATTCATTTTAAAAGGATACAACCGATTACTATTAATGCAAAAGAAAATAATTTGTGACTCGTGATCGGTAATTACTTATAATAGGCGATTATTAATTAAGATTGAAAATTAATAAAAATACAAAAAAGTAAATTTGTCAATTATAACAAAAAGTAGTTTCTTCCATTTTGACAATTTTTTCTTCTTCTTTTCTTTAAGATAGGGGATATTTTTGTATTTTTTGAACCGTGAAAGTAAGAATTATCCCCTTTTTTAAAAAGAAAAAGAACAAATTAATAAATAATAATAGTACAATTGTATTCCTCAAACAAAACAACTAAATCAAAAGCATCTCCCACAATTAGAATCGAGGGAATTACTTCCAAGACTAAAATTGTTGCCTATTAGGGGAGCAAAGAAAGAATAAACTTTGACAAACCATTTTAACTACAATATAAAGACTTCAGTGTTGAATTAACTTGAAGCTTCAATGATGATAAGATGTTGGAATACATTCCAAATAGAAGGCCCTTCATTACTCATGCCCTTAAGGACCTCCTTAGAAATGATCATATCTCTTATCTACTTAAAGGTACACAATATGAAGTCATATTCTTTTTTTTTTATTTTGAAAAGTTCTTATATTCCTCTCCTCCCAAGTGGCATAAATTCCATAACTAAGCATCAACTTGAAAGTTTTTAGGTTAGCTTAGTATATGTAACCAACATGTTCAGTTTAATTAATTAATTGAGACCAACTTTAAGCAAAGAAATGGATTTAACACACCCTTTAAGTTTCATACTAAAACATATGAGTAAAGTTGCATTGCAATAGAAGATGCTTATGATTCTCAGGGGGTTTGGAGACAGCTTACATAATCTATCCATGGTTTATAATCTATTTTTGAGTGGTAACCATTGTAGGACAGAAGCTTTGGGGAAGTTATTCTTAAACCACACATGGTTACTGTTACTCTTTCAAAGAGAGCTTTAAATAATTTCAGATCTATTTATTTGCGAAGCATCTTAAGTTACTTCCCATCCACATAATCTTTTCTTCTTGAATTAGTATTGGTTTGTAAGATGGAACAAAAATCATAATCAAATTGAAACCTTTACATCTGTGGTGCTAATCTCCCTCCTTAATGATTTATTTGACCTTATGGAACAAGAAGTTTGAGATTTTCCAATCCTTGAAGCTTATAAAGACGACCAAATTTGTCCTAATCGTTAAACCAAAACCATGTTATCGTTTCATTTCCTATTTTAACTATGATCTCTTGGATTAAGACATTCTTTAACCTGAACATTTGATTTAGTGTTTAAGAATAAAATGCACTATCTATAATGATCCATAAATTGTGATCCCTAATTATTTTAGAATGCATCCATTTTACCCATATTTAGTTAGAATCTTTAAACAAGTTCCATTTCTCTTTACCATAAGCATCTTTTTTAGTAGTTCTGACTGATTTATTAGCCAACGCTCCTCATTTTTTGGAGAGCACACTTCTTGCCAATTTACTTTGGCTTTGTTTGTTTCCCTTATAAGCCTGACCATAAGAAGTTTCTCAATAATTTCTTCACTTCCTTGATCAGATTCAATGGCAAAAACATATGAGAGGTTCAATGAATGTGTATCAGTACAATATAAACAAGTTAAAGTCTACATACATAAGAGAGGAAATTTTATTGTAATGACCTATTTTCCTCTGAATTATGTCGATGAGAGGCATAATGTCTCAGAAGGTCAGTATTTTGTTAAAGAATGAGATGCCAAGATATTTTAAAGAATTTGTTGAGAGATGAGGCTTGAAATTCTTGATAGAACATTAACCATTCCTCAAGAAATATCATAAATATATAAGTAAAATTTGGTTATATTTATAGACATATCTGATAAATGATTGAAGGGAGTTGAATTAAATTTAGATCAACTTAATAAATTATCAAGAGGCCATTTAAAAATATATGATGAAAAATCTCTTTCTTATTACAATTTTTGTGAAATTTGAAGCTCTTATAACTCTTAATGTCTTGAGCTAGCATTTTTAAACGAAGCTTAATATATAAGTTCATTAAGAAGGGGAAATTAGGTCCCCTTGCTTGAGGCATTTATCACCTTGAAAGGATTTGATTTGTTCCCCATTCACTAGGATTGAGAAGGAAATTTTAGAAATATATTTCTCAATCTAGGAAACTAAAAGCATGAAGTATGTTTATGAAAAATCATCATTTGTTGAGGCAAAGGCTTTATTGAAATTAATTTTCAAAGCATATTATTATTATTATTATTATTATTATTATTTGAATTTCATTTAATTCTAATTAAATACCAATTAGGTCTAAATAAAATTTAATATCTAATATTGATCCTTATTTATCCCATATCTTATATTTGATCCTAAAGTTTTGCAAACTTTACAATCAAGTCCAACTTGATTAGATCACCTTTTCTCTCTTTAATCATTCTTTATGTTTAACTCATTAGGTTCGTAAATATATTGGTAATTATAAATTAATCTTAAATATAATATAGGAAGTTATCTATAGTTCTCTAGTTAAGCAATTTATATCTATATATCAAGATTAATATCTATCAATAAATCATGACCAACTAAATATTAGAAATATTAAAGTTGTTTTCATTATTCTATTGTGTGTGATTTTTCTATATAAATTAATCTTTTCATTATATAATGTTTCAATCGGACATAAAATGTGATTCCATACCTTAATCTTTTCATCATATAGTGTTTTGATCAGAGATAGAATATGAAATTAATATCTACTTGATATAAGTCCAAGTATATTAATTCTCCACCATTTAGTAATTGATTAATAACATTTGAAATTTATTTTCAAATTGTCATTCCACTTTTCCCAAAGATTTCTTAAATCACTACTAATTAAGAATAATTGAATATTTTGTCTAATTACTTTAAAGTGAAGAATCTTATATTGATCACTCAATCACCTATGTATATTTCATGTCATATGGATAGAGGATTTCAAATGTGTTAGAAAACTATAAGTTGTCAAAGAGGAATAAAGGCACTCAACAAAAGCAAAATCAACAGCACCTTGGAAAACTTGAGATCCAATCAATAAAAGCTAGAGCAGATCCAATCTAGAACTTATGATGACCTAAAGGATGTATCTGCTTGCAATTAAGGAAAGGGGCTTTCTCATTATATAAATAAGCATTAGATTGTCATTCATCAATCTTGAAATCAAGAGTAAGAGTTTTATAGCTTAAATATGGAGATAGAGACACAAGTGACATCCGTAATTCATACTATTTAGAAGAAACATGAACAAAATTCTCTCTTCACCAAGTCAAAATGGAATCACTATAACTTCTTAACTTAAGTCTTCTCTCACTTCAAAAACACCATTGGCTCAATTACTGTAGTAGGATCTTCTATGTAAGAACTCAAGAATTTCATCCCTTCTTTAATCAGGGAAGTCTAAGCTGGATCTTTGGTGGTTGAATTAAATGAAGAGGAAATCATAACTGTAATCTAAAGCCTCATTTTTAAGAAAACATATGGACCAGATGGATTAAATGCTAACTTTTTCCAAATATCTTGGCACTTAGTGAGGCACTAGATGACTAATGTCTCCTTGAACTTTTGTAAGATTGCAATGTGTTAAAGGAAATAGATATCACTTATATTTTCTTGATTCCTAAGAAAAGCAACCTAATTGGTTGACATGATTTTAGGCTAATCACTTGCTGTAATGTTTTCTACAGAATCATGGCTAAGATGTTGGCTAGTAGACAAAATACCTCTTTTATGACATCATTAATCCTCGTCAAAGTGCTCTTTTACAAGGTCAGATCATAGTGGACAACATTTTATTAATATAAGAACTACTTAAGGATTACTATAAGAGCAAGACTATCAAAACTTGCTCAATCAAACTAGATATTTACAAGGTATTTGATTCAATTTCATTTTTCTTTATTATGGAAATAATGCGAGCAATGGGATTCCTAACTCTTTCCTCAATTGGATCAAGATGTGCACCATAACTATAACTTTTAACGTATTTTTTAATGGGGAAACCATGAAAATTTTCAACGGAGGTAAGGATTAATGCAGGGGGACCTCTTATCCCCCACCTATTCACTATATGTATCAAGGTACTCTCTAGATTGATTGATCAAAGAATAAGGGAGAGTGGCAGCTTCAAATTTCACTATAAATTTTAGGAAAACAAGATTTCTTACCTAGCATTTGCAATGATCTCATTATGTTATGTGTATTAGAAGAGGACTCCATTAAGGTGCTAATAGATTCTATAATAATTTAGTGCTATATTAAGTTTAAGAGTCAATTTGAAAAGACTTCCATCTTTATTTTAGGAAAGAACCATAATCAAGCTAAAGAACTTGCCTCATTTGTTGATTTGAAACTTGAAAGGACCCTTTTCAAGTACCTAGGTGTGCTAATAACGACCATTAGACTCACACCCAAAGACTGCCAACCTCTTTTTGATGATTTTCAAAGGACATTGGGATGTTAGATCAATAAATACTTAACTTATGTAGGAAATTTTCATCTTATCATATTCATCCTTAACAATATTTACATGCATTGGAGCTCTCATTTATTTCTTCGCAATAATATCATCAAGGTTGTATGGAAATCTATTAAGAAATTTTTATATACTGAAAATCCTAAAAACCATTTGAATGCTAAGGTGAAGTGGGTTTAGTTTTGTTGTTGAAAAGAGGAAGAAGGATTGGGGATCCAATCCATCAAGTTCATAAATGCTTAATAAGAAGATTTAGAAATTGTTAGTGGACAAGGAGTCTTTATAGGTATGATTCATACCTATTACTTACAAGAAGGCAACAGTTGGAGCTTCAAACCTCCAATTAGTTCATCCTAGACACTCCTACAATTGCTAAAACTTAAAGACTTGATGCTTCAGAATATTTGGAAACTTATTGGTAATAGGAATGACACTTTTTGTTTGATAATTGGCATAAGTTTATTATACAAACTCCTTGTTTCCAACAATTGAAGCATCTACTACCTAGTCAAGACAAGGTTAAGGAGGTAGTAAAAGGAAGTGAATGAAATGCCTGATTAGAACCTCAACTCAGACAGCGAGGACAAACTTATTTAGAAAGCTAATGTCTTTGTAACTTTTACAAACAAATCTTACCTGGATTTATTCGAATCCCCTTCTACTAAAGTCAAAAGGTTTTTTGTAGTCCTAAAGTAAACTTCATTATATGGTCAGTATTCGAGGGGAAACTACCTACTAAGACATGGTTAAGGGAGTTACAATAGACAATATAAGTTGCTTTTATAACCTGGAGCATGAATCCCTAAGTCATCTTTTCTTCAACTATGAAGATTCCAAAACCATATGGGAGAAAGCACAATGCTAGAGTAACCATTCCATAAATCCTACGTATATAGCATAATTATAACAACTAAAACCATTTAACTTTTATGACTATCTTACTTATGGTGATGTATATGAATGTGTCTATGCTCGTATTCCACGACGCTCTTACTTGAAGTATTTTTTATCTTGAAGAAATTTCTACCTTGAAACAACTTTGTTCTAGTATCACACTTAGCTCTTGTCTTCTTTCTTGTCACTTTTCACCCTTCATATGCTCCTATTGGTACAATTCCTTATACCTATACTATTTTTCTTCATATTTGTTTCCTAACATTTGTTCTGTGTTCATGTTTCTCTTCTATTGATCCTATTTCATCCTTTATCCTCATTCTTCCCTGCGAGTTATCTTGGACTAATAATTTTTCCTTTTAACCAGCAATATTTACCCATGATTTCTAATTATAAACATTTTTTGTCTCTACCATATACCCTTACTTCACCTGCCAATGTAACTCCCATCCTAGCACCTTTACCAACCTTATCGTTGAATATAGAACTAATTATTAGCCAGACCTGGCTACAAGTAGCAAAGAATCATAACCTTAATTCTAAGCTTACCTTTTACCCCCCTAATCCCACTCTTAAACACCATGTTGTCTCTCTACCTTTGTCCATTCTTTAGGTCAGAGTGGATAAGTGGCAATCCACTCTTGTTGGATTCTTTCTGGACAAAAGAGTGCCCCATGAAAAATTGGGCTGCTACAAACTAGAAAAAATATGGATTGCTTGACACCATATTGAATCATGAGGACATCTTCTTCTTTCAATTTAATTCTCTCGATGCTGCTAATAGCATTATAAAGGTTAGACCATGGACTGTTAATCAAAAACCATTTTTAGTTTAACCTTGGAGAACTAGAATCTGAATTGAAGAGCTGAAACAATCAAATATGCCTCTATGGATCTGCATAGATGACATCCCACTTGAGCATTGGACCATCGAGGGGCTTAACTACCTTGCTAGTTTAATTGGCATCGAAGGGCTTAACTACCTTGCTAGCTTAATTGGTAGGACAATGTGCCTTGATCAAGCAACGAAAGAGACCAAAAGAATAAATTTTGCAAGAATTTGTATTGCTTTGGATTCATTATCTGAGTTACCTGGAGAAATAACTATCATGATATTTGATGAGAACATGGAGTTGATGGAGGATAAAGTGAAAGTAACTTATGATTAGAAACCTCCTAACATGGTTCCCATACAGATTTGAAAGCCCACAGGTAAGATCTTTATAACTAGTTTTCGTGACGAACTTATGCAAAAAGAGATGCAATTATCTGATCTTATACTAGAGAAAGGGAATGTAACTGTTGTTAAGCTAATATCAATTTCAAAGAGTCGTAGGAGGATTCAATGATTATTGTCCATCATTCTTACTCACATTAAAATAAACTTGTTACAGGCATTTATGGTGAAATTGGAAAACTACAAGGAAATAATGCAATAGAAACCATAGAGAAAGTTGATTTAGTTAACACTCCTTACAATAAGGGCAATTCTAAATAGGTGATAGAAGAAACTAGTTATAATTGGAATGAGAGGGGGTGGTGCAATCAAACTTTGTTTAGAAGACTTATTTACAAGCTCATTTGGAGGTAAACAATGAAGGTCTAGTAGAGAATGTTAACACCCCATCTGTTATTATGCCTACGAAGGGGGACAATTTAGATAAAAAGAATGAAAGTGAGTTGGTTATTAATACAAACGTACAAGAGGTTGTAGCTTTTAAAGACAAGGACAATTTCCAAGTGGTTTCTAATAAAAGAAAGTTCTAAAGAAATAAGGGATCAGGTTCCAAAAGTAAAATGCGTTGATGCCTATAATAGTCTAGAATGTAAAAAGTTTAAATAAACCTCTACATCAACATGCTTTACAGAATTTTGTCGCTAAAGAAAAACCATTACTCCTTGGTCTTTTGGAGACAAAAATAAGAATGAATGGTATTAAGAAACTTGATTTTTTGGGGAGTAACTAGAAACTGGTTTCCAATCATTCTTATCATCACCTTGTAGAATTATCATTCTATAAAACTCTGAATTAGTGTCTTTGGATGTGCTATCAATGTCTGACCAACTTATACACTTAAAAGCTTTCTTTGAAGCTTGTAAACAAATCTATCTTGCTTAATGTTGTTTATGTTAGTTACTTCAGATTCCAGAGGAGCATTCTATGGAAGAATATCTATGAATTGAGTGATATCTACAACTTGTCATAGGCTATATGTGGTGATTTTAATTCCATTTTGTATTGAACAGAAGCTGAAGGGAAATGTTGTCGCAAGAACCATTTGGATGATTTTCTCAAATGTATTAAGCTCATAAAAGTCATTGATATTAAAGCAGAAAGTTACTTTTACACATGGAACATCAAGTAAGACTTGAATCAGTTCATTAAGAAAAAAATTAGATAGAGTTCTTGTGAATTCTGATTGGTTGTCTAAATTCCATGATAGCTTTACTCATTTTCCAAACCCGTTATTCTTTAATCGCTCTCCTATCAAGCTAGTTGGTTTGTTTGCTAATAATATAAATGCCATCCTTTTAGGTTCAACAAATTACTTAACACAACAACAAAGATTCTTAGAGGGTTGAAAGAAAGGGGTTATGAATCTAGTTTATGGAAATTATCAAATTTTTTATGTTCAAACACTTAGAGCTATCGAAAAAGAATTTAAGTTGCTGAATAAATATTTGGGGACATCACACAAAAATCAGTGGTGGATGCTAAGAATAGATTCTTTAAAGTGTAGAATTTAATCCTTAAAATGTTGATCTCATTGTCTAAGAGAAATATCAGTTAAATTATTATATGTAAGTAGACTCATTTCAATCTTATTAAGCAAAGGTCAAGAATTGCATGGTTGAAAGATAGAGATCTACGTACTAAATTTTTCTTCAACACGGTGTAGGTAAGAAGAATTTTGAACAAAATTTGTGCAATTATCTTAAGTAATAGACTTGTGTTGTAAGATAAAAAATTCATTCTCTAGGAAGCGTCAAATTTCTTCTCAAATTTAATGGGATCAGTTAGATTTTCTACTTCTTTCCCAATAGTGTTAAATAGATTCATCTCAAAGAAAATTCTTGATAATGTTGCTTCGGTTTATTGCACCCATTGAATATAAAGAAATTATGGACACAGTTTTCTTGCTCAATGGTCAAAATGTACTTAGACTGGACAGTCTGAATGGATTTTTTAACAAGAAATCTTGGGATATTATTGGAAGAATGGTTTTGGATGCAACTTATGAATTTGTTAGAACTGTTAAATTGTTGAATAAATCAACAATACCTTTATTGCTTGATTCCTAAGGTGAAAAGCCTAGTATCCTTCAGTGATTATAGACCCATATCTTGCTTGGATTTTCTCTATAAAATCATCTCTAAGTTACTTGCTACTAGAATGAAAAAGGCTATTAATGTTCTTGTAAGTTACAATTAAGGAGCCTATATAGAAAACAGATAGATTGGGGATAATATATCTTGTTATCTAGGAATTACTTAAGGGTTATTCTTGTTCTACTAAGGTTCATTTTAATAAATCATTTGATAGCATAAGTTGGGACTTCTTGTTTCATTTGCTGGAAGTTTTTGATTTTCTTGGGAAATTCATCAACTAGATTAAAGAATGTATCTCAACTATCTCCTTTTCAATGTTGGTTAATAGCATACCGTCCAGGATCTTTAAAAGAGCTGGCGGTATCAGACAAGGGGACCCCCTGTCCCCATATCTTTTTATATTATGTATGGAAGCTTTTTCTTTTTTTATCAAGCAGAATGTTAGTAAGAATCCAAATTTCAGGTGTCACTCTAAATGTCGAAAGGTTTCCTTGGTGACTATGTGCGTTGTTGATGACCTGCTTACAAGGCTCATTTGTGTTTTGTACAAACTCTTATGGATTCCCTTATATTCTTTAAAGGCACTTCAAGCATAGAACTGAATGTAAACAAGAGCTTTTTTCTGTTTCCTAAAACAACTTCAGGTATGGAACTTCAAATTGTAAGAATTACTGGAACGTGCAGAAAGAATCCTCCCTTTCTGTATCTTGGTCTCTCTATATCTACAAGAAAACTGAGACATTTTGAATGCTATCCTCTCATTGAAAAGGTGTAGAATAAACTTTCTTCTTGGTTTTTCAAAACATTCTCTAATGTGGGGAAACTACAATTTACCAAATCTATTTTATCCTCGTTGCATGCTTATTGGAGCTCTCATTTCTTTCTTTTAAAAAAGATTATCAAAACGATAGAAAGAATGTTCAGGAATTTTCTTTGGAGCCACCCAGAAGGAGTTAAAGGCTTAACAAAGATCAAGTAGTTTGAAATATGTTTTCCTAAGGATTAGGGGGTATGGGATTCAATGACATTAAGATAATAAATCAAACCTTAATTCTGAAAAGATTATGGTGAATCCTGGAAGACAAATCATCACTTTGGATTAAATGGATACATGGGTATTTCCTTAAAGGAAGGAGCATTTGGAGGGTCCATAGGAGTTCTTCTCATTCTTGGTTCCTTGGTCAGGTCTCGCTTCTTAGGGACAAAATTAAAGCTGATGTTAGTTGTAAAGTTAAGAATGGAGAGAATTCATCAATTTGGTATGACAACTGGACAAGTTATGTCTAACTAATCTATCAGATTGGAAGCGTTGAAGCCAAAAAAATGGGTAGCTTAGATGATAAAATCTCTAAACTGATTGCGGATAATAACTAGGCTCTTCCACAAGAATTATTGAGATACAAACTAGCTTATCCACCTGATATTCACAAGAATGATAGTTTCTATTGGAAAGGGAAATCAATTGCCAACATGACTTGCAAGCTAGCCAGAAAAACTTTTGCATACATTTGGATCCAAGGTCTCCTGGTATAATACTGGATGGAATCAGTTAATGACTCCAAAACTCTCATCCGTTCTATGGTTGATTATGAAGAACAAAACAAGCACTATGGATAGGTTGCATTTTTTAGCAATGGAAGATAAGTGCTCTTTATGCATAGAGTGTGGACAAACTAAGAAACATTTGTTTTTTGAATGTCAATATGCCTTAAATGTTTGGAAAGAGGTAAAAAAATAAATGCCAATGGAGCTGCAATGGGAACTCACTTTCTGATGCCTCTCAATGGCTAAAGGATCATTCGAGTACTAGTAAAGACACTTTATAGATCTATTTTCTTATTATGGGATTAAGCATTCAAAGGCTATGGTTGGAAAGGAGCAACAGAAAGTTCAAAAACAAATTTACTACAGAGAAGGAGATTACAAATGTGATGCTACAAAACTTAGAAGGAATTAATTCTTTTAAGACACTGATCAAGGAATTTCTTTTAACCTAAGCTGTTGATGATTGTATTTTGTTCTTCATGAAAGGTGACTCCTTTAGATTTTCCTATAAGGATTGGTTTTATCTATAAACCTTTTGTAATTTTCATTGGCTTTTTGATACATTCTTTTAAATTTTCAAAAATAAGAAACTATTATAACTCGATCATGCACAATCCCAAATCCCAATATCTAGATAGGATTCCTTAGTAGCAAACGTTTGTAATTGGCTACTTTTATCTTGTTGAACTTTTAATTATAAATTTCCTTAGTAGCAAACGTTTGTAATTGGCTACTTTTATCTTGTTGAACTTTTAATTATAAATTGTCCTTTATCTTTCTACCGATTAAGAAAGTTGATTTAATATATTGCTTTTTTTACTTTCCAAAAAACGTTATATGAGATAAATATGATAAAATAAAAATAAGCCTTTGGTTTATTTATAAATGTCAAACCCAAATTCTAAACATAAAATTAAAAGCAAAACTATTTGTAAAAAAAATATAAAATATCGCATAAAATAACTTTACAATTAATTCAATATTTTTGAAATCAACTAAAAATTCTTAAAACGTATATAAATTATATACTTATTATTATACGTAAGATTAATTTATCTATAAATTCAAACAAATGTTAAAGTAAAATTATATTTAATACAAATAGAGAGTTTTATGTATTAAAAAGTTAATTTTTATAATCTGTTTGAATTTGTAAATTAAAATATTATTTGAAAACGAACATAAATACATAAAAATTAAAATATGAAGACATTTTCAAAAGATAAATCTTATTTTTTAATTTTTAATTAAATATTAGATAAATAGATTATAACATTATAAATACTACATTAAATTAAAATATAACAATATTAATTGGAATCCATACTTTTTTGTTTTGGTAAAAGGTCTTAATAAGGTGTAATAAATTTGATATGTATAGGAAAATAATTACAATTCATGGCAAAACATGTGTTTGTGAAGTTGAAATAATTAATTGATTATATAATACCCAATTATTTGCTTCTCTCTGTACGAATAATGTTTTTGAAGCCAAAATTAAGCTTAGGTTTAGGGATCTGAATTGTCACTTTTATTTTTGATTTTTACCTTCTTCTTTTATTTCTTTCATGGATTTCAATTTATATATCTATACGATGCAATGATTGGGAACTGAATCGCTAGCTCTCACTCTGAATCATCAGACAGATTCTCGTCTCTTCTCTTTTCTTCGTTGCTCTCCCTCTCTTTCTTTCTAATTGTTGTTTTTTCAAATTCTCTTGTTTCTGTATATTGAATTCTCCAAATCTGACGCTATGAGAAAGAAGCTCGATACCCGTTTCCCAGCCGTAAGTTCCTCTCTCTCTCTCTCCGGTGTCTTGCCGGCTCAGAGTGTTTCTAATTCGTGTTTTACGTCTTTCGCTCTTATTCTTCTGTTGTTTTGTGATTTTCACCCGCTCAATTTGTTTTTGCTGTTTGGTGACGGAGGAAGTCGAGTTCGGTTACTATTGGATGGGCCGTTTTTCTTTT
This sequence comes from Erythroxylum longipes, assembly GCA_027563885.1. NCBI lineage: Eukaryota > Viridiplantae > Streptophyta > Magnoliopsida > Malpighiales > Erythroxylaceae > Erythroxylum > Erythroxylum longipes. Next base: position 12,633,422 of record JAOQMS010000001.1, on the reverse strand, counting down.
AAGAAACTTTTGATTTTGCACTTAGTAGAGATTGTTCAGTTTAGAATTATCGGGTGGGTGATTCGAGGATAGGTGATTTATGTGTGTGTGATCAATTTATAGGGTTTAGGCTGATTTCGTTTACTTTTTAGGATTGGGGTTTCTGAAGAAAAATACTTTGATTTTGAAGGGGCTGGGGGTACAGTACCACTTATTATTGTGGGCTGTGATTTATTCTAGTTTTTGTGGTTGGTCTCTAGTTGGTTGTGCAATTCGATACTCAAATTGGGTATTTGATGCTTTTCGTTTCTTTTCCTTATTAATTCTGTACAAGGGAAGAATCGGTGTTTTTTTAATTTATTTGGTGCTAGACGTTGGATTGAATTACAGTAATTTGTTAACATAAAAAAATAGTAGTTTGATGCTCTTCATCAAACATCATTCAACGCTATAGCTTCCGTTGTGCATATTAGAGCTGTGATTGGGTATTTTTGCCATCCAGAACTTAATTCTACTTCCTGCTGCACATATTTGCTTCTCCTTCCCTTTCTCTTACTTTACTCCTAGTGGGGTGATCGTCCTGATCATTCTATTTTCTGTATAAAATGGGGACACCAGACTGTGCGTGCGTGCGTGCGTGCAGGTCGTTATTAAGATTTGTTTGTCTAAATGCATGTGCAGTAGTGATTGTCTAGGGTATAAACCTAGCAAAATCTATGCTTTTAGTCCATATGCATGTGGTTCAATCAGCATCTTTGGTGACTTGTCTTTCTACATGAACCGCTAAAGTTCATGTGGATCTTTTTTGTTGGATGATTTCTATTTATTTTTTTGCAGTCATTTCACTGACAACTCTTGATAATTGTTGATCATGGTGTGATCTTCCTTTTCCTTGCTCTCTGTCTATCTAAGGCTTATAGCGGATGTATTGTTAAATTTTCAGGCTCGTATAAAAAAGATAATGCAAGCTGACGAGGATGTTGGGAAGATAGCTTTGGCGGTTCCTGTTTTAGTTTGTGAGTTGCTCTTTTGATCTTTGTTATAGTACGTTGTATGAATTTATGCTTATATTCTTGTTTCATGTTATTGCAGCTAAAGCTTTGGAGTTGTTTTTACAAGATCTGTGTGATCGTACATATGAGATAACTCTTCAGAGAGGAGCAAAGACTATGAATGCATTGCATTTGTAAGTGGCAAACTGCCTGTTATTCCCTGTAACAACTTTTCTGGTTCAATGTATGAAAATCTTGTTTCTTCTCCACCTGTCTCACCATGGTCCTGCCAAGGGGCTTTTGTTTACAAGACCTTTTATTTTTTACCTAGAGGTCAGCTTGTTACCCCTCGTGTTGAGCTAATACGTCCTAAGTGCGTTCTGTCCATACAATTTCACTAAGCGGGCAGTTTTATCAGCTGATCATTATATTTCTTGCTAGAAGTTTATCCCCTGTGTCATTCTTTTGTTGTTATCTTTGACAGTTTGTGAGGAATTTTCAATTGCCTTTTTTCTATACTGCAACCACACTAGTATGACAATAAGTTTCTATAATTTGCAGAAAACATTGTGTGCAGAGTTACAACGTGTTTGATTTTCTAAGAGAAATCGTTAGCAGAGTTCCTGACTATGGTCACGGTCATTCTGATGCTGCTGATCACAGAACTCTTCAAAAGAGGTGGCCACAAAATATATTTTTTTTGCTCCCTCCTCTTCCTTTTTGCGTGACGTTTATTTTGTTTGACAAACTAAAACTACACATGTTTTTTCTGTCAGGAAGCCCATTGTGGATGACGGGAATGATAGTGATGAAGAATCTAAGAGAAGCAAGATGGTAAGATATCCCTTCCTAAGTCATTCTGTAACTATCTTTTAGTATTTTCCATATTTTTTCACTGAAGATTTGCTAGAGTAGATACCTTATTCTAGACTGCTCAAGTAGCTAGTGTTTCACGTTTCTATTGTTTCAATATTTTATTTCTAGCTTGATGGGTATTTTTTACCTTGTTTGTAGAATATGATAGATAAGCGAGAAGCAATTTGGCCATCCTTTTTCATTTTTCTTTTTTTAAAGAATGATAACATCCATTACTGCTGTGTGTAAGTGAATGTGTGCATGCGAATATATACACATTTATGAATGATCAATTCCCAAGTAATTGGACTAATGTAAGTTTAACCTTCATTGACACTTGCAGCATGAAATGAGCCTTGCAGGAAGCAGTGGAAGAGGGAGAGGTCGTGGTCGAGGCAGGGGCCGTGGACGAGGTGCTCGAAACAGTGAACGTGAGCTGTCTCATCATGAGACTGAATCTGAGTCATGCACTACATTACCCCAGGGCGCAAAAAATAGCTCAAGTCCTGGAAAGGTGATGGATAATGGTTCAAAAGATGCATTGAAGGGAAGTATCGCGGTAGCTGATGGAGCCAATATGTTGGAACGGAACTTTGATCTGAATGCTGATGTGAATGAAAATGACGAGGCAAAGTCTGCATCGACGGCAGCTCAGGCCTCGTCAGCAATATCATCATTAACTACTACCGAAGCTAATCATGAAGAGTATCCAGGTTGGTCACTTTCTGAAGTGGACAAAATAGCTATTGATCCTCTTCAACTTGCGCGTTTGGGCTCTAGATTAGATGAAGATGAGGAAGACTATGATGAAGAAGGATAGCAGTATTACTATAACGCTTCTGGGAAAGGTTAGCTTTTCGGATATGATTATGTGCGAATCAGCAGAGGCTAGAAGTTACGCGCCTGGTGAACTGAAGTATATGCTTCATGCCATTCACGCTAGGAGAGGCTAAATTGCAGTTTTAGGTCCTCTCTCTCCTACTATTTCCAATGCATCTGCTGTCGCCCATTTGCTAACAAATTTTATTGCTAGATTTGCTGACGGTTGAACTATAGATCATGTAATTTGACTGACTGTTGTAGAAAGATATGTCACATTTGGTAGTTGATAGAGACTACTGTGTATGATACCGTTTGTGTTTGCTCCTGTCATGGATACCCGAAAAGAGTCGACGATCAAACAACCGGAAATACTAACTGTACACTTCTGCTTACTATCTGATTAAACCTACTATTCTGAGGTCTCTCTTCATTTAAGGATGCAATCTAACGACCATCAGATCTTAAATTTTTCAGTTAAATTCTCACTCGAGGTGCACGCTTGTTCCAAAAACACGTGAAGAATGAAATTACTTGAAAGGCTACTTTTTGAGCCTGTCATTTCAGTTATAACATCTAAGGATGCTGGCATGTGGAGCGAGATCCTTTTTGTCCATAACTCTGTTTTAAATAATCTCATCTACACATTTTTCTGGTATCACATATTTGTGTGAATGAAATTGTCAAATGTACATTTGACGTGAGATTATGGGCATAGAAAATTTGATCCCAGCATGTATTACTGAACGAGCCCTTAAACAAGTTTAAGGAAACCACCAACTAGGCAGTAAACTTGATAACATCGTGGGTTTCTAGGTGAGGGACCAAGCTTCGAGGTCGTTCGCCAGTCTGTCTCAAGCAGCGACTTTGATTAAAATTTAGCCTTTGGTATGATTTTCAAAATAAATATTAGGAGCAAAATACTCGGGTTGAAGTTTCAACAGTTAGGAGTAGATGCTAGCATAGGCATAGCACAGAAACGACCCACTGCACAAACTCAATCGCAAAATGTATTAGGTCTGATCTTTATTATCGTTATCATCACCACCCAGTTTGAAATTTCGTAGTGAAGTAAAATTTGAAGAGGTCCGATAATATGCAGCCTTACCTTTATACAGTACAAAAGCTGTTTTCAATAAACTTACATACAAATGAGACAATATATGAATAATACAGATTACGGAGAAATAGAAAAATAAGCACAGAAAAAATCTATGTGACTAAATTTTCAAAAAAATACATAAATAAATAGGGTTAAAAAATTAAAAACATACAAAAGCTAAGCACTGTGATAATAAGGTTTTAGAAAATAAATAAATAAATAAAAATGTGATAAAATAACTAGATACAAAATAAATATATAAATAATAATAATAATAGAACTTCTATTAATAAGGAAAAATAATAATAATGTTTGATAAAAATATGCTGCAAGTTCGGATTTTGTGATTTGAGTACATGTTCTTCGTCTGCAATAAGACTACATTGACGATAGTACATAAGAGTTCAAAAAATCAATATTTTAAAAGTTAGATCGAAAATTAAATTAATAAAATAAAATTTTAAGGTTATAAAATTGATATATATTAAAAATTGAATAAAATTGAAAATTTAAAAATAAAATTAAAAATAAGATTATTTGTATTTATTGAAAAGGTTAAAGTTTAGTTTAAAAAAATTGTTAAATAAAAACAACTTATTTAATTTAGTTTATAAAAACTAAAATCAATCGATTTTTAATGACAAAAGTTATCAAGATAAAAATGACCAAAAAAGTTAAATAGTTTGGTTTTTTTTAATCATTGAAAAAAACCTATGAAAATGCACAACAATTTGACCAAACATATTGGTTAAGACTTAAGGGATTGAAATAAACAGTACATATAACTTTGATGAGGTCACTAAAAATTAATGGCATTACGATTACGACTCCATTAGATTTTGATGGCAGGAGCCCTTATTATTCTTGTGGAGCTCCATCTTATTTGTCTCTTGATCTTGAGGAGCATATCATATCTTTGCCTAGTCATCTAACACACCTGAGTACATTTTGAACACTGTTAATACCAATTGACTAATAAATATCATGTAAGAGAAAGAAGTGTTATTGGTATGGAAAAAAGCCAAACAATAAACAAAAGAATTATACCTGTGGGGTTTGTTTTGGGCAAATGCGAAATGTGAGTGGTGGAGGAGAAAGAATAAGACTCGTTGGAGAGGGAAGAGTAAGGAACAAAGTATAAGAGTACTTTTACAACACCTTAGGGTACTAGATGCATAACATAAAGCCTAAATCAACCTGAAACCTTTGAATAACTCAACAGATTGTTGGCAAAATTTTGCGAGATATTGAAGGAGTCTAATCAACTACCCCCACATTGATTATATGATCATCAAGTTAAGTTGAAGGAGGGTACAAAGTCTGTCAATGTTTAGCCATACAAGTATTCTAGGGAGCAGAAGGACATAATAGAAAGAGTTGTGAGGGAATTGCTTCAACAAGGGTTCATATGATAGAGTACTAGTCCTTATGCATCTTTTGTTGTCTTAGTGAAGAAGAAAGACAATTCTTAGAGAATGTGTACAAACTATAAGGAACTTAATAAGAATATGATAAAGGATAAATTCACTGACTGTTGATTAAATAACTACTAGATGAGTTACACGGAGCAAGTTGGTTCTTTAAGCTGGACCTGAGATCTAACTATCACCAAATTCAAATACACAAGGACATTGCCAAGATTGCCTTCAAAACATATGAAGGTCATTATAAGTTTTTCGTGATGCACTTATAATTGACGAATGCACCTTGGAAAATTTAAAGCCTAATGAAAGACATATTTCAACCTCACCTAAAACGATTTATTTTATTTTTTTATGACATCCCTATACAATAAATCCTTCCAGCAACATTTGCAGCACTTAAAACAGACTATGATAGTTCTTCAAACCATCAGTTATTCCTAAAAGGGGATAACTGTAGTTTTAGTATGAGTTAGATCGAGTACTTGGGCCACTCCATCTCAAAGGAAGAGGCAGTGATATATGCTCAAAAAATAGAAACTATACATAATTGGCCAATTCTTTAGTCCCTGAGAGAGCTTGGGGGAGTTTTGGGCCTTATGACTATAGTATATTTATTAAGAATTACGCTCAACTAGCTAAACCCTTAATGAAGCTATTAAGGAAACAAAGCAATCATGAATGGAACTAGGAAGAGAGCAAACAAGAAGCATTTGAGTGACTTACGGGAGCTCTTATAACTACAACAGTGTTAGTTATGCAAGACTTCTCGTAGCCCTTCACTATAGAAGCATACATAAGCAAAATGGGAATAGGAGTCGTGCTTCAACATGTCAAACACCTAATAGCTTTCTTGAGCAAAACCTTAGCTATAAAACATAAGGGGCTATCCATATATGAGAAGGAGTTCTTATTGGTTATTAAGGTCATCAAATAGTGGCATCTATACCTTAAAAGTTAACATTTCTTAGTCCAAACGGACCATTGGAGTCTTAAGTATTTACTAGAATAGTGAATTATAACCCCGTTCTAGTAAATCTGGCTACCTTAGTTATTCGGGTATGAGTTTGAAGTAATATATCATAGTGGGAAGGAAAGTGAGGAGGCTAATGCATTGTCTAGAATCTCCAATGTCAAATTATTAAAGATGTTCTATCTCAAGTACAGACCCATCTCCTATAATAAATCAAAACTAACTAGAATGAAGATACTATTGTCTAAGATATCATTAAAAGAATGAGGTCAGGTGAAATGAATTTGAGTAGCTATGAGTGGAGGGAAGAGTTGTTGAGATGGAAGTAGAGGCTGGTAATCGGGTTTAATCCATAATTGAGGAAGAAATTAATTTTTATAAGTCATGATGGTCCACATGGGAGACATTTAGGAATTATTGATACCTATTAAAATTTTTAATCTGGGTAGAGTGTAGAGTCCACTAACAAGAATTGGGCTTGGGTCAACCATTGTCAAAATGACTAGAACTAGTTATTTGGTTAGTTGGCCCTTACTACTTATAAACTCTTTAACATTTTCATCTTTAGTCAATATGAGATACTCTTAACACTCCCCCTCAAGTGTAACCAGATCGAGCCACTAGGATTGGACATCCAAACGGACAATTAGGAAATTAAGAATCTGGACCAAACCTACGCTGATACCATATTAGAATTTTTAATATGGGTAGAGTGTAAAGTCCACTAACAGGGATTAGGCTTGGGTTAACCATTGTCAAAATGATTAGAACTAGTCATTTGGTTAGTTGGCCCTACCACTAATAAACTATTTAACATTTTCATGTCTAGTCAATATGAGGTTCTCTAACACTACCATATAAAAGAATCGATAATGTTTTCTAATGGAACAACTTAAAGAGGGATGTCAGATATTGGATGAAGATTAGCATCGATTTTGTAAAAGGTCTGTCGATATCACGGGGTAAGTCAGGGGTACTTGTGGTGATAGAACAACTTAATAAGTACTCTCAGTTCATACCTATCAAAAATCTACACCCAATAGTAGAGATAACTCAACTATTCATAGATCAGGTCTCCAACATCTCTAGAATGCCAGATAAAATAGTGAGAGATCATGATCCTTTATTTTTGAGCACCTTCTAAAGGGAGACATTTAAAATTCAAAAGATGAGCTTAAACTTTTCAACTACATACCACCCTCAATCAGATGGATGAGCAAAGGTGATCAATAAAATTCTAAAAATGTATCTATTTTGCTTATGCAGAGACATTCTAACGAAATGGTACAGGTGGATTTACTTTGCAAAGTGGTGGTATCCACAAATACAAACTTTGAGCAGTTGTATGGATACCCACCTCTATATGTCCATCATTTTATGAGAGATCGTATGAATTAAATTGTAGATCAGATGATGAGTGATTGAGAGACGACTTTATTAATTGCCAAGTTCCACCTTAGTCAGGCCTAACATTAGATGAAACAATAAGCTAATAAAAGGAGGTTCGACATTGAATTTGAGGTGGGATAGTAGATATTCTTGAAATCCTAACTCTATAAACAACACTCTGTACAAATTGATGCAATCATAAACTCTCCCTTCTTTTTTTCAGACCTTACCTAATCATTGGAAGAATTAACAACATGGATTATAAGTTACAACTACCCCCAGAATTACTCATTCACTTAATGTTTCATGTGTCTCAATTAAAGAAGTATGTATTAGAGAAGGAAACTATCTCCTGGGATCTGCCCATAGGACCTTACTACATTAGTCAAATTTTAGAAGCAATGTTAGAGAGGAGGGTAGCGAAGGTTCGCAATAAACTAGCAACCCAAGTCTTAGTGTAGCGTTCCAATGGCCCGTCATCAGAGGCAACTTAGGAGTCCTTGTTCGAATTACAAAAACACTTTCCAGAAGCGAACATTATGGGCAAAGTTTTCATGGGGCATTGTTACACAAGAATGAGGAAGGAAAAGCACGGAAAGCAACAACCTTGTTTAAATAAGGATGATGGATAACCTTAACTTTATTATATAGAATGATGTTTTTATGAACGCAAATTGAGTAATATTACAACATGTATAAAGGAGATAATTCTTACCTACATATGTAAGGTTATAAGAAGAATGGGGATATAAATATATTGTCTGAAATTCTTCTATTCTCTTTCTATGACAATTTTTGACATGACCCTCTCTCTCTCTCCATCCTCTCTTTATGCACTCAAGTAATTACGTAATAAAAATCCATCGGATTTCATATTCTTAATCAAAACAAATTTAATCTCAAATCATCACACTATCATAAATCCTAGTAGATAAGTTATGAAATGATACGTAACCATAAGTTCCTAAATAAACAATAATATGTCTATTTAATCATTGTAGGAATAAACATAATAGTGGCATGAGAGTCCCCACCACTTCCCCGACAAGAACCACCATAAAACCTTGTCCCAAAGCTACTCGATCCCTAAATCCTGACATCATTCCTTTCCCAACCCAAGCTAAACATTATTGTTTGATCCCTAATTCCCGACAGCATCCCTCTCCCCACCCAAACTAACCATGTTCACAAACCCAAAAATCAACTTAAACACAATACCCACAAACAAAACACCACTACAGACACTAAACCCAATTGATTTCCTCCTCTGAAGGGAACATTAGAGACACAAAAGGTTCCAGAGAGGAGAAAGACTATATGGAGCTCCATCGTAGGAGATTTTGGAGACTTGGGCAAATTGAGATTTGTAGATGAACCTATCCAAACGACCTTGGAGGTGTTACGACTTGGAGTAAAAAATGATCTAATCCTTGGTAGGTATCTTTCTTGAGAAATGTTTAGCTTTCCCTATAATTAACAACTAGGCTAACAATGCATGGAAAAATATAAGGTTGGTGAATACTATGGTGAATGAAGACAAATTATTTATGTTTAAATTCAATACTAATGAGAATGCTCAAAGAGTATTAGAAGCAGGACTATGGCATGTCCTCGAGCAACCAATTTTGCTTAAGAAATGGCACCCAGGGGTTACTAAGGACAGAAGCAAAACGATGACAATTCCATTATGGGTTAATTTTCATAAAGTTCCCTTAAAGTATTGGTGTGAGGAAGGGATGATCTACATAGCTAGAAAGGTCGGAAAACCTTAGGAGATGGATGAAAACACAACAAAGATGAGAAGAATCAGATTTGCTAGGTTGTGTATTGATGTCAATATCTCTAGGAAACTACCAAATTCTCTAAAGATCGTGAGGCTAAATGAGAAGGGTGAATTAGAGGACAACCAAATAGGGATAACTTATATATGAAGACCTAAAGATAAAGAGGAAAGGTTTAGAGAAAGATAGAAAATTAGGAAGAAAATAAAGTGAGTGTAGAGGGGACAGAACAAGTAGAAAGAAACAATAAAGACAGAAAGGAACCGGCTGAAGAAACTAGAATGATAAAACACAACGGGGAACTTAATAGGGAGAGAATAAGACACCTTTTTACCACTACAAAACCAAGAAAACAACAAAACTCCTAAGAAAGGAAAGAATGCAGTAACTGAATAAGAGAATGAGCAAGATGATGAAGAGAGATCTTCTGCAGTGGAAACTAGTGAAACCTCTGAAACCAAGCTAAAGAATGACAACTCTCCTGAAGTTAGTAGGAAATCTAAAAGAAAGAGGTTTGGTAAAAACAAGAAATGATGACATTATTAGTTTGGAATGTAAGAGGTCTAAATAGATTAAATAAACAACTAGCAGTTAGGAGCTTTATTTGAAGCAAGCTAGCTAATTTTATTGGTTTACTTGAAACCAAAATAAAAAGGGAACAATTGGAAATATGGTTTTTAGGGGAAAGCTGGATGGTGATCTCTAACCATGATAAGCATATGGGAGGGAGAATTATAATTGGGTATAAAACTTATAAACTAGAAATGATGCAATGGGATGCTACAGACCAAGTGATAAACTACCACGTGAAGATAAAAAATTCAGGTGTGATACAATCTCAGTTGTGTATGCAGCCAACTATACTTTAAAAAAAAATCACTATGGGAGGATATAGTGAGGTTTAGTAATACAAACATTCACCCTTGGGTAACCATCAGGGATTATAATTGCACTCTCAAGATAAGTGAAATATAGGGAGGAAGGAATTGGACAAAACAAAGTTGTAGGGAACTACAGAAACTAACTAAGCAAACTGGGTTGACAAACCTCAAATACTATGGGAATGATTACATTTAGAACAATAAGCAGAATGGAAACTGGTTCTTATTGAAAAAACTGAACCGATGCATAATAAATGGAAATTGGTTAACACACTTCCCATTTACCATTGCCAACTTTGAGGAACCTAACACCTGTGATCATAGTGCTATTGTGATTAAGCTCAATACCCCCACTGAAAGAAGAAATGCCTCATTCAGAGTGTTTGTCCATTTGATGGCAAAACCACAATTAAGAGATATCTTAAGGGAAGAAATGAGTAAGGAGATACATGGAACAAAAGAATATAGGTTGAACATGAAACTAAAAGCGGTGAAAGAAAGGGTTGAATTTTTAAGCAAGGAATTCAGAATTCCAAAACGACAGGTAACAGCTAGAGCACTAGAAGAACTACAGAAATTCCAGAGAAGAATACTAGCAAAACCAGAAGAAAATTAGCTGAGACAAGAGGAAAATAACAGAACAAACAAATACAATAACTCATTAGAAGATACAAATAAGTTGCTGATATAAAAAGCTAGAGTTCAATGGTTGAAAGAAGGAGAAAGATGCACGAAGTACTATATGACCACTATAAGGGGAAAAAGGAATAAGAACTATTTGTATTATGAAATTGTACATAAACTTTATGATGATGAATTAAAGAAAAATTTAACACATGAGAACTTTACCAAACAGTTTGGAAGAAAAGATGAAGTAGAGCTCATCCCTGATGATATAAAGAGGAGGATAAGGAGAATTTCAGAGGATGACAAGGTTGAATTTATGAAAGAAGTAACAGAAAAAGAGATACAAGAAGCTGTATTTTCAATGAATCTTGATAAAGCTTCAGGCCCTTATGGATATAATGGAAGATTCTTTCATAAGAATTAGGATATCATAGGAGGGGAAGTAATATAAGTTGTTAAGGATTTCTTCGTGCGAGGAACTTTATTGAAAGAGTGGAATAAAACCTTTGTGAGCTTGATCCCTAAACAACAAAATTCCACCAAGTTGGAGCAATTTAGGCTTATTGCCTACCGTAATGTACTCTATAAAACTATTACCAAGATAATGGCCAATAGACTAAGGAAGAATATGGGGAAATTTGTAGATCCAACATATAATGCTTTCATCAAAGGGAGAACAATAGGAACAAACATCCTATTATGCCAGGAAATTCTCAAGAGCTACAACACTAACACAAAAATAAAGAACTATCTTATAATGATTGATCTAGCAAAGGCGTATGATTTAATCAATTGGAAGTTCCTGTTTAGCATCTTAAAAGTAGCAGAGTATCCTCCCTTGTTTAGAAAATGGGTGGAAACATTTGTTTCTACAGCTTCTCTACCTTTCTTGATAAATGGTGAACCCACATGGCTGATAAGAGTCAAAAAGGTATTAAGGTAAGGGGACTTACTATCTCATTACTCTTTGTGATATATATATAGATTCTATCAATCATAATAGCACAAAATGTGGAAAAATGTCTAGAATTTCAGCATCATCACAGATGCAGAGGTGATAAAATAACATATTTAACATTTGCGGATGACTTGTTATTGTTTTGCATGGTTAACAAGCAATCCATCAAAGTACTTATGCAATCATTGGAGGACTTTAAAGCTATATTAGGCCTAAAAAGCAATATGAGGAAGAGCGGTTTTAACTATCCTTAAACACTGATTGTGAAGCTGCATTAGAAGCTACAGAGAAGTGGCTGCATCAAAGAAGCCTTCCTATAAAATATCTTGGGGTACCAATCTCACAAAATAGAGTTACGACTACTGAATGTAAATTATTGATGGATTCTTTTGATGGCAGAATAAACCACTGGTGCAACAAATCTCTAAGTTATGAGGGAAGACTATAATTGGTAAAATCAATACAGAGCAACCTAACAAGTTACTGGATTAGTTAAATATCACTACTAAGAAGTGTGTTGAAGGAGATAAATAAAAAACTGAGATACTTTTTATAGGTAGGATCAATAAATGGAAGCAAAATGGCAAAAGTGGGATGGGATACAATATGGAAGTCAAAAGGACAAGGGGGCTTGGGACTACAATCAACAAGATTACTAAATAGAGTAAGTCAAGCTAAGAACCTATTGAGGTTAGGTAACAAGAAGGAAGATCTATGGGTGTAGAGGATACATCATATATATATAAGAAAAAGCAGCATACGGAGACTAGAAATGAAGCAGGATATGAAATGGGACTTCAAACACATCTTAAGACAAGACAATGGATGCAGAGCTTGATAGTACACAAGATTGGAAACGGGAAAAATACAATGTTCTGTTTTGACAATTGGCATTCAAAAGGTCTATTATATAAAGTAGAGGAGCTGCAGAACCTAAAGCTGGCGGTGAGATCAGATGCCAAGGTCAGTATCTTAATTAGAAACAATCAATGGTATTGGCCCTAACACAGCAGTAGAAATGTAGATATATTGATGGAGAACATGCCAACATGTCAGATTACTGAACAAGATGAAGTGCAATGGATTGCAACGGGCTCTAAAACATTCAGAACAGAGTACGAGACTATGATATGAACCCCTCACATGTATTCATACTTTGGATAGGGCTTGTAAGAAGACTACCCATATAGGATAGGATGAAGTTCCCAATAACTTATCTAGAGTTTGAAATCTATTACCACCATAAAAAAGCACAAGTTCATTTGTTAGTAAAATGCCAGTATAGATCAAACATGTGGAACAAAATGCAGAAGTTACTTGGTATTTGGAAAACAACCAACTAATGGAACGATATGCTTTACTAGATCGAAAAACAACCAACTAATGGAACGATCTGATTCACTAGATCGAAAACCTCAAAATGGAAAACAAAGCAAACTACAAAATAGTCAGATCAACTTTTCAACTACAATATATTACATAAGGCAAGAAAGGAATTTTAGAATTTTCAGGAAGAAGGAAAGAAGCAAAGAGACACTTTTCCAGCAAATATACACACAGTGTAGACTCTTAATAGCAACTAGACAACTAACGGAAGAGTTACCCAAAAACATGAAGGAAAGATGGCTAATGTTCTTATTTTTTAGAATCCTTGTAATCATGAAGTTTATTCCTCATTGATTTGTTTACTTTGAACCTTGACAAGATTGTACAACTTCTTTTGCATATATATATATATACTTAACTTTAAAAAAAAAGGGACAAAAAACTCATATTTCCTTTTTTTATTTTTATTTCTTATCACAGGGAGATAATTTTATAGCCAAAGAAAAGGTATAATTTTATAGCCAAAGAAAAGGTTTCTAGCTATCCAATCATAAAAACAAGATTTTGCAAAGAGGCAAATTATAAAGGAAACAAGCACGTTAATTAAGAGCCTAGCTTTTTTAACCCCTAGGATTAGAAGAGGTAAAATTGGGGATATCTTCCACGTGCTTGAACTCGTGCAGCTGCTTAAAGTTAAATCATGGCTTGACCCAAACATTGGCTTCATACAACTTCTTCTTACTAACATTAATTACTTCGATTGTGAGATGATGGATTGTACGCCACCACTTACTCTTTCGCCTTGACCCTTACGTTCTACAACAATGTCCCACAATCAATAATATACTTAAAAAGGTTCTAACTTTTTCACAGAAATCCTCCAAATAACACAACCTCTTTCTTGTTGTGTTCTTCAACGACAAATTGAGCAAGACCATCGATTTTAAAGAGAAAAATGACTCATGGAATCCTCCAAACATTGCCATTCCGTCGAGTTCATGATACGTAGAAGCAGAAATCATAGAAACAAATGAATCAACTGAAAAATAAAAGGTGAAAGACATTGACTAAACTTCGAGAAGTGTCATGACATGAGAAATATTATATTTTTTGAAAAGTTTTAACTTTTAGTTTTTCATAAATAAAGATATTATAAAATGAAAGGAACAACATAAAAATTTGCGAATAGACAAGTTAAACAAACATATCAATAAAGAGTGTAAGGATAATATACATTTTCTTGTGCATATTAAGAAAAATTTTGATAATAGATAAGATTTGGATGTAAAATTGAGTATGTCATGCTCACGAGTGCATAAAATACCTGACTTCAACAAGCAAATGTAAAGATATAAAATTTTTTGAGGTTTATTATTAGTAACAAGATTTGATATTTAACTTAAGTTATGAAATAATATAACTGCATTATGAGTATGTTTGGATGGACTATAGCCAAAAATGGCTCGGGATGACTAACTAAATGTTCATTAAGCTATTTGTTGGTTTAAGAGGCAGTAATGTGATGCTACATGGCAAGAATGAAGTAGTAAGGTTATAAAGTATAATTGCTGCCTTTCAAAGTGAGAGAACTTCTCTTTAAATGGTGGGAAAGTGGTAGAATAATATGGCAACAAAACGAGGCATGCTTTGGACCATATTCTCTGTTAACTTAGTAAAGTTCGTGAATTAAAAGATGCAACTCTCCACTGACTCAATGGAATTGATAGAAAAAGTGGTAACTTTTTAGTAACTTACTAGAATTATTATTGAAAGTGAATATTTAGCTTAGTTTATCCATAAGTTCTTATAAGTCTATATAAAAGCATATTGTTTAGATCATTTTGTTAAGTTTTCAGTCATCTATATAGAGAGAATTTGAAAACTTTATGAAAGTTCTTTGTAAAGAGCTTTGATTAGGAAAGCCTTGAGTGATAATTGTAATGAGTTTCGACAAGGTTGTATTGCAAATCCCTTGTATTTTTAATTGTAAATAGTTTAATAAAAAGTTGCCTTTTACTATATCTCTCTTATTCATCTAATGGTTGAGATGTGTAAAATACTTATGTAATGAAAATGAGTGAAACACTTGTAAAATACTTATAGGATTGAGTGACATGTTCATAAAAAAGTGAACTTATTAATTAATGATAATGAAAGAAGCTTAAGTTAGGCTTTAGCAAATCTAAATTTAACTATTGCATGAGGATTACTCAATCCCACTGTGCCTAAAGAATTTCCGTTGACACTAAACATAGTAGTGAAAAATTAGTAAAAGATTACAAAAAGAAAACCAATGTAAGTTCAATAATAATATTTGCTCTTGATCTTGAATATTCTTATTCTTTTTAGAGGAGGTCAAGAAGTGGTGGTAAATGAAGTGGGGGCCTCACAACATCCTATTGGGATTGAGGATGACTATAATATGGAGTATTATACAACATTAAAAACTTCAAGAACAGTATCTAGAATCTTGTGTTTCTTTTTCCTAATTGGTAGTTTGCTTTGTTGAAATTGGGGTCACTACCTATGGATAATTCTTTTGAATTAAGGAACTCTAGAGATTAGGAAGGAGATGACTTAGGCTTTGAAACTTTTAGGGTGACCTCTTCTTGGTTCCTAGGGGGATTTATGAGCTTAAGTTCTTCTATTTCTAATAAAAAGATAGTAAGCATATTTTAGGAATATTCTCAAATATGAGAGTCTAAGATTTCTTTGAATTATTTATATTTGACTATTTATGTAAGGTGATATAGTAGTCTAGGAGGAGACAAATGACTTATAAGAAAATAATGAAAAATAAATAATAAAAGGATACAGAAGATCTTGCATATTTTGAGATTAGTCTAATATATAATTGCTTGATTCGAAGGTTTCTTTCATACCAACAATAACATGCAGTATTGAAAAGATAAATGAGTAAAGATGAGTCATGGTTATGGTTTATTGTATTTTTGTTTATTTAAGAGATTCAAAAAGGTCATTCTAAGGTGAGATTCAAAATCTTATTTATCTCTAAAATATGGTGCTAGGTTTCGATATGAGGAAAACTGAAAAACAAGTAATGTGATTTTTTGCATTTGAATGACAGAAGAGGTAATTAACGACTCTTGGGTAAGAAGAAAAGATTATCTTTTAGGTTGGTTTTCATACAGTAATTAACCATATTCAACTTGATTTCTTGAACCTCTTTAGGATTGGTAGAGGGCACTTTCATTCAGGCTACCATCAATAATAAAATCAATTTTAGGAAAAATTGGAATATTTGTTTCCAAAATGGTCTTGGAGGGGAACTTATCTAATAATGAGTACTTGAATGTCAATTTTCAAGCTAGAGGAAAGTGTTAAGGTGATTAAATGTTTGTTTTATCGTAAGCACTTGGTATAATTGTAACTACCACTCATAAGTACGAGTTAATCCTACGAGGACTAGAATTACTAATTCTAACCATCTTTCTATTATCTAGTCTAACAAATTATACTAAAAAATATTGATTAAATTAAAAATTAAAAATAAAATAAAATAAATTAACACAATTGATTAACTAGAATGAAGATTAAACCAAACAACAATCAATGAAGAGAATGGTACCCAAAATTTGAATCCTCCTTAGGAATTCTTATACAATTAATACTTCAAACATCTATTTAATATAGAGAATTTCTAAATTTATTCATAATGTTGTTTATCTCCAAGATATAGTTCTAGCTCTGAAGAGTATAAAGAAAATTGAAAAACAAGTGATGCGATTTTCTGCATTTGAATGACATAAGAGGTAATTAAAGGCTTTTGGGTATGATGAAAAGATTATCTGTTGTTTTAAGTTTGCTATGAATAGGCAAGCCAAAGGATGAATTTATGTCTAGTGATAATGGCTTAGGACCATACAATATTAAATTAATGGATTTTTGGAGGAGGGTTTTGAAGATAGTTTAAATGTCATTATTGCTAGGTTTAACAGATTTTTGGATTTAGCATATTTGATCTTTTAGGTTGGTTTTCAAGTAGTAATTAAGCATATTCAACTTGATTTCTTAAACCTCTTTAGGACTTGTAGAGGGCAATTTCATTTCTAGTTACCATTAATGATAGAATTAATTTTAGCTAAAATTGGAATATTTGTTTCCGAACTAGTCTTGGAGGAAAACTTATCCAATAATGAGTACTTGAATGTCAATTTTCAAGTTAGAGGAAAGTGTTAAGGTGATAGAATGTTTGTTTTATCGTAAGCACATGGTATAATCATAACTACCACTGGTAAGTAGGGGTTAATCTTACAAGGAATAAAATTACTAAAACTAACCATCTTTCTATTATCTAATCTAACAAATTATATCAATAAAAATTGATTAAATTCAAAATTAAAATAACAAACTAAAATAAATTAACAAAATTGATTAACTAGAATGAAGATTAATCTAACAAACAATCAATAAGGAGAATGGTACCTAAAATTTGAATCCCCCTTAGGAATTCTCGCACAATTAAGACTCTACACATCTATTTAATATATAGTTAATTCGATAATAGAAATTTCTCGATTATGCTAATATTTTTCTCAATACTATTAACTACTAATCCTAGGTTGATTAATCAAAATCTCTCCTTAAACCCCTAAATTTGTATTAATTTGATTTATGAATTTCACTATTAGGTTTAACCCTTCGGAAGATTTGTGTTAGTCTATCTCTAAGTTTGTATGTAACTTTTTTTAATTATGCTAGATCAATTCATAGAAATGATTTCTCAATCTCAATTACATAAAATCAAACACGAATTAACATAAAGACAATATTAATTCAAGAATAATAAAGAAAACATAATTGAATCTAAATGAAACTAAAGAATAAATTAAATTAAAAAGAAATCTATACAAGTTCCCCTGCTTATTCTTCATTCTTTTTATCATTCTATGCCTTCCAATATTGCCTCCTAATGCCCTTTAATTTTTCCTTTTATAGTTCAAAATTTAGTTTTTTTAGTTGGTATAGGGTAAGTATATGATGTGTACTTGGCTTTGTTCTTAAAATAATATGAGATTCAAATATAGAGCACAAACGTGCATAAATGTGGGAAAAAATGTTAACATAAGCAACACAGGCGTATCCTTCTTAAACATGGGCATATTCTTGACCGCTTAACTCTTTGGAGTTTGAAACATGGGCATGTAACTTGAAACTTAGGAATAATAAAGTACATAGGTAAGTATACGACTATGTACTTAACCATGCACTTCTCCTATATACGACTATTTACTTGATTATGTGCTTCTCCTACAACTTTATTACTTAGTCAAAATAACTCGAAATCACCCCAAACTTGCTTGAATTCATTCCTTTTGCTCCAAATAATTGAATTATGACCTGAAAATAAAATATAAATGAATTAAGCACTAGAAACAATGAAAACACTTAAATAAACAAACAAAATTGACTAAATACTAACTTAAAAATATAAATAATTAAGCACTTATCAAACTCCCACATAATTAAACATTTTCTTGTCCTAATCAAATAAATTTTATTACTCTTAACTTAACGTAAAAACAACTACAAATATTGTTTCCTAGCTTAGAGTCTCTAAAACATATCCCTTACAAGTTGCTCTACTTTTACTACTTTACTGTGAACATGTCCTAACATGTCAATATCTTCTGGTTCATATGAGTTTTCTTATCAATTAGACGCCAAAATTAATTAGGGAAGAAGAAGATGGCTATAGAGAACTTCCTCTATTCCTCGACATCTCATTGTTATGGCATGACCTTTCTAAACTAAGCTTTCTATTCTCCCTCCTTACCCCCACTGTCTCTCCACACTCATTTTCATGGCTGGTGATCTTCAACTTCTACTATCAAAGTTGAAGCTCTGCTTCACTTTTCTTGTTTTTTTCTTTCTTCTACTAGGTGTGTCTTCTCATGTTTTCTTTAGATTCCCCCTCCCACCTTCATTTCCATTCTTATACTCTCCTTACTACCCCTGCTTAATGGTTATCCATATGAATTCTACCCCTGAAGTTCTTTTACACAACAGATATTTTCATTACCTGATAGACAAACCACTTTGTCAGTTTCTCCTTCTACCACTCAAAAAAATTCAATATCCTCCAACTTCTCCTTCACCTGCTACACTAAAATCTCCTTAAATGCCTACTCTTCCGCCTCCTCAGAATCACCTTCCTGTTTCTATTACCTCTACTTTATCCAGTATTCCTATTGCTTCTTTTCATACCAAGCCTTTATGGGTTTAAGTTATTGGCAATATGAACCCTAAAGTTAAGCTTTCCTACTTTCCCCTGATATTACTTTTGATGACCTAATAATGTAATCCCTATCTTTATTCTCCGTGTTGGAGCTCAAAAATGAAAATTTACTCTGGTTGGTTTCTTTCTTAATAAAAGAGTTCCTTTTCCTGTTATGAAAACTTGGGCAGCTAGCAATTGGACCCAATGTTATGAATACCGTACATGCCCTAGTATCAGATTGAGTTTTGGTACGATACTATACCAGTACTGGTTAATATCGAGTATCGTTTCAAACAATTTTTTAAATTTATAAAATAGTCCTTAAATTTTTTAAAAATTGCAAAATAGTTCATTAATATATTGTACTGCATACTTTATAATTTTACATCAACATTGTCTCCAAAAATCATAATAATAAAATTTTAAAATAAAATAATTTATTTATTTTTATTAGCGTTAATTTTTAGATATTTAACATATAAATAATAATCATAATTAACATGAAAAAAGATAATCATCATACAAGTATGAAATTAAGAATAATACAAAGTATTAAAAATATTACAATTTCATCATATAATAAATAATAATTATATTAAAACATCAAATAAAAAGAACAATAAATATCCTTAACTCTCTAACTATTATAACTTGCAATAAGAGTTTGTGATGAGGAAATAATCAAGTAGAAGTGAAACCTGAAATAACAGCATTTACAATTACATTGCATATATAAAATTTAACATATATATCAAATATAAGTAAAATTAAAAGAAGGGGAGAAACAAAAACTTGGAACTTCATTTAATCGTCTAGGCGGAATATCCGCTATAACTGGACTAACCCTAATTATCATTTAGTACAAAATTCTCATCATTGAGAGAAGCCTCATCATCATCATCATTCAAATTCATTGCACTAAATGACATGTCAATGCTTTCCCATCTAAGATTATCTTCCAAGTCACTCACATCTACAAACCTAGTTCTTTAGGAACCTAATTCGCTTAAAGAACGATATTGTCAATACAAATTGGATCTACTGTACCACTTGTTCTATTAAGAGTCCCAGTAAATGATAAAATTTAATTATTAAAAAATTATAGGAAATGATATCTAAATTAATAATGATAATAACATACCTTTCTTAAAGCTTTAAATTGTAATGAACAAAGACCAAGTCATTTAATGTCTTGTGCTCCAATCTATTCTTTTTCTTAGAATGGATGAATTCAAATATGCTCAAGTTCCTTTCACAGCTTGTTGCACTCACACATTAACTTAGAATTCAAATTGCAAACCTTTGTAATTATAGAACACCAATTCCGAATTGGTTCCACTCAGAAATTGTAAGTTGTAAGACAACAAAAGTAGCGTTATAAACAAAATAAATTGATAATTAATTTTTTACAAGTAAAAATGTGAAAGAATACATACCTGGATTAAGTTTTGCTCTTTTTCGAATAACAATTTGCATCCCAAAATTCCCAAAAGATTACTTATAAAGCTTCATTTTTGAGCTTAGGAGATCTTGCATCATCTCATAGGTAACAATTGTTATAATAGTTAATAACATTCCCCTATTAACTTTAGCTTTCTTTGTAAAACCTGGTCTGAGATAGACACTAAGATTAAAAAATGCCCCAGCTACAAACAATGGAGAGTAAAGTTACCTTTCCCATATGTCATTAATGACTGCAAGATAAGGTATGTACAAAGAAGGTCTATTTTTTAGATTAGCCTTAATTACTTCTTTCGCCCTCTCTATGACATCAAAAAAATAACCTATTGTTTGCCTTTTCATCTGTATCAACAAAATGAAGCACTCTCACTGAAGGCTCACAAACTAGGGTGATAAATTGAAATTGGGACTAAAATTCAATATCTTTAAGTATAATTTTGGAAACCTCCAATCTAGCATTAGACCTAGCATGTTGCTATGCGATCCACTTATTACTTGTGAACATTTGTTTCAACTCTTTCTTCGTCATAACAAAACACTGAAATGATACGAAATTTATTACAAATCTTGTAACAGTGGGACAACATAAATTCCTACAAATGGTAAAATCCTTTCTCATTAAATTCAAGGCCTATACAAGATTATAGATGAACTTAGTCACCTTTTTGACTTTCTGCACACTATCGTCAATAATAGAAAAATACCTAGCATCTCTTATATTTTTCAGCATTAAGTCAATACAATGTGCAGCACAAGGAATCTAAAAAAAAAGAATTATACTTGTTTTGTAACCTTCTTCTTGTTGCTTTATGAGTGAAATCATTGTCAGTAATGAACTGACCAATATTTTCTAGCCTTATTTCTGTAACATCCCCTCATCTATTGGAAAGGGTATTTTGGTCATTTTGGAATGGGTTAGGATTATTAAAAGTGTTTTTGATATATTCATGCATTCATATATGCACATGAATAGCCAATAGTGAATTTTTGCACATGTGAATGTTTGTACATGCATTCA
>JAOQMS010000001.1:12595122-12606571 GCA_027563885.1 Erythroxylum longipes | reverse complement strand
ATTATTATTATTATTATTATTATTATTATTATTATTATTATTATTATTATTATTATTATTATTATTATTATTATTCCAAATGGTATAGAGTAGCTAAAAACTAAGTGTGGTAGTCTTTAGCTATTTCCCATGGTTAAAGAATAACAAAACCTCATAATAGCTATTCTCTTTCTCTTTTTCTAACCAAACACAAGAAAACATAAATATTAGGAATAGATAGGGAATAGAATTTCTATTCTATTGAACCAAACATACCATAACAGTGACAAGATTGACATAATTGGTTCCACCATTACTGACCAATTGATTCACTTACAAATCTTTTCCAAACATCTCTACAAAGTCTTGGATATTTCTGTCATATATGCTCTCAATCATAGCTTTCAAAGACTTTCAGTGTGGAGTAAGATAAAAGAGTCAGCCCCTAGTATCAACTCTCTTTGAGGAAAAAACTTGATAAAGGTTTATCCAATTTGCTTTGGTTGTAACATTTTCCTAATACTATGGTCTCTTTTCCTAACTCAAACATTTCTGATCACTCTCCTGTGGTTATTAATTTTGAACCATACTATACTCCTCTCAGGTATCCTTTTCAATTCAATAACTTCCTAACTCCCATATCTAGTTTTTATGATGTTCTTAAAAGAGGTTTTGCTTCTAATTTCTATGGCTTTAAGAATTTCAATATTGTCTGAAAATCAGAAGCATCTGAGATGAAGTTAATACTTTTACAAGGAAAATGTGGGGAATGTTCATTATTTGTTAAAGACTGCTAAAGCTACTCTCAATAAAGCTTAAAATATCCTATAAACAAATCCCACTTGTCCAAGAGTCTGAAAATATTGCATTGAACAACTAATAAAAAGTTGTTAACTTTGACTATGCTCTATTGAAACAAAGATCTAGGATTAAATGGTTATAAGATGGAGACAAAAAATACAACTTGCTTTTATAGATCTATCATTGCAAAGAAAGGCTCAAACTAAATTGTTACACTTGAAAGCAATGGATCTTTGCTTTAAACCCAAGCTCTGGCCTCTACTATGACTGTAGATTTCTAGCTCCTCATATAACTCCAGGACTAGATGACTTCAACATACACTTCTTCACAGAGAAATGGTTTGCTGTGGCCAATATAGCCTTTGAAGAAGTCTTGGAATTCTTTAATAATGGCAAGCTTGTCATGGTTATAAAAAATGCATTCATTACTTTGGTTCGTAAAGGGAAAGAGCACAAGTCTTTAAAAGACTACAAACCTATCTCCTGTTATAAATCTATTTACAAAATCATTGCCAAAGTGATTGCTTTAAGATTGCAGCCTATACTTCTTAGAATTATTGATTCAACTTAATATGCTTATTGATTCATCTCAATATGCTTACATACCTAAGAGGCAAATTGGAGATAATATTGCATTAGCTTAGGAACTATTCAAGCAATACACCAAAGAGAATGACAAGAAAAATTGTGCACTCAAAATTGAGTTTGAAAAAGCTTATGAAAAAGCGACTGGTATTTCATTCTCAATGTTCTCAAAGCCTTTGGTTTCCTTGATATTTTCACAAAATGGATTCTTCAATGCATCTCGTCTATTTCATTGAGAATTCTAGTAAATGGTGAGCTTACTAAACATATCAATATTGCTAGAGCTATTAGACAAGGTCACCCCATTTCCCCATACTTATTCGTTTTGGTCTCTGAAGTTTTATGTAGACTACATAAAAGGGATGCCACCAAAAAAGGAATATTCAAATTTCATTCTAAATGCAAGAAGTTCAGTATAGTTGGTCTGAGTTTTAATAATGATATATTTGCCTTCTCAAAAGCTGACATCCCCTCTGTGACATGCATTTACAAAGCTTTTAAAGTATTCAATAATATGTTAGGCCTTGTTATTAAAAGAATAAGTCCAACTTGTTTATTTCAGCAAGTGTAACTCAATCTATAACTAGATTGTTACTAATTACTGGCTTTAAGCATAATCACTTACCTTTGTTACTAATTACTGGCTTTAAGCATAATCACTTACCTGTTAAGTATTTGGATATTCCTATCTCCTAAACTAAGCCTATACTATTAAACCTCAAGCTACCTATTGAAAAAATTAGGAGAAAGATTGAAAGCTGGTCATCCAGATCACTGTCCCTAGCTAGCAGATGACAGCTAATCAGATTTATACTTTCTTCTCTAAGTACATACTAAGCCTCTCATATTGTCTTCCCTCAGGCTGTTATCAAGATTATAGAAAAATGTTTCGAAACTTCTTATGGTTAGCTAGTATAAGTAAAACTATAAGCAATAAAATAAGATGATATGAGGTTTGCTTCCCTAGAAAGCATATATTTCTTGGTATTTTACCTATCAAAAACTTTAATTATGTTCTCTTAATCAGCAAGCTACGGAGACCCATCTAAGATCAATAAACATTGTGGGTTAAATGGGTGAATACATACTACATCAAGGATCAAAACATCTGGGTTGCTAAGATTCCAACCATTGTCTTTGCCCTCATAAATCACTTATTTAAGCTAAGATGGAGCATTAAAGACTCATGCAGATCTATTGTCAAGAATGGTAAGAGCACCCTCATTCTAGTATCACAATTAGACCCCTATATTGTGTGATTGAAGCCACTCTGCTAAAAGCTTTGACCCCACCAATGCCTTGGTTATTAAAGGACTATCATCTAATAACCTTAATAGACTTAATCTTACTCTAAGAATTTCTCAATTCCTTCGCAGCTACATTTTAGATAGGGCAACATAAGACTCTATTTATTGGAAACTCATTTTCTTTTGTATCTATAAAAATAGATCATGTTGGCTTCTCTTTAGCAACCCTACTTGTATTGCACCTTGGCAAGAAATAGTGTGGATCAAGCAGCACTCACCTAAATCTTCAGTCATACTATGGCAAGCTATTAAAAGTAGACTTCTAACTTATGACAGAATAGCCAAATTCTCATATTTTCCAAACTGATGTATATAGCAAACAGTTCTTCAGATCTTTAATGCCAACAATCCCCCTGTTCTTTAGGCTAACATTATTAGATGGAACTTGAGCACTAAGACAAAGTTTTAAGGGATTTTTGGATCCCATATTATCTTTTAGCTACTTAGTCTTTGGTCTATAAGGTGAAAGAAACCAAAAGATCTTCATTGGTAATTCCATTTCCAAACAAATCCTTTTACATGCTATACATGGTAAAATTAGAGCACATATCTTTGTCTAAAAGGAAAAACACTCATTCAGCCAACAATGTCTTACTAAGTGAAGTATCAATTAACACGTTCTTGTTCTACATAATATTATTAGTCCTTTTTCACATAACAATCTTTTGATTTCTTGTAACACTTGATATTCATCACTCTTGGATGCTCTTGTATTCATTAAAAACACTATTGTTCAACCTTTTATGGCACTAATATATTCATTATTTAAAAAACTCTAGAAAAACATTAAACATATCAAATATATCAATCAAGATTCTCTATTATTCATTCAATTGCAGAATTCATTGAATTGTTAAATAGTTAGTTATTTGTATGAACTTATATATTAATCCATTTTATTCAAAAATTTTGTTTCATGTTAGGGAACTCCATGACATAAGCTATACATCTCCTTAGATAATTAATGAAGAATTATAGGGACATATATAGGGAACTATATATGAATTTCATTGATTTAGAGGAGGCTTATGATATGTTACTTAGGGAACTCATATACAAGTGTTAGAAGCAAGGGGATTTGTTATTACCTACAGACAGGTTATTAGGGATATTTGTAAAGGTGTTAAGACTAGAGTAAGAACAGTAGGAGGAGATGTAAAGCATTTTTAATCAATATTGGGCTACACCAAGGATCCTCGTTGAGCCGCTTCTTGTTTGCAATAGCTATGGATGAGCTTATCGAGAATATCCAAGGGGTACCTCAGTGTATGTTGTTTGTTGATAACATTATTTTAGTGGATGAAATGAAAGAGGGTGTTAATGTCAAGCTAGAACTTTTACAGGATGCACTAAAGTCAAGCTTTAAATTGAGCAGAACTAAAATTGAGTACTTAAAGTTTAACTTTTTGGGTTGAGTTGTATCCAATGTGGAGATCAAGATTGGTACAGAAGTTATACCATATAAAGATTGTTTTAAGTACATTGGATCTATCATCTAAAGTAGTAGCGAGATAAATCATGACATAGTTCACTATGTTAAAAAAGGGTCACTTAAGTAGAGAGGCATCTGCGGAGATTTATGTGACAAGAAGATACCACTTAAACTAAAAGATAGATTCTACCTTTTAGCAATTAAGCCAACCATGCTCTATGAGCCAAAGTGCTAGCTTATCAAATAGGTTTTTAATCATAAGTTAATGGTAGAGAAGATGAGGATACTTTATTAGATGCACAACCTTATAATAAGGTATAAGGTCAATAACACAGTGATAAGAGATAAGTTGGGGGTGACAAACAATGGTAGTAAATTAAGGAAGACAAGACCTAGGTGGTTAGGACATGTTAAGAGAAGGCATCTTAATGCCCCAGTAAGAAGATGCGAGAAAATTATACACCATATTATAGAATAAAAAATAGGTTAATCTAGGTAGTAACCATATAAGCTCGAATCATTTAACATATGCTATGTTATCCCTAATGATGTGCAACCATTAGATTACTACAAGTTAATTAGAGTTACAATGATTACATATTGTAGTCTAGATTTTGGAAATAAGTTCATACACGAATAATCTATTGGAATATCAAAGTCATTCATATATTAAACACAAAATAACATAGCCAATACTAAAAGAGAGTTAAGAACAAAATTAGATTAATCAATGCCTAAACATGTTCTTCGGCCTCGATATCCCTTTTAAACTGGAAAGATGAATGTTAGCTCCTTATGGCTATCTAAAGGGGAAGGAATCTGCCTCCTTTGGAGTCTATAATGTTTTCATGCCCTTTTCAGCCTCTTAAATGCCCTTTTATAGTGTGAAATTGGGTTGCATGGTTATACACGGTCAACTACATAAGTGTGTAAATGACCATGTATGTTAATTTGGCAAAAATTGTGGAGTTACACGATCTCAAAGAGATACGACCGTATAAGACACAGTTACTCCATTCTTCCATTCTTTATCCCGTCTTCACCATAATTCATCTCTTTCTTTCTTTATAAAGGCAAGTAAGATCGAATATCGATATAACAGCTCCAAATATATGAATTTAGCTAATTTTGGGTCTTGTTCTTCTAAATTGTATTTAAAGCAAAATATGAACAAAAATAAGTATCTTAAGTGCAACATAATATTAACAACCAAGCATCAAGGAATAAATGTATTAACAATTAAGCACTTATTAGTTACGAAAATATCCATCAGGTTAAATTTGAGTTAAATCGATTATGGTCACCCTTAGTTGTATGCTTTAACTATTACTATCAATGCAGCATTTTTTAATTTTTCAAAAAAAATATCCAAACTTTATCTCAAATTAGTAGTGATTGCAAATTTACAAGAAAAGCAATGGTTTCGTTTTTATTCCTTTGATAAACTTCGCATAAACTGAAAAATTATTAGACATCCTTCTATATTTATCTCCAAAAAAATATTTGAATTCTTTTGTAGGAACTTAAAGCCTCATAATGGCTACCTACATATGAGGTATGAAACATATACATAATCTCCTTCTTCAACTAATTATTTGGTTTAATGACTAATAGTCCTCTCCACTATAATGTGTCATTGAATCAAGCATATAAAGAATTTACATGTTTTCCTTACTAAAATTTTTACATAAGCACACGTAAGGAATGATCATTATGCCAACTTTATTGAATTTATGCCAAATTTTGTATATGTAAATTATTGACAATTATGAAATAGAGCCCTATACTAAAAACTCTAGATAAAGCATCATCTAACCTATTCTCTACTCCCTTCTTGCAATTAATTTTGAATAAACCCCAAAAGTTTAACTAACCATATTTGTTAAAATGGTATGGTGATTTCTAATCAAGTAGATATCACAAGCTCTTATGATCCATTTGAACAATGAATATTCTACCAATAATATAATGAGACCATTAACAAATGGTCTATCCAAAGACAACAATTCGTTTCCATAAGTGGAAAGATGAGTATATCTAAAAATTAAGCACCTATTGACGTAAGCAACAAGATGAACATCTTGATGAGAAAAGTACTAATCCCTTTTCCTGATGCATCTACTTCAGTGATTAATGATTTTTTCCAATCTGGAAGTACTAATATTTATGCTTGTATCAAAGTTGCTTTGAATTCATTAAATGCTTAAGTAGCTTAAGAAGACCATGCAAAGGCAACTTTTTCACAATAGTTAAGTAAAAGGTCAACTAATATGGCCATAACCCTTGATAAATCTACTATAATATCCAGTGAGACCCAAGAAAGCTATCTTAAGGTCCAGGATATTGTCCAATCCTTAACAACTTGATTTTTCTTTAAATCTATGGTAACTCTATGTATACTAATGAGATGACTAAGATACTCTTCTTCCATAGCCTCAAATGAACATTTGGATTGTTTCATATACAACTGGTGTTATCTGAGTTGTTGAAGCATATCCTTCAAATGAAAAATTTTACATTTCCATATTGAGCTATATATAAGAATATAATAAAAAAATTATACAACCTTATTCAAATATGCCTTTAAGATTGAGTTCATAAGACTTTGGAAAGTTTTTGATGCACTAGCTAGGTCAAGTGGCATAACTAAAAATTCATAATGGCTTTCGTGTTTGCAAAAAGTCATCTTATACACATCCCTTAGATCTATTCAAATTTTATGATATCTAGTTCTCAAGTCAATCTTAAAAAATTACTCAGCTCCCTTCGGTTCATCCAAAAATTCATCAACTAAAGAATTGAGAATTTTTTACTTATAGTTTTGTTGTTTAAAGCCTTGTAATCTATACAGAATCTTTAAGTTTCATCTTTCTTCTTGACCAATAGAATAAGTGAGGCAAAAGAACTAACTCCTTCTCTAATTATTCCCTATTGTAACATCTCTTCCATTAATTCTTGTACTACTTATTTTTGTAACCCCTGTATACTTATATGGTCTCAAATTCACAATTTCAACTCCCTTTTTCATTAAAATCTTATGGTTATGAAACCTAGATGTTGGTAATCCCCTAGGTTCTTGAAGATATGTTCTATATAATCTTCTAGTATTATTTGTAACTCCTTTTGTTGTTTTTCATATAGAGAAAGAATCAAATTGATTGAAATGGATTGGGATGTACTTATGCTTCATCCCAGCAATTAATATCACTAGATTGAGGTAATAAAAAAAATTGACACATCACTTCCTCTCCTATTAAACATTTCTCCATCTTTCTCCATGATAGTTTTGGTAGTCCCTCAGACTCGGAAAGTAATAACGAAAATGGCTAACCCAATAGTGGATTCTACAGCTGCCACCGTTGGAACCAATGAAGCAAATAATGGACCCATCATATACTTCAATTTTTAATTT
Source organism: Erythroxylum longipes (assembly GCA_027563885.1). Classification (NCBI taxonomy): domain Eukaryota; kingdom Viridiplantae; phylum Streptophyta; class Magnoliopsida; order Malpighiales; family Erythroxylaceae; genus Erythroxylum; species Erythroxylum longipes. The sequence goes on along the minus strand of JAOQMS010000001.1, from coordinate 12,599,055 downwards.
TGGTATTCTTCTGGTCCTTACTTCATTTTTTAATTCTATCTTATGCCCCCTCCAATCAAATTTTAGTTTCACTTGAGTTTTCTTTTTTATTGACTAGTTTAAATAAGCCTCTGCTCTCACTTCTTTCATGTCCATAACTCTCATAGGTCACTACTTCATGTTTCTTAGTTAGATCATAAGCTCGTTGGAGAGTTATTGGTCCTTAAATCTTTACAAGATACTTAATTTATAGTTGGAGCCATTTAAGGAATAAGCTCAGTAACTATGGTTTAAGCATGACTAACTTATGCCCCTTCCAATCAAATTTCATTTAAAGTGGAAGCCAATGCACCCCTAAAACCATATCACTACCCCCAAGGAATATTTAATGAATTCTCATCCTCCCATCACCTACTTAAATTCTCTAAATCCCTTATGAAACTTAAGATGCAATCTCTTTCCAACTACAATTGTGACAAGCTCTATTTCTTTAACTGTATCATATTGTTCATTCATCAATTTTTCATCCACAAAATTATGAGGACTCCCTCCGTCTACTAAGATATGAATTAGTTTTCAACTATATCAACCTATCACTTCATTTGTTGGAATTTTGTAGAAATAGTACCTGCTATTGTTTGTAGTGAAAAAGCAGGCTGGTCTCTTTCTGAATATTATTCATCCTTTGATTCCTCTTCTCCTCCATCCTCCACTACATATATTTGAATCATTATCTTTTTACATTTTTTGCCCAGGCTATACTTCCATAAGCTCTTATTCTCCTTTCATCCAACTCTCTACTATTAATTATTGTAGTTATTCTTTACTCATTTCCTCTGATGCCATAACTACTCAATAATCTAGGTAAAATTCCTACTATCGGTCTTAAATTCTGTCATTAATTGCTTAGTGAAAATAAACCTCTGCTCTCATTTCTTTCCTTTCCATAAAACTTACGGGCCATTACTTTATGTTTCTTAGTTAAATCGTATGCTTTTTGAAGAATTCTTGCTACCCAAATCTTTATAGAATATTCATTTTTTGGCTTGATCCCTTTAAGGAATAAGTTCACCAATTATGATTCGGGCATGATTAACTTATGAGACAAAAGATTAAATCTTGCATAATACTCAATTTTTTTAAAGAATTTCCTCAATTGGACCTTGCTCCTTCGATTCCTTCAATACTTCTGTCAGACCTTTAAACACACTATCGCCAATTCACTGCTCCAATTCTAACAAATATTCCCCCTAATTTGGTTCTTCAACTATCAATCTCTTTTTCATATAAAATTGATATCATATGATATGTAGCTCCACTTTTGACCTCTGGTGCTTTTCTATCTATTCCCACTTCCTCCTAAGTCTTGGTTACTATTTTACATCAACTGCATGATCTAGTCATTCGTTTCTTATAGACTCCTTTTTTATCTCATCTCCATCTCCTGCATCTACATTTGGCAAAAGGGTCAATTTTGACCCAAAGTTTTACACCAATCGATAAGTTTAACTCTAATATTCGAGAGAGAACACTTAAGACCCTAACATTTAGAAAATGTTAAAATTTAACCCATTAGAAAGAAATTACTAACGGCTTGATGAAGTCGTCAATTAAGTTCCAAGTTAGAGAAAATGTTAAAATTTAACCCCACTACAACAGAATTACTAACGGTTTGATGATGCCGTCAGTTAAGTGATGATGCTCTTCTTTGAGTGCCAGGTCAGCACCGACCTGATACTTTGTAATAATTTTTTATTTCATTTGTGGGTCCTATAATGCCACGTCATATCTGATGTGGCAAAGTGGGACCCTTTTAAAATATTAAAATCTTATTTGTTTTATAATTGTGGGACTTACCTTTTTTAATTATTCCTTAAAAATTTCTTAACCTAAAAAAAATTAAGTTAACTAATCAGACAATAATTAATCAAAACTTAATCCTCACTGAATTACTTAACAAAAATGATCCCACCCTCACCGTCTTGTGTTTCTATGTCTAGAATCCCTCATCATCTTCTGTTTCTACATCTGGAATCCTCACCATCTTACTTAACAAAAACAATCCCTCACCATCTTTTTTTTTTGCGGATCGAAAGCTCGTTGGATCCTTAAAGTTATTGGAATCCCTCATTATCTCATATCCCTCAATTGCTCTCATTTGTCTTTATCATTATAGAGTTCGAGGCACTGGATTCAAAAAATATCCACTACAGCCATCATTTTCTAACAGTCGCTTTTATAAGTGAGCTTTTCTGCGAGTGTGATTACCTTTTTATTTTTTGAAGAATTTTTCAATGTCAAGAATTTTGATTCCATTCCTTATCACATCCCTCACTTTAACTTTAGCTGTAAAGATGAGTTTGGGTATATGAAGTAACAGAAGATTATACAGGGGTCTAAAGTTGTGCTAGTTATTATATTAGAACGAAGTGGCTTTGCTAGATGCATAAAGGCAAAACTGAGATAAGTCTCCTTATCTACAATGTGAATTTACTCCACTTATTTAGGTTTACCTGACCATATTTTCCAACTATGTAATTGGGAATGGACAGAGAAACAAATGTCCATTCTAGTATTTACTTACTTTCTGCCATAAGTTCTTAGTTGCAAATGTTGTATGTTGATGGTATATGGTTGGGTCATTTGCAATACATGACTAAAACAGCTTGCAAGGCACAAGTTCTTAAATATAAATGCATGTTTCATGTGCTTGTTTATGGTGCTCCTTAGTTTTTTTTTAATATCTTGTCCTAACATATAAATGTAGCTTTTTTCATAGTTAATGTTCCAACTGGAGTCATTATTCAATTGAGCATTTGATGTGGTAGTATTGAATTATGTCCTACATTTAATATACCAGAGTCATTATTCAATAGACATTGTTATTGTTAGTGATATATGAATATATACCTCATTGCGATGTGAAAATGTACAATCAGACGTTTCATGGTAGATTAGTATTATGGTGAGGATAAGAAACTATTTAGCAACTAAAATTGTCACAGGAAAATGATGCTACAAGATTATGTTACATAGGAAGTATCTGTGATATTTGGTTTAGCATAAGATGGTTTGTTTCTAACCTTAACATGTATGAAAAGAAATTTGAATTTGAAATAAAGTTGTTGAAGTCATAGTTAGAACATCAACATAGGGATGAACTAAATCAATAAAGTTGATTTCTTTTGCATGCAAAATGGCTGGAGGTTCTAAGAAGAAGGTTTTAAACACCAAAAGACTTTGATGTTGTTAGAGATTAAACAATTACTGGCTAAATCGCTCTTCTTTTGATGAATTTTACTTGCTATAGACCGCAAAGGACTCAAGGGAAGTAAGTTATAGCAATAGTTTTTATTTATTTGCCAACACAAATTTATCGTTTCTTCTAAAAATCCATTAGGGAAAGATAGTATGCCATCTTCATAGATAGGATTGATCTAGAAGTAATCATAGTAACTGAAATTGTATTTTTATTATAGGAAAACATATGTATCTAATACCATATTATACATAAAAAGTATATTGCATGAAATATTACAAGTATTTCGAGTAGCTTACAAAATGAAGATAAACATAAGGATAAAGTTAAGTAATCAAAGATAAGAAAATATTTAAGTTACAACAAACAAGATTAGGATGTCATACATAATAGTTAAAGTTGTTTGAATACAATCAACTGATATTCAAGTGACTTAGGTGATGATATGTTGGAAAAGTTAGGGCAACTAGGATTTTGATATTCATCACTTAGGAAATATTATCTTATACTTGGCATTGATGTTGAGTTGGTAGGAAAATTTACATTGTGATTTTCTTAAGTATGCAGATAGAATCATCATCATCGATTAATACACACTACAAGAAAATAGTAAATTATAGACGGAAATTACCGACGGAATTGACAAATATTCCGTCGGTATACCAAATTACCGACGGAATAAACCGACGGTCAAA
>JAOQMS010000001.1:12549567-12566812 GCA_027563885.1 Erythroxylum longipes | reverse complement strand
GGAGAGGGGAAAGTGCATGAAATTCGTATATGATGATACAATGCCAAATCCTCCGCACAAGATGAACATTTCAAGTTTCCATGTCAGGACCAAAGATCCTGTAGATTTCAATGCTCATTCAGACTTAACTACGTTTCTGGAAATTGCAGGCTGTAACTGTTTAAACATTGGAGAATATCTATGCCCCTTTATAAACATGATCAGTACAATGGTGTTGGCAACCATGAACACCAAGCTTGCCAACCACAGCTGGATTAACACATTTTTTCCCTTAAATTCGAGCAAGTAACCCCAAATCAACCAATGAGTCTGAGCTCCAATCCAGAATAGCATGCAGCATATGCCTTCCCATTTCAGTTTCATTTTGCTCCACGGCAATATTAGTGGCAGCAAACAAAAAAACCAGACAAAATACTGTGCAGTGATCACCTGTTTAAAGAGAAGAGCCACATGACATACTTAGCATTTATAACAATAGAGATTATTGCATTCCGATCCACGATCTACAGATCACTGGGATTGTGCAATTATGTGTCACCGGTGAAAAGAGGACTTCTCCCCCTTTCCAATATCTAATAGATATGAAAGGCAAAATTTAGCAGTTTATAAATGATTATTCAAAATCATAGAGGACATACCTTATTGAATGCCACAAATGCCATTGTCTGCAGAAACGTGCAAAATGGAAGATCTTGGGCAAAGCAGCAAATGAAAACTACTTGTATTATCAACTGAGGTATAAAAGAAAACAGCTTTTCCATCAATGAAAACTCTAGCTCGTAGTGGAGATACAAGTGATAGAAGTAGATTGAGAAATTATGCCTTGGATCTGTGCGAGTAAGATGGTACAAGAGTGCCTCATTTAAGAACTCCCATCCATACATATAGAAGAAAAGACTAGTACAAAGGATGAAAACAGTTCCTGAGACCAGTCCAAACATAATCCGTTCTCTTGTAAATATGTCTCTCAATGCAGCAGATACATTGTATTGACTGGAAAACTTCATGCTGTATTGATGTGTCTTGTTTTGAATAGGTTTCCAGTTCATAAGGAGAGGCTTTTGTCCATATTGAAAGAATTGTCGATCAAGACACAGAATGATGGGAAGTGCATAAATTATAGGGTATATTCTAAAGTGGACAAGAAGGCCATACCAAGTTGCAGCTTGTATAACTTTACCTGTACGGCAGAAACAGCAAACATTGAAGTTAAATGGGCACTGGAATCAACCATAAAACACCTTTAAGGTCAAACAGAGACTTTCCGCTCCCATAGTTCTGTCTTCGCCTTTCTTGGCCATCTCAGAGCCATAACATAAAATAAAGAAAATTTTCTTAGACTCTCATCCTTTCTTAGACTCTCATCCTTTACTGACTATCAGAAAAGTATCTTTAAGTTTGAAACATTAAAGTAAATGAAATTTAAGAATGTGAAGAAACATTTAGATTGCAAGCAAACATTCCCCATAAAACCTTGCAAATGGAAACCGGAACTGTATACTACATTGCTACCGTGTAGGATTCCATTCACTTCATTAAGTTTAGAAAAAAGATATGGATAAAATATTTGCCATAGATTAACCAGAAAACATCTTGACAAATCAACTGCACATTAAGCAACTTCTTGAGAACAGAAGCAAAAACATACCATTCATAAGGCAGATAAAGATCCACAAAACCATCGCACAAACAATAGGCTCACAGTTTCCTCGTGTTCCAATGGTGAAAGTAAATGGATTAAGGAGCCATAACATTACAGAGTAGAGGCATAAAACCTCAGGCACCTTACGTTGCTTCAAGATGTTGTGGATAAACAATCCAACAAGCAAATCTGGAAGGTAAACAATCGTAAACATCTAAGACTATTGACTGAAATAAAAACACCTCCCAGAAGTTTAGAAGTTTAATTACCAGAAGTAGAGAAGAAGAACTTCCCCCAAGAATGATGAATAATTGAATTAGGAGTCAGTAAGAGAGCAAGCAAAGGCGAGTATCGATATGTGGTTCTTTTATAAGGAGATTGCCCAGAAGCCATCAATGCAGCAGCATCAGAAAAGACAATGTAATCTACGTCTGTGTATCTAACCTCCAAATGGGCATCTTGCCATTCTCCATACATAATCAAAATGAGACGGAAAATTGCCGAGAATAGCAAGAGTGTACGAATATTTAACAATTTCATGCTGCAAAACAAATTATGAAAAGCATCAACAGACTTTGCAAGAAAAGTTTAATCATAGGTAATGCTAACAACACTCCCTAACATCACGTATCTTTCCAAATTTTAACACTGTTCCTGAGCTATACTGCAACACCGTTCACTTAAAAACCTGAAGCCTCACTCAAACCACAGCCTCAACAGGCCAAGAGAATTTTACCGACAAAATTTTTGTATATTTTAAGATTCGGGGTTCAAAAAAGTTACTACAGATAAAAAGCAAAGGCAATAACTCTTCAAGTTGGAACCTTCATTCCCACCAGTTTTCCATCTATGATAATGCAACTACAAATACTATTAAGAACATTACGGGAAAAAAAACATGATTTCTGCACATACATGAACTCTAACTTGGCTACTCCATTGTGTTACCTACATTCCCTGATTTCGAAATTAACAGACTTTATTGACACGATGTTCTCTAGGTTCGAAAAAAAGAAACCTTTTATTTCTCATCTCCCGATTGAAGTCCGACACAAAAAATCTTCACTTTGGCTCTGTTAAGTACTAGAGTGAGAAAATTTATAGCTGTTCTATCCCCTGCTTCGTGATAGATCCATTCAAATTAAAAGTCGGGTAGTCTGCTTCAACTTTCAATGGTATACTTAAACAAAGAAGAGACATATTGTTGCTTGATCACTTTTTGGGGAAAACCCCTTTTCTCAGTCTCAGCTCCAGATTCTCCACCACATTAGCACTTCCCTTTAACATCCCAATTTCCAACTACTTTCAACCTACTAAAGTTGAGAAATATCAAGAAGCAATTAAAAACAGAAGTACCCATTTCTACTTCACACCAGCACTTCCCATTTCATCTAAGGTTCTATATGCATAATTAGCAACTACCAAACAGAAATAGATTTGACGTACTCATAAAATAAACTAACCCTTAGAGTCTATCCAAAGATAGAGACAGAAAGAGCTATTTCAGAGAAGCTAAGGTGTTGAAGTAGGAAAAGATGAGACTAAATGCGAGAGGATGAAGTCGAAGAGACGTGACCACGGTGGAGTATCCGCAGCGGAGAAGTGACCGGAAGCTGCGACGGAGAATAACAGGGAGAGATCTAGTTGGAAGCCGAAGTACATACAACACAACACAACACAACAAACGAAACAAAGAAAAGCTCACAGAAGAGAAGATACGACGCTGTATCGCAAATGGAGTCTTTAACCTATTATTCGTGATCAATTCAGTAATTCAAAACTAAAAAGATTAAAAATATATATATTTATTTATTTATTTCAAATCTATTGTTTCCTTAACCCAACGGAAAGCTTTAGTTCCAGTAGTTGGGCCCCCACACAAAGTAACGGACGCCTCCAATTCCCGAGGCCAGTAACAGTCGATTCCACTGACTCCGTCAATCTTTCACCTTCTCCGAGATAACGGCGACTTAGACGGAGAATAAATTTATTAACAATTGAGTTGTTTTGGCGGTAAAACAACAGAAACGTGAGACGTGGCATCTCCCAATTGGATGTGGATGCATGCTTTGCCGCCATGACATGTATGTATGTGCATATCCATGTTGGATTTTCCCGCGCTTGTTAAGAGAGAGAGAGGGAGACTGTGGTAGGGTTTCCTCAAAAAGAGAGCGAGAGAAAGAGCCTCTGATAGAGAGCGAAAGTTTGGAAGTGACAAAAAGAGAGGGTTAATAGTTCTAGATTTCCTCTTTCGTTCTGGATTTGTTGTTGTAGTGCTTGATTTTTTGGAAAGTTTAGACCATTATTGGAGGAGCTTGAGCTAGGGTTTGGCTTGTTTGGAGTTGGATCTGCAGGTCAATTAGGCTCCTTTTAACAGGTTTTCTCAAAGCCATATGTTTCTTCTTCCTGTTGTATACCAATTCCTCCGCCTTTGTTTCCTTAGTCCAAATTCGGCTTCCACTTGTGTGTATGTTTGTGTACTTGTTGAAATATGGACTTCTGGGTGTTAAATTAAGGAAATTACATGTATATGTAGTGTCAAGTTTTCGATTTTGAGGCGTTTAATTTTTCTATTGATCTAATATCTGGATTTGATGGGTATCGTATGTTATAGCATTTTTCATTGTGGAAGCTCTATTTTTTGTTTCAATTTGCTTTGAGTGGAAACTGATGTTTTTTTTCTTCAAGATTTTGAATGAGTCCAGTGGCTTCAGATAACATGGAAAAAGACCCCGAATTTTCTACTACAACAACGAGTAGTGCTCGTGACAATGGAGGGGAAAGTGCTGGAATACAAGTCCGTTTCTCAGTCTTTTGCAAGGTATAAACCGTTGTGATTTTTTATTTGAAGTGTTGCAATTTTGGTTTTATGGGTGGTACCTTTTTTTTTCCCATATTGTCAAGATATATTTGGTGGTTACGACTATGTCCTCTTCTTTTTTGGTTGTTGAGTATAACGTGGGATTTCTTGGCAGAGTGGTTTGGCTTTGGATGAGAATACTTGTACACAAGCTATGAAGCTCTTCGAAGAAACAAAACATTTGCTAACTAGTGCTTCAGCTTTTGGTAATGGCACGGTAAGTTTTGCAACTTATCTTTAATTTCACTTTTGATCTATTCATTCGCAAATAGTTTGAAAAACTGATGGGGCTGAATTTTGTTTATTAGTTCGAGGAAGCAGAGAGGTTTTGGCATGCATTTGTTTTATACTCTTTAAAGAGGTTGAGCCAGGAGAAAAGACTTAATGAGCAGCAGAATTCTGATGATACTGGGCTCACTCTATGCAGAATACTGAGATGTGCCAAGTTGAAGTATGGACTCCTTTTGGTGCAGAAAAATTTTAACAACTTTTATTCCCAGCTGGTTTTTGACTATTTTGCTTTAAACCTTGTAGTGTTGCAGACTTCTTCAAGGAGCTACCTCAGTTTGTGGTCAAGGCTGGTCCAACTTTAAGTAATTTGTATGGTGGAGATTGGGAGAGCAGACTTGAGGTATTTACTCTGTCTAATTTTGAAAAGGGTTCATTATAGTATTGCGGACTTGTTTATAGATTTATGAATTGGTGTTTTCCGCCCCGTTAGGCAAAGAAGCTGCAAGCTAATTTTGAGCACTTGAGCAATTTGAGCAAGTAGGTATCACTGTTCTTCTCTTTGCATCAGTAATCACCACATAGCAATTTACAGCTTAATTTACAGATAATATTCACTGGGTTTATTTGTACACATTTTAATAAGTAATTCATAAGCACGTCAATATGTAAAGCTTTTTGAAATTTAGGAATATTGTAAACATTGTACAGTTAAACTTATTTTAAAGATATATTTGTAAATTTATTTGATAAAAATCCTGAATATTAGGAATAAAAAGAAAAAAGACTCAGATAAACTCATCATAATGATAACTTCACAGATTTATTTGATAGAATTCCTAAAGCTTCCAATCTCTTTACTGATCACACCTTGAGCAGGCCTATTATGGAGTGCAGTCACATGACGTTTAGTATTTATTCCATTTCTTGCATTTTTATTACAATTTTTCAAAGTTTTTATATTTGTTAAGTATTTGACTTAATAACACTATATCCTGTTTGAATGCTACAAAGGCATTACAAACGTTCATATCGTGAACTTTTCTTGACGGTTGATGCAAATCTTGACGAGCTGTCGGCAGTTTCTGGTGACACAACATACTTATCAAATTGTTATCGTTTTGGATGGATGCTGTTTCTAGTGCTCCGTGTGCATGGATTCAGCCATTCTAAAGATTTGGTTACTTGCACAAATGGCTTGGCATCTGTCTTGGTTAGTTTCTTCCCTTTTCCATTCCTTCAATATTGTGTTATACTGCTCTAGTTACACAAAATGAAGGAGCAATTATTTCTGTTGTGCAATTTAAAATTATATGAATTTTCTCTCATTCGGATGTGTTCAATCTGTATGATCTTTACGTTCTGTTTTAACTAAGTTTCTTGTGTCATCACAAATATATTTTCATACTAAGTAATGAGATCTGTATCAGGCTGTTTTGATTATGCACATTCCTGCTTGCTTGAGGAATTTCAGCTATGACAACTGTCAATGGTTTGGTAATAACCTTGCCCATTGCTGTATCTTAATTTTTAGCGTGGAATGTTTTGTTCTGACTCTTTTTGATTGTTGCATACATATATTTGCAGTAAGGAGAGGTGATAAAGGTGTTGACTTGCTTGCATCTCTTTGCAACAAATATGATGCCTCAGAAGATGAGCTGAGGAGAACAGTGGAGAAGACCAATAACGTAATAATAGACATTTTGAAGAAAATGCCCATTTCAGCGTCTGAGAATAAAAATGAAAATATAGCAAATCTCAACACAGGTCTGCTCTGTATTTATTCATATGCATCGCTGCCATCTTTTAGGAGGAATCATGCTGTCATGCTGTCCAATATTACTGAATTCTTGTTCCCTATGGTGCAGATGGTTTGATCTATTTTCAAGATTTAATGGAAGAGTCGTCTTTGCAATTAAATTTGGATATCTTAGAGAAGGATTACACTGAAGCAGTCCGTGATAAGGGTGAACTTGATGAGAGGGTGTTTATAAATGAGGAGGATGTCTTACTCGGTTCAGGGAATCTATCTGGAGGTTCACCTTGTATAAGTGGTACCAAGGTGAGTTGAGTGCATGGCACATGATTTTCTAAGGCCCTTATGTTGAAGCAATCTGTTTATAGCTTCTGGTTTAGCTTTAACTTGGGCTAATCTTAGTCACTAAATCATTGTTTTGCATAGAGGAAATTTGATCATATGGCCTCCCCAACAAAGACTATTACGAGTCCGCTGTCTCCCCATCGCTCTCCTGCTGCTCATGCCAATGGTATACTTGGTGTTTCATGTTCCAAGATGGCTGCTACGCCAGTGAGCACTGCAATGATAACTGCAAAATGGCTTCGAACTGTTGTCTGCTCTCTTCCTTCGAAACCCTCAGCACAGCTGGAGCGCTTCTTAGCATCATGTGACAGGGATGTAACTGATGATGTAATACGTAGGGCACAAATAATATTGGAGGCGATATTTCCAAGTTGTGCTCTTGGTGACCGATATGGATCTGGCCTGCAGAGTACGATCCTGACAGATGATGAATGGGCAAAAAATCGAAGATTAGAGGCACTAAAGCTATATTATAGGGTGTTGGAAGCAATGTGTACGGCAGAGGCTCAATTATTGCATGCAACTAATTTGACCTCTTTGTTAACTAATGAGAGGTTCCACAGGTGTATGCTTGCATGCTCTGCTGAGCTTGTTCTGGCAACACATAAGACCATCACAATGTTATTTCCTGCTGTTTTAGAAAGAACAGGAATCACAGCTTTTGATCTTAGTAAAGTGATAGAGAGTTTTATTAGACATGAAGATTCTCTCCCAAGGGAGCTGCGGCGGCACTTAAATTCTTTGGAAGAGCGACTTTTGGAGAGTATGGTGTGGGAAAAGGGTTCCTCAATGTACAATTCTTTGGCAGTTGCGAGGACAACTCTGTCTGAGGAGATAACTCGTCTTGGTTTATTAGCAGAACCAATGCCATCTTTGGATGCAATTGCCATGCATATGAACTTCTCTTCTGGAGGATTGTCACAATTGTCAGCTATGCCTAAACATGAAAGCAGTCCTGGTAATTTCCGTTCTATAGTTTTCTGCTTTGGATATTTTCTTTTAATTGGATTCATAATTCTCAAGATGTGTGCATACTGCGCCATATTTCTATAAAAATCATTTTCAGGTCAGAATAGTGTTTTAAGATCTCCAAAGAGACCATGCACAGATTACCGGAGTGCATTAGTCGAAAGGAACTCCTTTACATCACCAGTGAAAGATCGTCGACTGCCCTACACTAATTTAAAATCCAAGTTATCTGCACCACCTTTGCAGTCAGCATTTGCCAGGTAATTTTGATGTTTTCATTTCCATAAAAAACAACATTATCTGTTTGTGTGGTACCCATCAAAAGAAGGATATCTGTCTAACTGCTTTATTACTGCTTTTCTGCATTCTAATTATGGGTCTTCTACAGTCCAACACGCCCAATCCCTGGAGGAGGAGGGGAAACATGTGCAGAAACTGGGATAAATATCTTCTTTAGCAAGGTGCTAGACAAATTTCATTATATCTTTTACTGTTTCTCCTGGGTGCCATGGCAAGATAGTAAGATGAGCTTGTATGCACTTAGGCAAACGCTTAATATATTGGATGTAAGACCTTCTTGCCTTCTACCTGCATTTTGGGGGAAAGACCTAGGGATGGAAAGTTGACTTTGTAGTTTGAACTGTAGGCCCTGTAAGTTGAATATGTTTGAACTTTGTGGTTGCTGTTTTTATGCTTCGCAAATGAAGTTAACGTAAATCCCTTGGTCACATCGGTTTCAAGAAGATGGTATAGATAGTATGACCGCCCATGCCCTTTCTCATAAAGCGATGTGGAGGTTTATAAGACTAAAATGTTATTTTCTGAGTTTTCTTAGTGACAATTCTGCAAGCCACTATTTTATTTGACTTTGATTATTTCCTTTCCTTGATTTACTTTGTTCTTGTGCTTACTTATTTCATACCTTTTCTTCCTTCACAGATTATCAAATTGGCTGCTATTAGAATCAATGGTATGGTTGAAAGATTACAACAGTCACAGCAGCATATAAGAGAGAATGTCTATCGACTTTTTCAAAAAATACTTAATCAACGGACTTCACTCTTCTTTAATCGTCATATAGATCAAATTATCCTCTGTTGCTTCTATGGGGTTGCCAAGGTTTGGATGTCTACAACTTGTGGAACTTGTTTCCTTACTAATCAAGCTTTCTTATTCTCATATTTTCCTCTCATATTGTGTGGTGTGTCTGCAGATATCTAAGGTGAATCTAACATTCAGGGAAATTATATGTAACTATAGAAAGCAGCCACAGTGTAAAACACAAGTTTTTCGCAGTGTTTATGTCGATTGCTCAGTAGCCATTCATAAAGGGGTATGCCATTGACCATGAACTTCCTCTGTTGTTATGTCTTCTTTTGCCTATTCCTAACCCTTTTAGGTTGTCTGGAAAAAGAGGACAGGTCAGGATCACGTTGATATTATAACATTCTACAACGAAATATTCATTCCTGCTGTAAAGCCTTTGTTGGTGGAGATTGATTCTGCTGGTACAAACACAAAATGCAACCAGGTTTCTGAAGGCAGTAACAATAAAGATGGTAATCGTATAAAATAGATTTGAGTTATTTTGATACAAGGTGTCTTCGGTCACTGCTTGTCCAACTGTTATTTAACACAGTTTGTTTTTGTTTTTTACTCTGGGTGTCAATTAGGTCAATGTCCCGCATCTCCTAAAGTGTCACCATTTCCAAGTCTCCCTGACATGTCCCCAAAGAAAGTATCTGCATCCCACAACGTGTATGTTTCCCCATTGCGGATCAATAAGGTATGTGTATGTATTTGTTCTGTGTTTACTGAATTATGTTTCTGTTGTTTCTTTTTATAACAAAGTGGAGTTAACATTTGCGCAACCTGGAGGTCAATGTAATAACCTATTTTTCCTCCCTGTAAAAAGGTTCAGTGTGATGTTTTGAGTGTCAATTTTATCATATGAGACATGCTTTCTTTTCACCAACTCTTATTGCTTGACTGTCATAGATGGATTCGCTGATCTCAAGTAACTCAAAAAGTTATTATGCGTGTGTTGGAGAAAGTACTCATGCATATCAGAGCCCTTCAAAAGACCTGACTGCCATCAATAACCGCTTGAATGGGTAAGCTTCTCATGTTGACAACAGCCTAAAATGTGTGTACAGTGAATTGGTATTTGTCTTCTAATGAATGCTACTTTTGACGGTTTCACATCTGTCAGTAATCGGAGGATCAGAGGCCCGCTCAACTTGGATAATGTTGATGTTGGCTTGGTTAGTGACTCTATGGTGGCAAACAGCCTCAACCTTCAAAATGGGAATTGTGCATCCTCACCCAAGGCACCATTGAAATCAGAGCAACCCGAGTCCTGAGGAAATGGTTGTATGCTTAGCCACTTTGTAAATTCTTAGGTCTACTCTCTATACTTGAAAGTGCATGGCACAGGGTGTGTATGGGCAGGCGGTGAGTTGTATAATGGCTGTCACTTCCCTTGTGTGTCAAGTTTATGCTAGGTACCAAAGTTGGAAGCCAAAGAATAAAATTATACTCTCATTTTGCTTTCAGATGATATTTTTTCTTTTCTTGCATTCTTCGTTTGATGCATCAAAATCTTCCAACTTTGACCCAATATTTAGAGGAAAAGAAATGCAAAAATCTTTATTCGGTTAGAGAGAGAGAAATGATAAAAAAAAAAAAGAAATGACCAGCTTGCTGCTAATTTTAGTGCATCTCGCAATTGCGAAAGAGAGAAAACTAGCTTCTCAAAAGATTCTTGTGCACAACTTACAAATATATGCTACAAAAGATGGTGTAGTGTATACTTGAAAACACATTAACAATCGGATAGATGTTAACAGTTTCCATAATTTTATATCCTCCGCTGAGTTTTGGTGTTAAATGACATCTCCTGTACAAAATTATACGAGAGACGTGTATTTTGTTTAGCTTAGCGACCACCAAATTCCGTCAAGCGCGGTGTAACTGAACCAGTGTATTTCCAACATGATGACATTTATATACACAACATATGTACACATATGATAGCTAATCTCTAATGTCATTCATCTGAGTGCCGGTATTGTTGAACGACCAAAACTGAACCATTGATATTAAGTTCTGAAGAAGCCAGAAGATCCCCAACTGTGCCAAGCTCAGGACACTCCTCCCAGTCGCTCAAATCAGTGGTAATGGGACACTGCCCTCGACCACCCCTCCCTACGATGAAAAATGAGTACGTCTCAGCAACTTCTCTCAGAATTTCCGCTGTCTGATTCCCATTATTGGTGAACTTTTCTACGTATCCAACAGAACCCTGCGTCACGTATCTGTTGAAGCAAAGAAAATTAGAATTACAGCTTATGCAGCCAAGGAGATTGTAGCTAGCTAGTTAGGTACCTGCTTTGAAAGTCACCTAGAAAGGCATTGTCAATCTCAGTCTCCATCTGTTGACTTGATATAGCCATTACCACTTCATCATTATTGTGAGTTGTGTCATCAATAGAATCCTTCTGTTCATTGTTTTCTACCGATGATGATGTTAGAAAGCGGATGACTGTCAATTTGATATATGGATGGAAAGCAATCCTTCTGCTACAAGCCAATGCTTCCCGATCATCAGGTCCTCCAAAGAACAATGCCGCAACATGTTGCACTACTTCAGGTCTTGGTTGCTGAAATCCTGTCTGCCCTCTGTCGACAAAGATTCCTACCGAGCAACGGGCATGGAAGAGAACCTTTTGATTGGTGGTTCTCATGTCCTCCTTGCCACTCTCCATCTTCTTATCAAGACGCTGGTGCTTGTGAAATGTGATTATTACTATGGACAGTCGCAAGTCCTCAACAAACTCACAGACATCCTCGTACATTTTCGTAGAGGACGAAACAACCTTTAGTTGGTGGACGAAAAGTTCTTTGTCCATGTTATTAGCATCCACAGCATCATTGATTTCCAGCACATCATTCCCACCATAGTCTTCCTCATCACTGTACTGGTCTCCATCTTTCAGCTGATGATACATTAGATTCTTTTTGTGGCGTTTCTTTGGGAGCTCAACTAGGTGCATCAAGAACGCTGTGCTGGGTGCTTTCAGAAATCCACTCAACGCCATGATTAGTCCTATTTTTGATGATATGTGGCGAGAGCCATAGACGCAGGACATCAATCGAAGTTCACTCTGTGGATCATGCAACTCAAGTGGGATAGTTTTGTGAGAAAAGAACTTTTCCTTTTTCCTTAGTATGACAGCCACTGCTGGTCCCGCGATAATTGTGTTAAGCACTACCACTATTACCACCAAATTGCGTGCATTTTGACTCCAGATATTCTTCAACTATTAGACAAAGCAAATGTGATATCAGCTCATGACGGAAAAACAATATTTACTTATATGCATTGGCAATTCAGATGGCTAGAATAGGTCCATCCTGCCTTTTGAACCTTAGTCATTTATGAATAGGTTTGGAGAAACTCACAATGCTAATTGGTATCGTCTGAATGAGTAAAAGTTCAGCATGCCCTTTCACACATAGTAAAAGGCCTAGGAAAACGGCCTCAACTTTAGGAATCTTTAGGTGATGACAAGCAGCAACCACGCCAATTATCTTACCGCCAAAGCTCAAAAATATCAGAAGTCCAGCCACAATTATGTTCCTGTAACTGTTGAGATAGTTTAAATTGAGCTGAAATCCTACATAACCAAAGTATATTGGGAGGATGAAGTTGTGAACAGCATAATTGAGTTTTCGCAACAATGTCCGGGTAGTTTTGCCTTCCCTAGGGAACATCAAGCCGACGAAGAAACAAGAAATCATACTGTTGTATTCATACTTTTCTATGAAAAATGCCAGGGCTATAAGAAGAAACAAGATGACTAAGACCTCTGCGTTGGTGACATATTTTTGGGTTTGGTTTCGCTGGTTGCACCAAGAGTTGAGATACTTGTTCAGAAAGATAAGTGCCACAGTCATAAGCAGGAAAAGAATCCCTTTTCCAAACATTTTCCATGACTTAAAAGCGAAATATAGAGAGAACCACAATACACAGGACATCTCACTGATCAAAGAAGCTGATACCCCCAATCTTCCCACGTCCGAGGTCGCAAATTTCAGCTCTACTGCCAACCGAATCACCACAGGAGAGGCTGTGTTGGCTAGAGTTATCATGATAACATAGACTAAAGTGAGCTTGTCATGTTGAACTTTCAACAATTGGATGATAAAGGAAGAGATTGCAAGCCCGAAGATCCCACAAACGGTCACCCCACCAAGAGCAACAATGCTTGACCTATGCAAGTTCCTCTTTATGTAAGGAATATCTGTCTCAAGCCCGATCAGGAAGATAAAAAGTATGGCAGAAACTGACGAAAACACTTCATAATATTCTGCTGAAGAAGATTGGATGAAGAATTCCTTCACTTTGTGGATGCGGGACAACAAGGTTGGACTTAATACAACTCCAGCCTGGTAAATAAGAAATCATGTCATCTGCGTAAGTTGGCACACAAATTTGCAGTCCAATGCAAGCCTACAACTGGAAAAATGAACTCCAGGAAAAGAGAAAAAGATGGCAGCTGGAACTTTCATTCTTCTACTACCAATCTAAATGGAATAGATACATATGTAGGTTGGGCAACATATATGAATGCATCAGGTGCCCGTATTTAATGACACCAATAGTTATATATAATATATACAGGAAATGCTAAACTTACCATGATCTGAGCTATAGGTCCAGGTTGTCCAATGGGCTTCAAGAGAAGGTGAAAAAAGTGGGATAGGACAAGAATGCTCGAAGCCTGCAGGGTGGTTGTAATGAGAGGGTTAATTGGATCATCTAGACACATGGCCCTTTTTGCTGCATCCATATTGATCGAACTGGTAACTATATATCAAAGATGTTAAGGTTCTGGTGGTAACTAAGAATGATATGGTTCAAGGTTGTTTCCCAAGAAGCTGAAAGAGATTGCATAAATGGGATTTTGACAAATTCTACAGGGGTGATGGTAACTCTCAATACCTGACAATCTGTGTCTCTAACCTTTCTTGATCTTGATGCTATGTTCCTTCTCTTTTCTGTGTATCTGAAAGAGTTTTCATTTTTTTTCTTTTCTATTTTCTTTCTATAAGTGGTGGCCAATGGGGTGAGACAGGTATGCCAGAGAAATAAGCCAATGATGGATAGCCTTGTTTCTCGGAAAATGGCTCATTCATAGTTTGCATGTTGATCTTCATTTCTGTTCTTTTTACCAAACTCTTAATTAAACACACAAAAGAAAATGTCTTTGTGGCAATCTAGGGAGCATGCAACTAATCTATATACACTTATTCTCATGTTTCATAAATAACTCGAGATTGAGTTGTATATTATATATACACACACAAGCAGTCACGAATGTAAAACTGATGGGCCCTTTATTTCTTGTTTTTCATGGCTTAACGTGTCTCCAATTTGCAGGCAAACGTAAGTTGAGATCAGAATTGTAACAATAGAACCGAGGACAGTAAAACTTATCCAGCGATATTTGCATCCAAGATGCATACGTGCCAATAGTTTCCAATTTTCTTACGTCATATTGCGAAGAGAAGAGCATCTTTTAAAAACATTAAAAAGCATTTCCATCTAAGATCAACAGAAAGGCCAATGAATTGTGATTTTTTTCTTCAACGTACGAAAATCGAGATAACGGAGAGGGTTCGGGTATTTTTACTCTTTAATCCCTTGTTTTAACTTTTTCTTTATTGCAATCCAATAAAAATAGCAAGTAGATTTTAGGACAAATTTTGGAAACTCATTTCTCTAGCTTTGAACCAATAAAAATATTGAAGGTAAAAAGTGGCGCTGGTAGTCACTTGAGATAATGACTTAATTAAGTAATTGAGGATATTAATAATAAAGTATTTACTCTCGTATAAAAAACCAAGCGACTTTTCAAATAAACTTCTAAATATTTATGCATTATTTAGATTGAATGCTTTATTTTTTAAAAAAATGGGTATGAAAATGCTTAAAGAGTTTGGCATTTTTCTCATGTATATTTACTTAATGCATTAAGTGGAATTGTGATAATTGAATTGAAATTTAAAGAATTATGAAGTGAATTGGGCTGACTTATAATTTGATGCAAACAAATAAGTGCTTAACTTTCGATGAACTTTGTAATTCAATAAATAACGAAGAATCTTGATTGATATCTTTGATGTGTTTAATGCTCTCTCATAATCATTTCTTATTAAGTTTAAGAGTAATAAAATTAATTTACTTAAGAACAAGCAAAAGTTCAAGTGTGACAGAGTTTGATAAGTTCTTAATTGTTCATATTTTTAAATTTATATTTAGTTCATTTCATTTGTTTATTTGAGTATTTTTAGTACTTAATTAATTTATGTTTTGTTTTGAAGTCATAATTCACTTATTTGGAGCAAAATAAATGAATTTGGACAAGTTTAGGGTGATTTAGAGCTATTTTGATGAAGTTATGAAGCTGCAAGAAAAATAAATAGACATTAACATGCCCATTTACTTGCTTGTGTACTTAAACATGGCCATATTTCATACAGGACAAGTTGTCTCAAAGTTTCAAAGAGTTACACAGCCATGAACCTGCTCGTGTTAGAGAAATACATGCTCATGTACTTGCATATGTTCATATTCTGAGTTCGTGTTTTCTCTATATTCAAGGATTTTGTGATTTTTTAAAGTACACATTCATGAACACACATGTTACATGCTTGTATATGATAATTGTTGATTTAGTTTTTTTAGGCTCATATTTAGTGCAGTTTGCTTGTTTATTTAAGTATTCTTATTGTTTCAGGTACTTAAGTTTTTCATTTTTTAGGGTGCAATCACTTATTTAGAGCAAGAGGAACAATGTCAAATAAGTTTGGAACAATTTAGAGCTATTTTGACTTAATTATAGAGTGCATAGCAAGTATGTGGTTATGCTTGAAGAGTTTTGGGTATATTGATTGATTTTGTGAAACAAGCTTGTGTTGATGAGGAACACGCCTATGTTAAGTGACGAGTAGATCGTGTTGACAATACATGCCCATCTTCATGCATGTGTTGGCTTTAAAAAAACATCACATGTCTGTTTGAAGTATACAATGTATCTTTTAGAATCAAAATTTTGAATTTTAAAAGCCAAAATTAAGTAGTGGAAGGAAGGAGGCTAGGGAAACACAATTGGACTCCCTAAGACAAAAGGAAGGAGGAGAATGGATAAATACAATTGGACACCCTAGGACAATAAAAGAATAAAACATAGCCAAATAAACCCTTTTGAAGTGGATTTTCATCAATCTAGAGTGAAATTTTTAAAGATTAAAGGGATTTCATTATCTTTAATTTTATGTTTTCTCTTTATAATTGATGTTATGCTAGATATGTTTCGAATAAATATGGTATCTGAATTAGAAGAACTATAGGATATACCTTGTAGTGATTTATGTTAATTTAATTTATTCTTTAGTTTCATTAAGATTCAATTATCTATTCTTTATTATTAATGAATTGATATTACTGGTATGTTGATTCGTTTGTGATTTCATATAATTAAGATTAAGAAATTCTTTATATGAATAGATCTAGCATAATTGAAAGGATTTGCATGCAAACCTATAGATACATTGATATGGTTGATTCCTACCTTATAGACATGCAAGTGCACCTATCAAACTAAAGTATAGTGTTAGGGAATATTGAGTGTCGATGCCACAAGGACTACAAGTAATAGTAATTACCTCCTTTTATTTAATAGACAAATTAAGTTGATAGTTTAATTAAAACAAATAAAACTAAACTTGTTGGAGCCCGTTCTCGGACCCCAACTTTCATGCAGAATATCATAGAACGTGAGCTTTTTTCCAATACTAGACACCTTGACCATTATCGGGTCATCTTCTCAAAACTCCCATTTTAAGTTCAGCTCATCTCTTCAAATAGTCGACTACTCCATTCATCCACTTCAACCGAAGAAACCTCAAGGAACAGCATTGGCGAGTCCACACTTTACATATATACGTGCTTCGGGGTTGTCAGTATAACTTTTGCTACAGATATCCAATTCAAGGTTTCTTTGGATAGTTTGAAAGAGGATTTCAAAATCTACAACTTTCATGAGAACCTCAAAGGCTAATTATATCTTCTGAAGGGTCAAAAATAAGACAGAAGATAACTATGAACAGTAACCTAAACTATATCGTGAACAGTAACACAGACGATAGCGTGAACCGTAACACAGAGGAAGTCTGTGAACAGTAACACAGACAGATCCTTGTGAACAGTACCACAGAGGAAGTCTGTGAATAGTAACACAGAGGAAGTCTGTGAACAGTACCACAGACGGAGTCTGTGAACAGTAACACAGATGATTCCTTGTGAACAGTACCACAGACGAATCCTTCAACCAACATAACTTCTCAACTCCTTCTTATTATCCTTGGCCTATGATCT
>JAOQMS010000001.1:12533327-12549467 GCA_027563885.1 Erythroxylum longipes | reverse complement strand
CAAAATAATTTATCTAACAATACCAAAATTCATTCAAATCATGTTTACTAAAAATAAAAAAAATTCAAGGCCCAACAAAACTAAAGTTTATCATAATAATAAACAGAAACACATATGATATTAAGATTAATTAATATCAAATAATTATTACCTAGGTATTAGATCCTCCCTAAGATTTCTTAACCCTTTATCATGAGATTTAATTATTGATCATTAGAAAGTGGAAATTTCTATCCCATGTTAATATCTTTCTCAAAATTATCAAGAACTATGTCTTAACTAGTTAACCAAAATGTTTTTCTAGTTAAAACCCCTAAGATTACATTAATCAATCTATGAATTTCACTATTAGATTTGACTCCTAATCTACAGGATTTAGGTCTATTCATTCAAAAGAGTTTCTCAATCTCAATTATATGAAATTACATCTCGAATATATTAATTAATGAATTAAAACAAATAAATGAATTGCAATGAATCAACATTCAAATTGCATTAAATAAAGAATCAAATCACAAAGGCTACCCCAACTTAGGTTCATCCTACCTAGGCACTAAACAATTTAGTTCATAAACATAGAAAACAAAACCAAAATTTTAGAAAAAGAATTAAAAAAGAAGAAAATAAATTATATATCCCCTTTTATTAAATATAATCCTAAAACTTCAATGGAAGAGTGCCCTCTATTAGATCTTTAGTGTAAACTTTGTGTTTTTTTCCATCCTATGTTTCAGAAGTGTGTTTAGAACTCCCACTCTGTTTTTTCACTTCGACTCTAACCTTACTTCTACTTTTACTTCCTTTAATTGTCCTTTATAATTGCCTTTTACAATGTAAAATTAGGGTTTTTATAGTGTTGTGTGCATGAATGTGTCCCTAAAAAACTCTTCAAAATCATGCGTAGACACATTCTCACAAGCTTACATAGGTAGTGGACGTGACTATTTACATGACTTACACGGGCATGTCCACCTTCACACAGGCAAAGTAACATCTTCAAAGTTGTACTTGCTCATAAGGACTTATATCATCCTTCACACGACAATGTACATAACTTATACGAGCGTGTCCTTCATCAACACCAACATGTCACTCTGAAATAGCTCCAATTCTTGTGTTTTCTATCTCGATTCGCCCTAATTTTTTTTTCTTTTTGGTCTATAAAGGCAACTAAGACCTACAAACATATTAAGAACCAAATAAGTACCAAAAACAATATAAACTCTCAAATAAATAGGCAAAACACACTAAATATGAGAATGTAAACATAATCTATTAAGCATTTATCAAACATTTCTACACTTAAGCTTTTACATGTCCTCAAGCAAATCATAATCCAAATTATTAAACTTAAAAACATCCATCCCTATTCAATTTCAACTTGTTCTTCCACACCCTAAATTATCATTTTATATTAACCAAATTAGCCTACAATTAGACTTACTAAAAAAAACTTTTATAAGCTAATATCAATAGCAATCACATTGATAATCTTTCTAAAATCAAAAGAAAAAAATTTCACTTTCTCACAAAGGATTCACTTAATGCACTCAAAGTGTTTAGAGTGGAAAATATGAAAAACTCTCAAATAAATATATAGGAGGATTCTTAATTATAAGCTTGTAATAAAATCACATCTTCATCATTAATAAGTAAACTACAAAAAATCAAAAGGTCTTTTAAATAGGGTGCAATTATGCTTAGGTAAAGGTAAAGAAGGGATAATCAAAAGGTTAAAAAATTCAAGGAAATTCACATTATTAAGATTACATAAAACTTGGTTCTTCAAAGCATAGGTCCTTTAAGCAAATATTTAAATTAGCACAAAAATAATTCTTCTCACTCTCCAAGCATTCTTTTCTTTTCTTTTCTTTTTTCACTCTTTTTTTCTTTTCAATTGATATGATTGCAATAAATAAATTTCAACTTGAACTCCAAGCAACTTTAAGGATAAATTGAACGATTATTCAACAATCATAGACACATTAGACCTTCCCTTTAAATTTCTTCAATAAAATCTAAGTTTTAAGCAATAAAGTAAATGTAAATTCTTTAGGGCTAAAAAATTGATGAAAAGTTTTTAAGAAAAATGGGGTAATTGGCTATTAATGTGGCCATTTTCAAAGAAAAGCCTAATTTTCAAAATTTATTACTCTTAAAGGATAAAATAGGGTATGTAATAACCAAAGAAAAATAGGCTAAAATAAATGGTTAAATATAAATGCCTTTATCATTTTAATTCTTCTAATTTAACAATACTGTCTCATCATGAATAATATAGGCAAGTTCTAAAGTCAATCAACTATGCATGATAAACACACAACAACAACAAAAAGAGAATAATATAATGACATATTGCTTTGTGACTCAAAAGCTCACATTTGGATTTCATATGTCAATGACAACTAAAAAATATGCTTAGCATAGTACTCTTTCCAAGCTAACTTCCTACTTTAAACCCATTTTCTTCTTTGTTTTGATCTTTTTTCTAGCCTCTTAGTTTTAACCTTGCCTCTATTAGTTTTTGCTAGTTGTGTCCCTGTTCTATTTTCTGCCATCTTTACTATTAATTACCTTTTTCTCCATTTTTGGTGATGTTAAGAAAAATCCTAGAGTTCCCATCCCTTCTTAATCCCCTTCCCACCAAAGTTTCAACCTCAAACCTGCACTCCACTTGCTTTATTCCACTCCCATTCACTACAGAGTACACTTCGAGAAATACTTCCTTTGATTATACAAAGAAATCATGGACTTAAGTTGTTGGAGATTTAAATCCAGATATTAAACTATTATACTCTCCTCCTAGTAGCATTGTAACATATATTATTGCCCCTCCTCTAGCTACTCTAAAAGTATAAGCTAAACTTTGGAATGCAACACTTATAGTTTTTTTTCTAGATAAGAAAATATCATTTCCAGTTACGAAAATATGGGCTGACAATAACTGAAAACAGTTGGGACTAAAGGATATTCTTGTAAATAGTCAAGATATATTATTTTTCATGTTTCACAACATCTCATCTACCAAAAAGGTCCTAGAATTAGGATTATGACATATGCATAATAAGCTAATTCTACTACAAAAATGGGGATTAAAAATCAATTGTAAAGACATTAAACGACCTAATGTGCCTATATGGATATGCATTTATGGAACACCTTAGGAGTAATAGACTATTGCTAGCTTTGTTAGAAGGCTTATCTACATACGTAGAATAAATTATACTAAAGTTACGTAGTTGTCAAAACCGTGGAATTCTTACTAGATGACATAGCTATGCACAAATTGAATGAAAAATTTGAGTTGGTAGAAGATGTTGTAAAAGTAACTTATAAATGGAATCCTATCATAAAGACAGCCAAGAAAACTTGGAAGCCATCTAGAAGAATATTCAAATTTGGATTCTCATAGGATTTGTTAGAAGAGGATAATGTTGTCATTCCTTTAGTGAAAATACTTACTTGAGAGGAAGCCATAGTGGATGCAATAGATACTTAGTCTGACCCCATTTCAGATAGTGTCCCTCTAGAAGATGCTAGCAACTATACCAATAAAATTCCAACCATGGTTAGTAACTCCATCTCAACTATAATTGTTATCACTGATCTTTAAAATGTTCAATATAATTTTGATAAAGAAGTAGATTGCAACAATCTTCTTAGCACTCCCAAAAGAGATCACCTAAACTTACACAAAACTATAAATGAGGAAAATGGTTTCATACCAACAAATAGAAGAAGATCCAATAGGAAGAAAAGGTTCCCTTTAAAGGGCCTAAACACATGCTCATTATAGCTTGGAATGTTAGGGCTACTGATTCCTCTAATAAAAAACTTATGTTAAAGGACTTTGTTTTGGAAAAGGAGCCTATTCTACTGTGACATTCTCAATCTTTTTTTCAAATTGTTGGAAACTGATTGATAATTATAGTTCATATCTAAATGGGAGAAATATAGTGCTATATAATGAAATAAATATTTCCATTTTAAACTCTTTGGATTTGGATCAACTAACACACATGAAGGTACATATTAAGAAGTTGAGCATCATTGCTTACATATCTATAGTATATGCTTTCATCGATCCTTCACAAAGGATTTCTTTGTGGATAAAACTAAGAGAAATTGCCACCACTCTAAGAGGACCTTGGCTTCTATTAGGAGATTTTGATTCTATTATAAGTGCAGAAGAAGCTAAAGGTAATTACTCTTATATGACCTTCTGTGATGAATTTAGAAATTGTCTCAATGACATTCAAGTTATAGACAAGCCTTTTGGTAGAAATTTCTTTACTTAAAGTAATAGCCACTCATCTCAAGAAAAAATTGGATAGAGTTCTCACTAAAATGGAGTGGAGCTAGGCTTTTCCTCACACCAAGTTTAAATTTACAAGCACAAAATTCTCAATTATTCTCTTGTTCTTGTGCATTTTGCTAATCTAAAAAATCCCACTAAAACTCCTATTAGATTTAACAATTTCCTTGTTAATCTAGTAGGTTTCAATGAATCAATTGAAAGAGGCTACAACTCTCATTCTAAAGGAACAAATTATATTTCATCCATACTAAGAAATTAAACAAAGTTAAGGAGGAGCTCAAATTGTTATATAAGCATAATATAAGCATAATATAGACATAACTTATAACCTAGTTTAAATAGCAACATATATAGGTCCTGGAAAAAATTCAATCTAATAATCCTCTTTCCACTGATCTCTAAAATCAAGAAAAGCAAGCCTTACACAATTTATCTCAAATATTGAAATCCTTTTTTTTTTTGGAAATTGAATAAAATTTCATTAACAATAGTAAAGCTATTTCACCGTTACAATGTGATCACCAAAACATATGCATTTAGCTAATTATATAAGTAAAAAGTACAAAAACATCGAATTACAAGTTCCATCTATATTTCATTCCTTGTGACAACTTAAGATGAATTGATTTTACAATTTCAAGAGCTTTAATGTTGTTGATAGTATAGTCAACCAGCAGGTGTTTGTTAACTTCTTCCTCTTTGTAGATTCTTATATTTCTTTCTCTTCATAGATTGTAGAATGTGATTGAGAATGTTAATTTGTAAAGAATTCCATATACCATCTATTGTTTCGCAGAACTGATGATCCAATTCAGTGTTGTAGACCATTCATATAAAGTGTAATAGTCAACCAACTTATGCAAGATTTGACTCTACACAGATTTAAAATAGACACATTAGAAGAATAGGTGATTCATGTCTTCTTTTTCTTATATGCAAAAAACGTAAATGGTATTATAGTCTCCATACCATTTATTCTTTATGCTGAGGTGATCTTTGATGACTAGCCAAGTAATCATTGGTGCTTTAGGGCTAAAGGGATTCTTCCACAGAAGTTTATACCTTGACACTTCCTCTCTTTCAGCTTGTAAAATTCTGTAACATGATTTGTTGGTGAAAAATATACTAGAATTTGACTGCCTTCATATATGAGTGAAGAGACCCTTGAATTGAGTGGGACTTTCTTACTTAAAAGGAAAATTTTCTTTTCTTTAAATAAGAGGGCTAAAATCAATCCAGTTATCATACCATATCCAAAGGTTATCACCATTCCCTAATCTATGGAATATCCAAAGATAGATAAGGCTTCTCAAGGGTAACATATGAGTGGGGATCCAAAAGTACTCCCTAGTAAGGGTAGTAGGCAAAAGTTTTGGTTTCTCAGGTAAGTTTAATAAATCCACTTCATCCCATATGGCGCTTTTTATCAACATGTGACCTCTAAATTCTTTTACATAATTGCACTTTTTGCATAAGAGGTATCGAGATTATTCCCAAACCTCCATGTCTTTTTAGGATTATCACTTCACTCCACTTAATTTTAGCCTTTTTAGTATTATCAGTTAATCCAGACCATTGAAAAGCTTTAGTGATTTGGTTTATCTCCTTAATAACTCTTCTTGTTAAGATCATATGAGTAATCCAATGGACATATAGATTGCCAAGAACAAATGATCAAGGTGACTCTAGCTACAATTGATAAGAATTTATTTTTCCAAGCATTTTTTCTCGATTTGTATTTCTCTAAAAAAGAAATGCAATCTACATACTTGGATTTGCTTGATAAATTAGGAGTCCAAGATACTTAAAAGGTAGAGAATGAAGCTCCATCCCTAAGGTCAAGGATAATTCACTAGGATTGCACATATTTTTAGAACAAAACATACTACTCTTCTTAATATTCACTTTCAACCCTAACTAATCTGATAACCTTTTCAGCATATCATTTAGAATGCTTATAGAATGAGTATCCACTAAAAAGTAGGATAAGATCATTTCCAAATATTAAATGTGTTAACTTATAATCCTGGCATTTGTAATGAAATTGGTACCTATCATTGCAATCAACTAACTCTTTGAGAATTCTAGATAACCCCTCCATTACTAGGATGAATAGATAAGGGGATAGGGTATCCCTTTGTCTAATGCCACTGGCATAATTCATAAGCTTAGAATGGATACATTCATAAAAGTGCTAATGGAGGAATTCTGAATACACATCATGATCCAATTCTTAAAAGTAGTAGGGAATTCTAGAGCTTCCAAGCAAGCTTAAATGACTTACCAGTTCACAGTGTCAAAAGATTTGTAAAAATTTATTTTCCAAAAGCAACTTTTGATATTTCTCCCTGAGCTATATTCTTTCACTAGTTTATGCATAAGAATGATATTATCCCCTATGGATTTTCCAGCAATGAAGGCTACTTGAGCTGGTTTAACCACATTCTTTAAGGCCAATTTCAATTTGTTATCTAGAAGTTTGGCAATTACTTTATAAATTGTGTTGTAGTAGGATATTGGCCTGTAATCCGCAAAATTGGAGGGATTAGGCTTCTTTTGAATTAGATAAATGTAGGTATGATTTAATTCCCTCAACATTCTGTAAGAAAAGAAGCATTCCTGGACTATTTGAGTGAATAATGTGCCTATAATCTCCTAGGAGTTTTGAAAAAACTAGGCAATGAACCCATCTAGCCTAGGTGCCTTTGAAGGGTGCAAGCTGAACAAGACCTCTTTGATTATTATTAGTAGATGGAGCACTAAGAGAGCTCATGAGATTCTGATTCAAGGAATAGCCAATCAATTGTTTGAAGAAATCCTTAGTGAGTTTCAATAAAAAGGGCTGATCTGAATAAGAGTTCCCACTATTATCTTTAAACTCCACCAGCTTATTGATATTTCTTCTTGATAAAAGAGAATCATGAAAATATTTTATGTTTGAGTCTTCATCTTTTAACCAATCAACTTTAGCTTTCTATTTTAAGATTGAATTGTACAATCTGAGAGCCTCTTGATGCTCTCTGATTCTTTGTTCTTTAATAGTCTTCAATTGGTTGTTGTTGGGATAATTGTAATAATTAATCTGAGCTTCTTTAAGCTTTTGTTTAGTCCTTATAATATTCCTGGTATTATTATTAATAAAGAGCTTAAAAGCATTTTATGCCTTTTTTAATTTCCGCATCAACCAGAAAGATTTATATCGTTCTACATTCTGTCTCCAACAAGTGCTCACCAAATCTGAGAAACCATTTTGTTAGTGCATTAAAAAAATTGAAAGGTGCTCCCTTATATCACAATGCAATAGAATTATGAATCAGAATGAATAAGCAAATAATTAAGGATAAAAATTTAACCAGGTTGGATTGACTAGTGCTTAATCAAGTTTCTTCCTAGATGTCCATGTTTCTTGTTTGACCAAGTGAGGAGTCTGCCATTAAATCTGAGATTACTCAGTTGTACCCTCTGGAATATTCTTGCTAACTTCTTCCCTGATGCTATGTGGAATCCTCTTCCTCCTTCAGATTCATAGTTTGAACGTTTGTAGTTGAGATCGCCAATCTTCATCCATAGATATGAGTTTATAGCTTCAATAGCTTAAAGATTATCCCATAACAACTCCCTTTGAAACTAGAAATTTGAAGCATAGATGAGTGTAAATGTAAAAACTGAGTTAGATTCATCTAGATAATTAGATGTATATATTGGTCATTTTCACCCTCTACTTACACTGAAACTTTATTAGAGTTGTAGAAGTACAAAATTCTTCCATTTTAATGCAAAGAGAGGTTAGAAATAACCTTCCAATATGCACCCAAAAATTTAGAAACACCTTGCAACTATTTAGTGCTTTTATTTTTGCTTCAAGAAGCCCTACTATACATGGCCTTTTCTCTAACATAATCTCCTTTACTATAGCTTTTTAAACAGGGTTCGTTGAACCCTCTAACATTCTAGACTAGTATCATCTATGTAGACTTCCCCTTTTGTTTTATTTTTGCCCTTTCTTTTAGTCGATTTTCTCCTAAAGCTGGTGGCTAAATTGGAAGTTAAACATTAAGTTCATCATGTACTCCTTTCCTTGCATTATCCTCAGTGTTGATTTCCTTAACAATTAAAGAGTTATCCACCTTGTTATAATGCATTTTAGGGTCTGGTTGGGTCTTATTTCAGAAGAGAGCACATCAATTAATACTTGATTGTCCTCCTTTATAGGTTTCCCAATTTCTGCCAAATCGGTTTGAGTGTCCTCCTTTTAATCATCAGAAGTGGCTAAGCCCAACAATTCATCATGCCATCTAGTTTTAAATACCTTCTAATAGGCTTCCAACTCTTGCTCATAAGTTTCGTTTCCATAGATAAGTGATAGGAACTTCAATTTTCTTGAATGCCCTACCTTCTCCAAGCTTTAAGATTGGTAATTTATCAAGCAATTCAGAATTCCTATTTATCTTAATGCAAATTTTTGTAAAAATTGGTTTCCCAAGTGAGCTCTTAAGGTAAATTAAACCTTCATTTATCCAAAACTCACAAGGAATATTATGAAAATTAATCCATCTAAGAAATGCTTCGAAGCTACCTTTATCACATTATGAACCAGGCTTCCATTTTTTACTAAAAATAGGCTATCCACCTATGTGTAATGGTCAAAGTTCTATGATTTCACTCAGATTGTTTTCAACTGAGAATTTGAAAAGAAACTTACCATTCTTCATTAAAATTGCCTTCTACAAGCCCTTCTTTCCCTACCTTGTTGTAGCTCAAGCGTTAATAACTAGAAATGCAAGTCTTTCACTCTAAAAATAACCCACCAAGGTTATGGACCAATCCTTTTCTCCAGGTTGGAGAAGCTCTATAAGAAGAAGATAAGACTCCATCCTTAATAACCTTGGTAAAATGATTAAGCATACCCTTATTTTATTATATGTTTAGCTTCTTTTTACGAGTGCATTCAGGTTAAGTTGCATCAAACTTGGCATTTTCTTCGACAGTTACTATACCTGGAGTTTCAGCAATTGGGACAACAGATGCGAGTTCAGGAAACTCTTCAAGATTTAAGGAAGGGGGAGTCCCTTCTTACTATAATTTCCAAGCTTTCTAGAGGCCCTTCTTTGAGGTTAAACCTCAGTAGAAGAAGAAGAGGATCTGTACCAAAGGAGAAAAGAACCAGAAGTGGGAGTTAAGTTTCCAAAAGAGGAAATTCTAAGGGGTAAAAAGGTAAAATCTATATTTAGAAAGCAAAGAGAAATCTTGGAGAAGGGGAGTTTCCTATTCTTTACCTATTCTAATGAATTACTAGTACTCTTTGACAAATCAAAGGTTTAGAATCACATAGATGAAACAAGGAGACAAAAACTCAAACTTTTTTCAGACGTCTATTATTTATTGATAAGTTGTTAACATAATTATATCTACCTCCCACTCAGGTACTATCCTAACAACTCAAAGCCAATTGTTCAAAGTAGTAGAAGAACACTTCACTAGCCTTTTGAGTTCCACTTCTATCTCACATTCTACTTCATAATTAATACAGGAAACTGTACAAGATCAGATTTCCTCTTATGAGGCCAACAATTTGGCTCAACTAGTGATTGCTCAGGAAGTTAATAAGGCTCTTAATTCTTTATACCTATATAAAGCACTAGGGCATGATGGTTTCAATATAAATTTCTTTCTTAAAATTTAGCCTTTCACTAATCGTTTGGTTATAGATGTAGTTTTGGAATCCTTTATGAAGAGACAAATGCTAAAGGAGATCAATCAAACCTTTTTCATCCTAATTCATAAGGAAAAACATCAAGCTACTTTAAATAATTATTTTCCTATTGGCTATGGCAACATCATCTATAAGGTCACCTCAACGTTTTGGCAAAAAGGCTAAAATTAGTACTTCTAGACCACATTAGCTTAGGGGGCTTATATACTTGGTAGATACATTGGTGACAATATCTTTATTGTACAGGAGCTTTTCCAGCATTACATTAGGAAGAGAGGCTATAAGAATTAAGCTTTGAAGATTAATTTCCAAAAAGCATATAATATGGTTAAATGGCCTTTTATTATCAACATCCTACTTACATATGGGTTCCCATCTCCTCTGTAGCATGGATTCATTAATGCTTAACCTTGATATCATTTAATATATTGGTGAATGGAGAGCCCTTAAAGCTAATTAAAGGAGATAGAGGCATTATGCAAGGGGAACCTCTATCCCCTCACCTATTCTCATTAGTTATGGAAGTTTTCAATAAGTTGGTAATAAGAGTTATTAAGAGAAATCCATCCTTCAGGTTTCATGGATAGTGTAAGAAGCAAAAAACTTAAGTCTAAACTTTGTTGATGACTTATTTATCTTTTCCAAAGTTAATGACAATTATGTTTCAACCCTCATCACTATTCTCAAAATGTTCAACAGGATGTCTAGATTATGCATGCATAAAGATAAAAATGCCTTGTTTGTCTTGGAGAGTGCTATCAACTTAAGTTCATGGTTGTCAACTATAATAGGCTTCAAAATTTAGTAGCTACCATTTCAATACAACTATAACAAGCTTCAAAATTCAAAAACTACCACTTCAATATCTCAACATTCTAGTATAATCTATCAATCTAAGTCAAATGGACTTCAAACCTCTCATTGATAATATACTTACCAAAATTAATAGTTGGAGTTATAGAGAACTAGCCCTAGTTGGAAAAGCTTAATTAATAAAATTAGTACTCTTTTATATGAATATTTACTAGAGCTCTCATCTTCTGATCCCTCGAGGCATTGCAAATACAATTGATAGGATCTTAAAAATTTTCTTGTAGTTAGGTTACAAAATGGAGATAAAAGAAGCAAGATCAAATGGACTAAAGTATGTCAATCAATAAACCATAATGGCCTATGCATCTCAACAACTAAACCGATGAATCAGGTTCTGCTTATAAAAAATGCATGGAGATTAATCTAAGATAAGGTGGGTGAATGAATATTATATCAAGGATAAATGCTTATAGAATTTTAGAATTCCAAAAAATGCCTTAACGCTAATGAATTTTATTGGTAAAATTAAAGAAAAGTTAAAAGAAATATGAATCCATTAGGTTGGAAATGGAGAATTTACTAATTTTTGGTTTGATTGTTAAACATCTTATAAACCACTCGATTAAACCAGTGTTTGATCAACTGAAGACCACAATTAAGTAGGATGTAAGTAGGGCTCATTGCTTATTAACCTTAAAACAAAGCTCCTTCCTTCCCTCATCATTTGGTGTAATCAACTTTTTTTATCACCATATGGATAAAATAATATGGAAGCTGGAAGCATTTGGTTGCTACTTTAACAGCTCTGTTAAGTTATTATATAATCAAGAAAATCCTCAATTAACCTGTCATAATTTAGTATAGCGTAAGGACTATAGTCCTAGAGCAGCACACATACTATTGAAAGCTTTTAAACATAAACGTCCCATTTCATAGATTTGGAGAGTTTCTATACTATCTAAATTGGAGCATATCATGCAAAATTTAAAAAGAATCTTATGATCATCTTTTCTTTCAGTGTAGCTTCACTAACAACATATGGAGGTCCACAATGGATCTATGTAGCATAGACAATATATTTACGAATTGGAATAAGACAATGAGTTGGTGTATTTACCTTAAAGACATGCAGAAGGAAACAAATGGACAGTTTATATTGCTCTGTCCTATCTTATTACTAACATATAGATAGAAAGAAACAACAAAGCTTTCAATATTCAATGCTCGAAGGTGAATGAGGTCACAGTTCATATATTGGACAAAATCAAACTGCATTTAAGCCTTTACAAAATTAAAAACAGAATTAGCTCTAAAGTATGCAACAACTGGAAAATCACTTAGTCAGATACACTAATTGCTAAGCCTGTGGTGAAAAGTTTACCTATTATGGGTGAGCCTTATTTTTACTAAATGATGTAATGCTACTAGCATTGTTTCCAACCCTATATACATACACTTTCAAGTTTAAGGAATATATTTTTATTTTAAAAAAATGGCTTATAAAAACAATAATAATACAATTTTGATCCTTTTATATACTAATTTCACTTAATAATCAATAATAACTTAAAGTGTTTTCGATAAACTTTAACTAAATTAGGATGTCAGTTAATAAGAACAAATAATAAAGATTATAATAAACTTAAGAAATTTGAAAATTTTCTTTGAAATTTCCATTTACCTCTTTCCACACTTAAAGTGTACATTGTCTCTAATGTTCACCATAAAAGCATAAAAATTATAATATCAAAGAAGACATATTAAGAAAGGAATATTCTTTTGTACTTCCCTTAAAAATATTATACAAAATTTCGCAGTTTTTATCTGATATTAAGTACAATCATCCTTGCAAAAAAGAAATAAAAGGGGATAAAAAGGTAAAAAGAAATTAAAAAGAGATAACTAACAATAAAATTTTAAAAAAAGCTACAATAACATTGTAATAATAAAGTTTGACCCCTTGATAGCTATTAAGACAAAACAAAATATTAAATAAAAGTAAGAAAAAAATAAAAAAATAAAAATAAGGTGACCATAATTTAACATCTTAGACTACCTTTGTATTTGTCAGTCATTCAAAATACTAAGAATGTTTGTGAACTCTGTGTCCTTAGGTACTGCCACTGGATTGGATGATGATGGCTTAGTTCTAATTAATGGGGGTGGTACTTTGAGTCCAAGGTATCCTACCATCCTGCATAACACCTCATCCATCCATCTTTCATGCACCTCCAATTATGTCACAGACACCATTAACTCATATGGTCATCTCATATAGCATTCTAGCTTCCTTGTATAATTTTCATGTACTTCTCTAATTGGGCAATCTTCAATTGGTCCTAATGTGGAAATGGTTTCAAAAGCCAAGGCATGCGTGTGCTCTTTGTGGCTTCATCTTGTTGTTTAGGCTCTCTTTTTGGTAGTAACAGATGATGTGAGTTCCTGGCTACTAGTCTAGTATATTGGCTGACACTTATATACAAATTTTTGGTCCTAGGCTACCATTCATAAACATGTTTTAAAGGCAATTATCATGAACTCCCTTCTCCTTTCTAAGTAAAAAGGTCCTATAGATTATGATAGGACCCATGCATTATTATAAATACTTGACACCATAACAAGGATTATAAATGACATTATAACATAGTCTACGCATGATTGCCTACCAAATTTTAAATTAAAATATGATTAACTACGTTGTCGTGTAAATAACCATATTGAACAAAACTTTTATTGGAAATAGTTTCCTCCACTGTTTGGTACTTCACATTTTCAGTTCAAATTTTAAATAAGAACACATTTGATTGTATAGTCCTGCATTAAACATGTAATTTTAGATAATTGGATTTTCTTCTTCTTGTTGAAAGATTTGAGGACCTTAATTATTAAAGAATTCTATCATAGAGTTATAATCATTTTACTTCTTATCCTTTTTACATTTAAATAATATAAATTATAATAGCATATGAAAGATTACTAAAAATCATTCCACTACTAGTGCTTCAATAATTCAATATATATTCAGGTTGGTTAATTAATGACTAAATTATATACTTAAAAGCACGTAACTAAAACGTAAAGTATGTCTATAAGAGGGAACTTTAGTCATTAACGATTGGTTCATGCTCAACTTGACATTAATTATGGTCAACCATTATATGATCCATAAGTGGAAAACAAATTTGCTACACACTATTGTCGAAAAACTTTTAAACCTTGTATTCACAAAGGAACTTCTAGTATTTAAGATCATTTGAGTAGCTATATTTTTTGTGTGTATGTCATTATATTCATCAATGCATTGTCATAACTATATTATATTAATGATATTTTAAATCTTATAAGACTGAATTGGAAGTTAAGATCCTTTTTTCTCATTTTCATTATATGCCATGGAAATTTTTGAATGCATGTAACCTAATTCAACAAAGACTCACAATCATAGAGGAACATGAGTGATATGTGCATTTCATCTAAATAAATTATGTAATTTGAAG
This sequence comes from Erythroxylum longipes, assembly GCA_027563885.1. NCBI lineage: Eukaryota > Viridiplantae > Streptophyta > Magnoliopsida > Malpighiales > Erythroxylaceae > Erythroxylum > Erythroxylum longipes. The sequence goes on along the minus strand of JAOQMS010000001.1, from coordinate 12,535,126 downwards.
TTTATAACTTAAATACAATATGAGAGGTTCTTGTCACTCATCAATCATTGATACATACCCAATGTATCATATGATTTTGATCAGTGATTAGAGGATCCACAAGTAGTTAACACAAGTCCTTGTAGCAAACAACACATATATATGCGAAAACCTTTGGAATTTGTATTTTAAAAGGCACTATTGCTATATAAGGTCACATGACTAGTTGTAAGACTAATGTTTACATCATTACATTTATCAATATATTTTCATAATATAATTCACAACCACGGTATTTTGAATCTTATAAGACCGACTTGGAAATAAACATATCTTCAATCCTTTATATAATTTTCCTTATATGACATAGGAATTCTTAAATTCATGCACCCTAATATCATCAATCTTCGTAATCAATAGCATGCACTTAGTTTAGATGATGACCTATATATACCCTCATCTAATTTGGGGATGCTTTAATTCACGATGGTATTAATTGTAAAATCAAACAAATGAATCCACATATTTATGAAATAATGGCTTGAAATTCAGAAACACATTCCTTCAAGTAAACAAACTTAATCATTGTATGTTTTATAGAACAAAACCAATATAATCATCATCATAATCAACATAAGTTACATGCACATAGTTTCATACATAATACCTATGACCTATACTATTAGGTACATAATCATCTAAAGTCTAGTATGCTTCTGATTGGTCATTCATGGATGATTCAGAGTGCTAATATAATTTTTACTGAGGCATGGTTTTCATTCTATTTAGTCAATATATTCCCATTAAATACGACATTTATTATCAATTTACAAAATATAATACTTTTTGGAAAAAAAACTTATGTATTATTTTATCAATATTTACAAGTATTAAATTGTTTCATAATTGAATGTCATCAAAGAAATGTACCATTATTTTTTACAAGATTGGACTTTATGTAGCATCATCTAATTTGAACATGGGTCTAATTGTCTACAATGTTACTTATAACATTAAACAATTGAATCCTCATATTTATAAAATCATATAATGACATCCATAAACGTATATATTAAATATTAATAAAAATGCCAAATATTATAGTCATGTCTGCAAATGTAGGTTGAGATCAACCTAACAGTTTTAATTTATCATTTATCATTTAAGAAGATACAATAATTTTTTATCATCATTTATGTTTTATTATAATTAAAAATTTTAGTTTGCTTAAAATGAACACAATAACAATTTATCTTACAAGATAAATTAAAATTTATTTTCTTTGATTATTTCAACAAATAACAATACATTATAACACTAATACATATGTCATACATAAGGAACCATCATTAAGCTTTACTATTTATGATTTGATTGGGAAAAACTAGTATTAACACTATTAAAATTAACATCATTTGGCTAATGACATGAGTGTCATGATCAATCATGATTATACCTCTAGTAATAACTAATATAAGGATTTTTTTCTTTAATGACACACCTCAACCATAAAAAATATAGATATTCACTAATTTGGAACATTGTGTGCCTCAGTTAATCGCTTTCACTAGTAGGTCTAACAATCACTACTTCATCGTATTCTGAACCATATATATAAGAATATAGAAAAAAAAGTTAATGTTTAGGAATTTTAGATAATTATATCCCACAACATAAATTTTTTGAAAAGAATAATGGTAAAATATATTCTTATATTTTAGACTTTAGAGGAGACACTAAGCATGTAACACCCCACTCCCGCTGGACCCGAACCTGATATCGATGGTGATATCCGAATCCGTGCCCCGCGAGGGTGGCGT
>JAOQMS010000001.1:12496507-12533227 GCA_027563885.1 Erythroxylum longipes | reverse complement strand
TGTTTACAAGTGCATGAGCATGAAATGTGTCTTCCTATTGCTCTCACGTGTACCCGTTTCTATAATTCAACCCGTTACTTGGAAACGGGATGTTACAAAGCAGGCATAAAAAATATTAACACTAAAAGGAACTTTCGTGGGTGGTATATATTCCTTTTTCTAGCATCATTACTCTAAACAAGAATTTACACTACCATTCTTTCTCTATTATCTCAATATTACTCTGTTTCAAAATAGACATCATGGATAAATTTAAAAATTGAAATCTAGAGGAGAAAACTTTATGGGTATATATTCCTTATCATAATCATAATTTTGATTAAAAACTTACATATTCAAAAGTTTATTTCTCCCTAACCTTAATTTCTGTTTGTTTGCCTTATCACTCACTTCTATACAAATTCATTCATATATCATAATCTTACTCTTTAATGAGAAAACGGTCATAGACAAAAACATTAAGGAATGGCTGGTGGAATTTTAGTGGGTATTCCTTATCATAATCATAGTTTTTATCAAGAATTTGTATAGTCGAAATTCCACTCTTATTGTCTTAATCTAAATCTTCAAACGAGACATCGTTCATAGATTTGGGTTAAGTCTTATGTGTTATACATAATGGATAGACATGAAATTAAAGTCATAGATTAAATACCTTTAGGGGGCCCTAATTAGTTTTTCCCTTACTTGTGTACTTTATATGGAGAGATAAGTAATATATAATAGTTTTTCATGAGAGAAGAACTAGAATTATCACTTAAATTACCAATTTTGAGAATAAAAATATAGGGTTAAAAATCTATGTCATATCTTTTTTAAGGCTTAATAAAGCAAACACCTATATGTAACTATTCAATCCTATATATGTTGCCTTTAATAAACATTGTTTATAGGCAGTTATCATGAACTCCCCTATCCCTTCCAAGTAAAAAGAGCTTATGCATTATTATAGTTCCTATGCATTATTATCACCACTTAACATCACATCATGGCCCATGCATGACATTATAACATGGCCCATATATAAGTCCTTATCAAAATTTAAACTAGAACACAATTGACCACAAAGTTGTGTAGTTAATCAAGTTAGAGAAAAGAAAACTTTTGATGGATGTAGTGTCTTACGCAGTTGTGTACCAATTTATATACTTGACATTTTAACTTGAAGTTTTTAAACAAGAATATAATTGACCACATGTTCATGCACTAAACCATGCTAAAAAAAAGTTTGAAAACATAGTTTTATGTATGATCATGTAACAAATCATATACTTCACAATTTCTCATCAAATTTTTCATCGAGGACATGCTTGATCATACAACCATGTAGTTATCTGTGTTCACTAAAAACTTTAATAGACACAGTTTGTCGTAAGATTAACCACACGATAATGTATTTAACTGTGTTAGATAAAACCTTTATACGACACACTTTATTATACAAGTGTGTATCAATCCATTTCCATCACATTGATACTTATTATTATTATGACTCAGTCATAATATTTCTATTTTGCACTCAAGTTGTGAGATTTTTAAATGTGTCCTGGTAACTATTATTTATAGTTATGGTATTAAATATACTAAGTTCTAGTATAATTTGTATCGAGGCATGATATTTTTCCAATCAATCATTATATTCCCATTTAAATGTGTAGTTGTTACTTAGATGTAATCAATGATAATATTTTTTGTGCCTAGATATGGTATTGAGTAGATAAAATACTATTATAGTTTGTAATGAGGCAGGATATGGTTTGCACTCAAAGATACTATTCTTATTTTTCATTAAATTTGTAAATTATTATAAATGCATCTTAGTAACTTTTGCTCTAAGTATTGTTATTAATTGTGCTAAGTGTTAATATAATTTATATTGATCCACGATATTCTTTCTATTCAATTAATATTTTTCCATTTAAAAGTGTATGTCTTGCTTATCTATAATAAATGATGGTAGTTTTTCTATGAATAGGTGTGGTATTGATAGTATAGTTTGTACTAAGGCAGGGTATGGTTTGTACTCAAAGATGGTGTTTCCATGTTCACTGAAGTTGTTACTTATTTAAAATGTGTTCTAGTAACTTTTACTTACTATTGTGGTACTGAATGCTAGTATATTTTGTATTGAGGCATGATTTTTTTTCTTAGTCACTAGATTCCAATTTAAAATTTATGTGTTACTTATTTATAATCAATAATAGTACTTTTTTATACCTAGACCTGGTATTGAGTATATAGAGTGCTGGAATTGTTTGTATTGAAGCAGGGTATCGTTTGTACTCAGAGATGGTATTTCAATTGTAAATGTAGTACTTATTTTTAATAACTGATAATATTTTTGAACATTAAACTAGTCTTACATGTATTAAGTAATGGTATAGTTTCTATTGAGTTATAGAATTGTTTGTACTTAGTGATGGCATTCTCTTAAAAATTAAAATTATTACTTGTTTCAAATGAAAATCTTTTTTTTTTACATATGTGTGCTCTATAATAAAATGTGTCATGGTGATACTTGTACAATATTTTGGTAGAATAATCATATACAAAAACATAAATATATATAAAATATAAAGAAGCTAAAATAATTCAGGGCAAACAACAAGAACAATCTTCTTCTATATTCTTCTTTTCAAACTCTACTTCAATCTTCTTCTATATTCTTCTTTTCAAACTCTACTTGATTATCTCCATGAAAGAAATAAATTGACGATGTAGATATGGTATTATCTAAACAATTATATGAAAATCTTTTCTAAAGATGGAAGGACGAACAAGAAAAATATCAAGCTAGAGAAGATGGAGGGGATAACTAAACAAAACAAATAGTTCTAAATTTAATTTATAGATAAAGGGTAGTAGTTCCCACTTTCAAGTTTCGACAAGGCATTATCATTTAGAGGTAAACTTTAATTAATAAAAGGATTGTAAATTCTATGCTCACATATTCTTATCTAAAGGATTAACCAAGACCATTGAGCGGCTAATGAGAAAATTCAAGTAGGGAAATTTGAGTGAAAGCAAGTATAATGCTAAAGTAAAATGCGTATATGTATGCAAGCTCCTAAATGAAGGTGGTTTAGGAATCACTCCCCTAAAAACTAGTAATGAAATTCTTTTGGGAAGAAGGATTGGATAGTGTTAATAGACAAAGAATCTTTATGGATGAAGTGGATGCATAGTTATATGCTAAAGGGTGTAAGTCTATAGGATCTTCCAAACAAAACTGCTCACTCTTAGTTTTTAGTTCAACTGCCAAAGATGAGGAATTCCCCGTAAGCTGAACATCAATTGTAGGGATGGAAATGGCAAATCAACCTCACTTTTGTATGATAATTGGACTGGTAATGATGCTCTAATAAGAACCAGGTTACCTAGGTTAGGCTAAAATGTGCATTAGGAGGGACAATTGTATGGTTTTCCAAGTAATATAAGGCGTTTGATCCCTAATTATTCTCCTATGCATATAAACAGGATTGTCACTTATAACCATTCCAAGGGCTAGTTCATTAAAAAAAATTATAGGGATTGGTTGATACTAAGGGGCCCTAAAGTAGATTGGCATAAGCTGGTGTAGAGTAAATATCTCATGCCTAAAACTTCCTTTCTTTTATAACTAGCTATAAGGAACATGATGAGTATTTTAGATAGATTACAGCTTCTCTAAAGCTAGGACATGTTCTTTGTAAGGAAATGAATGAATCTTTGCCTCATTTATTCTATGAATGTAGTTTCTCTAATGCAATATGGAGCACAATTAAAGGTCTCAGTCATTGATAAATCAACTTTGAAGTATTCCCCGACATTTTAATATGGATATAAGCAATCATGGCCTTCTTAAAAGTACCCTTGCAGGTTACTAAATTTGCCTTAGAGCTTAATTACAAGTATTGTGGCATGAAAGGAATGCTAGGCGATTCAAAAACCTGGACAAATCAAAGGAAGTAGTGTTATAAATTTCCTTATATATCATTAGAGAGTAATTTATCCTTTATAAAGAAGCCAGAAACTTTGATAAAATGATAGCTTGATTTTGGAGAACTGACTAAATGCATTTACTAGATGCTTCGATTTAGAATGGGCTTCTAGTCTTGTTTTAACTTGAATGAACATATAGTTAACAGGCATTGTATCTTGAAACCTCATTTCTTTCGGGACTCTTTTGAATTATACCATTTTGTTAATTAATCATATTATTTACCTTTTCAAAAAAAGTTTCAACAATTATATCAATGTCATCGTGGCATGAAAGGAATGATAGGCGATTCAGAAACCTGGACAAATCAAAGGAAGTAGTGTTATAAATTTCCTTATATAACATTAGAGAGTAGTTTATCCTTTATAAAGAAGCCCGAATCTTTGATAAAATGATAGCTTGATTTTGGAGAACTGACTAAATGCATTTACTAGATGCTTTGATTTAGAATGAGCTTCTAGTCTTGTTTTAACTTGAATGGACATGTTGTCAATAGGCGTTGTATCTTGAAACTTCATTTCTTTCGGGACTCTTTTGACTCATACTATTTTGTTAATTAATCATATTATTTACCTTTTCAAAAAAAATTTCAACAATTATATCAACTTCACATGTGGAGATGAAAGGAAAGAGAAAAAAAAGAATGTCAAGATGAAAAACATGAAAGGAATAACTTCTTTCATGTTTTAAATAGTTTGAAATTAACATATTCTATAAAGATAAAGAGAAGAACAAAAAAATGTCAATACGGAGAAAATAAAAGAAGTATTTTTCCTAAAAAAATATTCCTACTTCAGAGGAGACTTTAATGTTGTACAGATAAGGAACTTGATCTCTCGATCACAATAATCTAAGGAAGGGCTTAAAAGAGATCAAAGTTCAGAAACAAGCAACTGACTGGATAAGTATGAAGAAGGATAATTGTTGACGATAAAATGACATCACAATCTGTTACAGAGTGTTTGACAGGTGCTCTTCCCAGCCAAAAAGATAGAGGTCCGTCACAAATGTGACAACTTTTATAGCATGACAAGATAATAAGCACCAAAAATAGTGTCAAAAGGGTATGACAGGCAACGATATAGGTGGGACAAGAGTGGGAAAAAGCCTGCAAATTTCTCTCCACATATTGACCTTTAGCAATCTACCATCATTCACGAGCGCACACTTTACCTATTCCATTTCTCTGTCCTTTAAGACTTTCTGGTAACTTTTCCACTATTCTTCAACTTTTAACATTCCAGTATTTCACAGTTTAATTCAGATTTACTCCCTCCCAACACGCCAGGAGCTTACCTAATGCGGGATTTTCCTTCCAAGTTTGTATGTTTCGCAAAACAGATCATTTGTTGAACCAAAGTTGAAAAGATGAAATTTCCAACCTGAAAACTAACCATACTAAAATAGGGCCTTCTAGTTGCCTGATTTTGTTTTTGCAAGCAAAAAGACTGCAGGCCCAGGTTTATCAACTTGAGCTGTTGATGTCCAAATTAGCATAAACATTAGTACAGTGTCACCGACAACACAGGAGCGGAGGATATAGAATATGATTTATTATTGGTATTTCTGATTGTTCCACTCTCGATAGTATCAACCACAAGCTCAGCCATATGGAATTACAGAAACTGGTTTACAGAGCTGAGCTTTATCTGCACTAGGTGGCTTCGTCCTGTTGCATGCCTCACAAGAAAGAAACAAAATTTCTACAAAACAAACAACCATTGAATATGCTTCTTACCCCATTTGCAGATTTCTTACATCCAAAATATGTGACAGGATTTGATAATTTTATGTTCCTTCCTACTGAATTATTACACGGTTAATGATTTTTAGCATCGGTTGAACCAAGTGAGTTTTAACAGAAACTTACTGGTAGGAGTTGTATTAGCTAGATGATAGCCAATGATGGTCCTCTCTTTGATTAACATTCTTCATGAATTATGCCGATTCACCGTAGCTTCTCTCTTTGAACATCAAACAATGACCAACAGCTGTGACCATGCAGATGTCACACTTAGAAAGTGTTAAAGAGGTAAATATGGAACACAATCCGTTAGCAAACAAGTCGGCCCACCCCTTGTCTCCCACTCATTCTATATATCTACACACTACCTCTTTGACCATAGTCCGAGAAATCATTGAAATTCTCCTCTCTTGGAGCATGAGAACCTTCCTCCTCTGTGTACCCTTCTTCTTCTTCCTCCTCTTCTTCTTCTTCTTCTTCTTTCTTTCCATAGCTCAAGGACTCAATCTCAAATGTGACATCCAAGAGCAAGGCTCAACTCTCCAAGTTTTTCACATTTTTAGCCCTTGCTCACCTTTTAGGCCATCTAAGTCAATTTCATCGGAGGAGACTGTGATAGAAATGCAACAAAGGGACCAAGCTAGGCTTCAATATTTGTCGAGCTTGGTGGCCAAGAAGTCTGTGGTGCCTATTGCTTCAGGCAGGCAAATTATACAGAGCCCAACTTACATAGTCAGGGCTCAGATTGGGACCCCTCCACAAACCATGCTTATGGCTATGGACACGACTAATGATGCTGCTTGGGTGCCTTGCAGTGGTTGCGTTGGTTGCTCTTCTACAGTGTTCAACTCTGCCAACTCAACTACCTTTAAAAATCTTGATTGTGGAGCTTTTCAGTGCCAGCAGGTGATGCTTACTCATCTACCACCTGCATCCCATGATTTGAGCTGATAAGAAAATCCTAAGGCACTAAACCTGGGAACATCCAATATCCAAGTTACTTTCATCCTTTGAACTAACATTGTATAATGTAAAGGCACCTAGTAGTGGTTAAACCATTTAGTAATAGTATCCATTACGATGATACAACTTTACAAATAATTTGCAATGACAACTGTGAGTTTCCATTTCGTTTGTATTTTTCGTTTGCAACGGGATTATCACTTACTTTCTTGGTGTTCACAAAAGCTTCACATCATATGACAGGGTCTGTTCCTTAGCTAAAAGATTCAGGGGTTAAAAGAAGTCTCTGACCTACTTTCGTTTTGGTTAAAACTCTGAATCTACTCTTGTTAGCTACTTTCCAAAAATCATTGCAACTCACGGAGATTGATTGTGGATAATAACAGTGCATGTGATCTTTTTTGCAGGTTCCAGTGCCTACATGCGGTGGCAGTGTGTGCGGGTTCAATATTTCTTACGGAGGTTCCACCATAGCATCAATCCTTTCACAGGACACTTTCACTTTAGCCACTGACCCTGTTCCAAACTACTCTTTTGGTTGCATCCAGAAAACCACTGGCAGCACAGTGCCTCCTCAGGGCCTTTTAGGCCTTGGAAGAGGGCCTTTGTCACTTTTGTCCCAAAGCCAAAATCTATACCAGTCAACATTCTCGTATTGTTTGCCTAGCTTTAGGTCTCTCAACTTCTCTGGCTCATTGAGGCTGGGACCAAGTGGCCAGCCTCAGAGAATCAAGACCACTCCGTTGCTCAAGAGCCCCAGAAGATCTTCACTCTACTATGTGAACTTGATAGGAATCAGGGTTGGCCGGAAAATTGTTGACATTCCTGCTAGTGCTTTAACTTTCAACGCCACAACTGGTGCAGGAACTATATTTGATTCTGGTAAAAGAAACATCTTTTACATACCATCACTTTTCCGTGATAGCTTCATCATGGATCATAGATAATCTATTTGATCGAGCTCTACTTTCTCCAATAATTGAGTTAAAACTGGTATATTCCAATATTAGTTCATCGGAGTCTGTCTTATATAATAAAGTGAATAATGTTGCTGCTTTTCTTTAGGCATTCTGAAGTAGACAAGCAGCTAGAAACTATTTCAATAGGACAGAATATTAGTCAAAGAATTTGGTTAATGAATACTGTCATGGGCCAACATTGAAAATTGTTAAAACTTTTGCTTTTTGGTCTTACTGACTTGATTTAGTGACATGATCAAGATCTTGCATTGTATTCTTCTAAAGTTCCAGACTTTGCAAACTTTCTGATGATTCTTCTACAGGCACCGTGTACACCAGATTGGTAGCAGCTGCCTACGCGGCAGTGAGAGATGAGTTCCGGAAGCGAGTTGGGAATTTGACAACGACATCTTTAGGTGGATTTGATACATGTTACTCTGTGCCAATAGTTGCACCCACTGTCACATTCATGTTCTCCGGCATGAACGTGACGTTACCAGAGGACAACCTCTTAATCCACAGTACCGCTGGTAGCATCACATGCTTGGCCATGGCAGCGTCGGCCATCGGAGTTAGTTCAGAGCTAAATGTAATAGCCAACATGCAGCAACAGAATCATAGGGTGCTCATTGACGTGCCCAATTCAAGGCTTGGTGTGGCTCGTGAGCAATGCTCCTGATATTTCGTTTTCAATTTTCCAGCTACAACATTCTTAATGTTTTGGATGCAAAGCGAGTGTATTTTTTGTGGGGGTGGGGCTCGTTAGATTTGAGCTCGCTCGCCAGGTTTATGAGTTGTCAAAAGAATAAGTTTGTTATTATGAATACAAATATGATATTGAGTAATATGTATTAGGTATGGAAGAATGAGAATTGGGTAATTGTATGAATATATATTGTTAGAAAAATTAGATGAATTTGGAAGAAATTAAGTTTACTTAAAGTATAAACTTAATTGCAAATTAGTTGTATACAAATTATAATGTTTGAATAGTCGAGATTTTTGTACAAGGACACATACTTGGAAAGTTGATTGAGCATGGATTGAAGTGCATAACCTTTTTAATTTCAATTTAGTATATATTCTTTTAAGATTTTCAATTAAATGACTAACTTTTCAAAACTCCTATAATTCAAGTCAAAACATTATTTTAGTTAGTATTTAACTTATGTGACACGTCCACTAAATGTTATGTGAATATCCATCAATTAACCACATTAGCAAATGATTAACGTCGTTGATAATATTTTATCTTAACTTGTATGATTTTTGAAAAGTTAGTTAATAAATTAAAATCCTTAAAAGGAAAATGGGCACCACATTTAAAAATCTTCGAAAGGTTATAGATATTTAAATTTGTTATCTTTTTTATCAATATATATCTATTAATTTATATTTTAATTAATTATAAAATTAATAGATATATAAAAATTTTATATATTTTAAATTAATTATAAAATTAAATAATTAAATTATCTTATTCTTAATTCTTATTAGTAATGGATATTAAATAACTAGATAATATATTTTTAGTTCATGATAAATTTGATTATGACAAAAAAATCAAAATTTATGAAAATCAAAATCAAAAACTCAACCAAGTAGTTTTTATTATTGAATTTGAAATGTGAAAACTAAATAATTAATTAAAATAAACACTTTAATAATTTGAATTGTCCAAAATTAATGAAATGCAATAGTAATTCTTAATATTTATATTTTTTATCAATCAATCAATGATGGTTTTATCTTGTCACATTTTGATATACCACATTTTGTCATTATTTTGCATTTAAGATAAAGATAAAGAAAGCTCTTTAGTTAGATAATATTAAGGGATAACAAATTAAACAGTGCCTAACATTTTCTATTTTTTTCAATGTATTACCTAATGTTTTAAAGTTTTCAATTTAGTTAAAAGCTTTAAAAAATTGAATCAATAATTTCAACATGTTATTTTTATTAATACTTTGTTATGTGGCTAACGAAGCATGTGAATTTTGAAATTTCGAGAGACTACATGGGTCTTATTGAGGGTCAATAGTGACACTAGTCCATCCAATTTGCTAACAACCCTAATAAGTCATTTATCTCTAAATTTTTTGTTGTCTCTGTAGCCCCTCGATCACTTGCTTGTTTATTCTTACTCTCTGTCAATATCGCAACCCCTTCTTAATCATATATGTCACAATAATCATCGTTAAATCTTGGCTATTCATTCTTGTTATCAATTATCTGGCTCACATTTCGCAACTCTGGTTGACATAGATGAAGGTTTAGAAAAGATAAAATAAAATTGGTTTGACACCCTTGTATGGATTGGTTTATTTAAAGCTACTTAAAGTGTTGCAATTTCATCTTAGCTTATCCCTATCTTTTGAAGGTTGGCAAGTATTTGAGTTCCTACCTCATTACCATAATATTCTTTATACTTAATGTAACATTCATATTTTTACTCATGTTCTCTTTATTGTCTGTATGTTTAGTTTAACATTCATATTCGTATACAGGGTTTTATTATCTGTTTGGTACTTAAAGATGGATGGTTAGAATAACAAATTAACTATGTTTTATGGTGGAAAGTTTAGTGGAAAGTTTGTATATAAGGAAGATATGGAAAATGTTGGCAAAGATGTTAAAAGTTAGGTACTGAAACTGATAAATTTTCTTAATAGAATCTTGAGAGGATGCTTATGGAAGACGTTAAAGGATCTAAAGGAAATAAGTTCTTGTAGAGGGTGCAAGGTGGTAGTATAAAAAATGGTTTAATAAAGGTGAAAAAAGTGGTGCTTGTGTGATGGAAATATGTAAGATTATTATAGAGTATGAGGTGATAAATATGTATGTTGGTCATAGATTCAAATTGCCAAATTTAGACCAAATTATAATACTGAAATTGATATTGAATGGTTTGAAGCTATTGTTGATGTTGAAGATATTGCTAGTATTACAAATGTTCCTATAAATTTCACTCAATCTACTGGCGTACAGCCTATAAATGAAGATATAAAGGATTACACAAAAGAAGCTATGATTGTAAGTTACTAAATTTGATCCAATTGAGTAAGAAGAGATGTATTTATTGATGTAAGGATTACGGAGGAGTTTGATTCGAGTATGGATGATGAAGAGTTGGTAGTGTCTAGGGATTTAGGAAATTTATTTAAAAGAGGACAATTGAAAAAAAAGAATATATAAAGGAAAAAATTGAAGCAAATTATAGAGATTATATAAAAGATTCAAATATGACATTTTATTTTGATTTAGATAATATTTGTAGTTCTAAAGAGGAATATGGTTTAAATATTAATGAGGGTGTAAGATATAAGTCGTAATTTTCTATATTTAACCCATATAAGAAAAACATTAAGATTGAGCATGGTTTGCTATTTGACAATTCTAACCAACTTAAAGAAGTACTTCACAAGCTTGTTGATGATAAAAGAAGGGAGTTTATGTTTACTAAGAACACAAAAAAATTTGATAGAGCCAAATATGCGAGAAAGCATTGCAAATAATGCATTTTTTATTAATTTTATAAGATATCTACCTAGGTTTTAGTTGATTATTTATACTCTTTTTTTATTATTTTGTATTTTCTAGCGTTGTGAATTTACTAATCACAAAAATTTGATTTCACACATATGTATGCAGTTCAGACTTTTTGAGCAAAAGTGCACATACAATCATTTTTTGAAACAAAGTGCGAATACAAAATATCTTGCTAAAAATGAGTTCGCTAACCTCCCAAGACTTACTGCAATGAACTAACATACTTAAGGAAGTTTGCTAAGTAAGATTTCGGAGTTCATGTAGGGTATACTATCTATTGTAGGGATAGGAAAAAGTTTGCAATTGAGGAAATGCAAGTATGTTTAAGAGTATGGGATTATATAGAGGAACTATTAAGGTCAAATCCTGGTAACAAAGTCAAATTGGTTATAAAAAGGCCATCATTTAGAGATAATTTCTATCTATCATTTAATAGGATATATGTGTATTTGAATACTGTAAGAAGTATTTCGTTGTTTAGAGGAGATTGTTAAGACTAGATGGTTACTTTCTTAAAGGTATTATTAAAAGTGAGATATTAACATTAATAGGAAAAGATGAAAATAATTAGATGTTTTTTTAGCATGGGTTATGGTTCATACAAAGTTAACATACACTTAAAGAGTTGGATTTTAGAGTTATTAAAGAAAAGGTTGGATCTAAAATATAAAAGTGGATGGATAAAAATTTCTTATCAATAAAAGGTTACATAACAATAATTTACTTATATTAGTTGTTTACTAATTTTTGTCAACTGAATATGTGGATAAGGTCTTATAGAGACACTCAGTAAGCAATTCCTAAAGGTAAAAATTAATTTTTATGCAAAACATATGTTTGCTAATTAAAGAAAGAGGAATCATAAGAGACTTCAATTGGAGAGACTATTATAGAAATATAGTAAGTCATTTTATGAAACTAACTTATTTTTTTAATTAAAGGAGTCAAAAGAGGAATTAAAAAATAATAATAAGGATTTACTAAGAATTCCAATGGAAAAATGGTCATAAATTTTCAAAACTTCATTCAAGTGTGATATTAAAGATATAATCTTTATGAAACTTTTAATAGAATTGTTATAATAGCTCGAACAAAGATCATTATCATAATCTTTAAAAATGTGCATGTGATTAAGAATAGAAACATGTCCAATAGGTAGACAAATGACATTGGTCCCGAAATAAAGAGAAAATTGAGATTTACTAAGGAGTTAAGTATTGATTGTGAATTTGAGAGTAATGGTATTGGTGGATTTGAAGTAATACATAAAAAAAAGTAATGTATGTTATGAATTTAAGTCATAAGATATGTAGTTACAGAAGTTAGGATACATCAGGAATATGATATTCATACGTCTTTAGTGTCACCATAGACATCAATAAACAACCTAAAAAATAAGTTTCATATTAGTTTGTGAAAGATAAGTATCTACGAGTTTACATTATAAGATGGAGCCAGTCTAAAAAAACAAATTTTGTCCAAAAGCCAACAATGATTTGCTATTACTTTAAAAAATGCCAAGTAAGCCAAGAAGAATAAAAAAAAAAAGAGGATTGTGATAATTCAAAGCCAAATAAAAGAAAGATACAAGTTTGTGGATAAGAGACTTTGTGAGGTGATGAACCTCAAACACCATTAATAAGATGAGTACTAACTCAATAATAGGTACGAAGAAATCACAAAAATTTTAAGTTTTAAATTTAATTTGTTTACTAGCATAACTTTTGATTATTTATTTCTATTTTTCTTAAGATGAAATAAATACAAGGGTGAGAATGACAAGATCAAAAGCATCTAGGACTACTATAAAGAATCATTGACTTGAAATTCTCTTTTGTTTTTGCCTATTTTGAAATTCCAAGACAATATTACAAATCCCAAGAGCATTAACTTTTAAAATTTGGTGGACATTGGCTTTTAGGACTTTGTAAATGTTAAGAACATTTTTATTCCAACTTTATGGAAGTTTGTGTAACAAAATTAGTTCCATTACATGTTATTATATTATCAGCAACATTAAGTATTAGTATAAATTTCAACATATTTGCCCATTCAAGAAAGGAAATGAAGATGAACAAGAGTGAAGAGCTTATAATTTCTTGTTGTTATATAGAAAATAAGTCATTGTTATATATAATTGAGAAAAATAGTGTGAACACCTTGATCAGTTAAAGATTAAGGATAATGCTTCTTCTGACAACATTGGATAATGCTTAAAATTCTTTTGCACATTCTTATTTTCCTTTTTCAACAAACTAGCGATAATGCTTAAAACTCTTTCATATACTAGAGGATCAAACCATTAAGAGAACTTATAACCTCTTTGCTAAATCTAAATATGAAAAGAAAAAAGTTAATAAGATTAACAAGATTTGAAAATTTTAGCTTTTTGAAAACAAACATTCATGAAACAAAACTTAAAAAAATAAAATAGAAAACTTAGGAAACATTAAAAAAATCCTAAAAATCTAGAAATCCAGAAAACTTAAATAGGTCACCCTACTGCTAGTACAAAAAGTTTGCATGACACTAGTTGATACATAAAATATAAAAATATCTTGGACCAATATATGTCAATCCCTATTTACATCTTTGGAAGTAAATACAATTCACTGATCAAAATGGTCAAATTATAAGTTTTGTTTAAGCATTTTCTGAAATAATAATACATAATATACCTCCTAAAAGTCATCACCCAACGAAGATAAAGGCATAGAGACACTAAGATCATTGATTGGGGATTCATAAATATTTAGATGATAAGCGAAATAGCTAATATTATCATTAAGTCATCTTAGTTAAGATAACCTAATTTGAGAATTTTTAAAAAAATGATATAATCACACTAACCATGTTTAACAACTATCACATTTTTAACATCTAATCCAAGTTCATGTAATAATCCCAATCAAGCTCTTTCCTAAAGTTTTTACCTTTTCTTTTAACTTCTTCAAACCGTAATTCGCAAAGCATTTTTTTTTTTAATAAACAGACCCAAACATCATAAATAAATGTCCGTTCTATTCTAAATTGCTCATCTTAGTCAATTTCCTCATCCTCTATTTTTTAAATTTCCCTCTCACGGCAACGTACATCTTCCTTTTCGTCCTCTTATTTAAATCCATCATCCAAATCAAATACCATAGTAAGTCCCACATTTTCCTACTCATGATGAGTATCATCATTGGAGTTGGTAGTGAGAGGCTGAGATCTTTTGGCAATTTTTTTTTTTTATTTATGGAATTTCATTGAAAGAGTTGTTCCCACTTTATTAGTTGGACATTAAAAATTAAAAAAATTTAAATTTCTGTCAATTTAAAATTTAAACACAATAATTGTTATAAGTTAAGATTTTTAAAATACTAATAAAATTAAGATTTTATGAAAAATCTTTGAGTTGAAAATACTCGTTTTATTATTTTTCAAAAATTTTAATACTTTTCAGTTCGTCATTTGTACCATTAACTGAATCACGTTATGTCTAATGGGAAAGGAATAAATTTAGTCAAAATTAAGTTCCGTCCCATTTCGTCTCAACTGACCATAAAAGTCTTTTGTCTTCTTCTTTATCTCTGCTTGTACGAAGTTATAATTTTGTTTCTCTTGTGTATAAAGACAATTGAAGACTTACAGAAAGAGGTTTTCGGTGTTCGTTTGGTATATGGAAGTGAAGCGAAGAACAGCTCGGTCACTTGTGACCAAGCTCGGCTCCGTCTCCGAGCAGAGCCGGGCCGAGGCATTGGCCGAGCTTCGCCTCCTCACCAAGAACGATCCCGACATCCGCCCCATCATCGCCGACGCAGGAGCCATCCCCTATCTCGCTGAGACCCTCTACTCCGACGCCCACGACGCCCAAGACAACGCCGCCGCCACCCTCCTTAACCTCTCCATCTCCTCCCGCGACTCCCTCATGTCCACCCGTGGCCTCCTCGATGCCCTCTCCCACGCCCTCCGCCATCACGCCACCTCTACCTCCCCCTCCGCTGTTCAGTCCTCAGCGGCCACCCTCCACAGCCTCCTCGTCGTTGATTCCTACCGCCCCATCATCGGATCCAAGCGCGATATCGTGTATTCCCTTATAGACATCATCAAGAAACCTAATTCGCCGCCTAGGTCCATCAAAGACGCGTTAAAAGCGATTTTTGGAATTGCGCTGTATCCGTTGAACCGTTCGACGCTGATCGATCTCGGAGCAGTTGCGGCGCTGTTCTCGATCGTATTGAAGGACGGACGAGTAGGGATTGTGGAGGATGCGACGGCGGTTATAGCGCAAATCGCGGGATGCGAAGAGAGCGAAGCGGAGTTCACGAAGTTCTCTGGCATTAGGGTTTTGACGGATTTAGTGGACGTGAGTACGGGGTCGAGCGGGAGAATAAAGGAGAATGCGATTGGGGCGTTGTTGAATTTGGCGCGAAGTGGCGGAGAGAAAGTGACGCGAGAGATTAGAGAAGTGGGTGTTGAGGTTGTGGAGGGAATTAGGGATGTTTCAGAGAAAGGGAGCTCAAAAGGAAAGGGCAAAGCTGTTGGTTTATTGAAGTTGATTGAAGGTGGATCAATTAGTGGAGAGTTTTCGACTTGATGTCTAACTAGTCTACACTATGCATGCGTAAAAGGAGGCTGAGCTTGGAAGCTAAAACAATGAGTGTGTGTAAGTTAGAATTTTTTTGTTTTTTTTCTTCTTAACTTTGTTGTGTAAATTTGGGTTCCATTACATTGACGATAATTTCTATATCGGAATTGATTATGGAGTTTGGAGGTGTTGATTGTATGCATATACAGTGTTTCAATAAGTCTTGCCGGATAAAATATCAGATGACATTTCCATCGTTCTGGACATGGTACTGTTCTGTAGATGATGGATTAAGTCTCAATATATGCTTGACGGATAAAATCCCACTACATGTTTGGTAAGTATTGATTTATTACAACAAACAAGCATTGTGTTATTCTGGCATATAGTATAATGTTGGAAACACTTTTATTTGCTAACTTGCTTTATAAAAACATTAGCCATCTTAAATCCAGCGTGCTGTACAGAAGTGCTTCTGAAATGAACCTTTGTTGTTCTTATCATTTTTAAGAAGCCACTTTATTAAAATTGTTTTCCGGCCAAGCTTTCCATGCTTGTGGATTATTCAAAATAAATCCAAAAATTACAAATCCGGAAACTTTGTTTGGCGAAGATTCCCTTCTAGTTATCGAGTGATGAGAAGGTGTCATCCCCAAAATCTCCATAATCCACAATTATTTTAACCAGCATGAACCCATGTAAAACATGTAGCTGACTTTGCTCTTTCGTGCTTTGTTAGTTTGAAATGGTTGTTCACGAAAATTATCCATTGAAATTCAAAATCAACCATTTATGTTTGAACCATTGAATTTGCTTGGTCTAAATGGAGTCCATCTATGACCACAACGTGAAACTCCATCAATGGTGGGCTGTGCATGCGATGAATGAGCGACAGGCTATGCAGAAGGGTTTTTTTTTAAAAAAAAAAAGTAAATTGTATTGAAATTAAATAACTACAAATAATGGGACGTGTCTCACATGTAACAACTTGACTAAGATAGATACAGCGGCGCATAACTAATACTCGAGACTAAACAAAACGACGATGATTGGTTTCTCCATAATGTTCCAAATTAGAGTTGAGCTTGAGAGGCGATGATTGGTATGTTGCCAGAGTGTGGCGATGATTGGTGGTAATGGCGATTTAACCGCCGTACGTTCTTGCCAGAGCACCCGTCACTACTCCTCACTGCTGGTAATTGTTGGTAATGATTGGCGACTCGTCTGTGGACGAGTTAGTGGTGGCAAGCTGTCACCAATGAACACCAAGGTGATCTGTTGGCGTTGGGGCAAAAAGAAGAGGAGTGAAGAACTGAATATTTCTTTTTGTTTTGCTTTTTAAAAGGTGGTCAGGGTCTTTTCAAAGAAGAAGAAATAGTGTTTGGATAATGTGTTAAGTGGAATTTAGGGGGCGCATAGTATATAGAGTACAATAGATGGAGAATGAATAAATTAAGAAATAAGAATAGATATAATCGATATAATTATGATAGTTGGTTAAGATGAAGGAATAATTATCATTATTATTGACGATGATTAGTTTGTTAAAAATGTTGAGAAATAAAAATTTGTTAAAATTTTGTTTTATATCAAAATTTAAATATATTTTAAATGATTATTTTTAATTTATGCACTCTAGTTATAATGACAAACGTTTAAATTAATTATATTGCGATTTTTCCTTTCCAATAGCTCTTGAAGAAAAAAATACACTAGTATTTTCTTACATCAACATATCATTAGTTACATAATATCTTCAAAATATAGTTTAATCATAAAAAATATTGTGCAATTCATCGACACAACTATAATATCTATCATTCCATTGTTATAGTAAAATCAAATAACATAGTTTAATACAATTTACATTCCTTGATAATGTAAATGATATTATATTTTAAATAATTAATGAATAATATTTTAATTAATTACATTGTAATTAAATAATTAATTAATTATATTTTAATTAATTAATTACATTTTAATTATTTAAATCTTAATTAGATTTTAATTAATTAATCAGATTTTAATTAGATTTTATTTAATTAATTATATTTTAATTAACTAATTAGACTTTAATTAATTAATTATATTTTAATTAACTAATTAGATTTTATCTTGATTAATTATTTTAATTAATTAGATTTTATCTTAATTAATTTAATTAATTATATTTTATATTTTAATTTAATATATTTTAATTAATTACATTTTAATTATATTTTAATCATATTTAATTAAAATTTTAAAAAATATTAGTGTTGGTAGGAATCAAACTCATTCCTCCCACACATGGAGGGTGTGGACCATTACCTAAAACTTGGGTATGAAAAAACTATTCAATCAATCTTAATAACCAACCAACCTTTACCATTCATTCCATTCCCATTGATTTATTCTCATACCCCTTAACGAAGCACCTCCTAAAAGTTGCATGTATTGCTAGAGAATTACCAAGCGCTCCCTCTTCTTCAGCCTTTGTCCACTTAGACAAATCTTTAGGTACTGCTTCGTTCTTTTCATTAGTTGTCATAGGATGAGTCCAACCTTTCAACATAGAAGTCCAAGCTTTAGTCCCTTGTGCTTGAATAAACACTTATATTCGCGATTTCCAAGCAGGATAGTTAGAGTCTTCTAGTATAGGTTAACTAGTAATCGACACTCCTCTAGTATCCATGAGTGCAAAATAATGATCTACACCAACTTGACACACCAAGTTTTGATGAGGTGAACTTAGCTCTGATACTAACTAAAAAAACAAGGTTAAAGTTCTGCAAAATTTTTGTTCTATCACAGTTGCTTCAAACTGAAATTTACAGTTGCTTCAAACTGAACAACTAGGCAAGCAACTGTGATTTCTAGAATTCTTAACTGTGATTTCCAGAATTTTTTTGCAAACAAAAAAGTTAAGCACACAGCAAATAAATCACACATACAAAATATCATAAATTTGTTAACGCAGTTCGATACACACGACCTATGTCTGCGAGGCCTTCACCCAGATTAATCAACTTTCACTGTAGTATAATAGGCTTACATAAGGCTATTACGAAGATGACACCACTCATACCTTGACGCTATCTACTTGTACTCACTTCTGTGAAAGCATCTCACCCAATAGTATGACTAACTCATGCTAACCTCAATAGAGAATTTTAAAACAAAGAATATAACAAGAAGAATATCTCAGGTGATTAAATCAAGAATAAAAGAAACAAAACAAAAGAACTTGATTCAATGGACACTGCCCTATATGTGCAGCAATATTAAAACATAATAATCGAGAGTCTTCAACAAAAATTTGTTATAGAACTTTGTAATTGATCTCTAAAAACAGACCAACCTAGCTGCCAAAAATGGATGATTATCTGTCACACCATGAATTGCTTATTGATACACAATAAGTCCTCCCTCATTTAGGATTCTATATTCTTTTAAGATTCCTTCATTCTACGAATATCTTAACTTCCAAAATTCTTCATATTCTAAAATAGTAGAATTCTATATCAAATCAACTTACTTTTTACAAAAGATATCCTAAATAAATTAAATTACAAATAATGCCAAAAACAGATACACTTCCAACTGGAACGTTTTGGTTAAAAAATTGACATATCTCAGGTAGTCAAGGTGGCGTAACCAAATAATTTGCTTCTGTGAATGAAGCATTGTCTTATTGCTTTGGATGTCAAAGGCCTGAATGGATATCTCCGTTTAAAATCCCAGATGTAGTCAAGCATTATCGTTGTCACTACTCCTCTTCTTCTGGATTTCTTTCTTGAGTCGTATCATTGGGGTTTGTACCAAACGATCATTTTTTTCAAGTTGGAACTCTATCCTAGAATATATTTATTTGACAAATGAATTCAAACCAAATGTTCTTTCTAATACTAATTTGTATAAGGGGTGCAATATCTTACTTGAGCTCTCAGGCTTTTGATGACAAATCTAAATATTCGTTCAGTTAACTGTCAGGGCGGAATATCTGTTCCCACTCTATTCCATGGGATCAGATCCATCCAATTTTTCTTGGATATCTGTTCCCTTAAAACCAATTCTAAATTCGCAAATATTAAGAATCGTTTGGCAACTATTCCAATTCTCGTCTCTCCAATACAGCATACGCTGTTCTATATTAAATATGTTTGTGTTCCTATTGCTAAACCTATTAGCTATGTACATCAGTTCTGGGACCACGAGATAAGCATCAACTAGACACATACACGAGTGAAAATCTTTTCCTTATGAAGAATCTATTCTTCATGATAAAGATACAGCCCAAGGCCAAAACGAGCACATGCTCTGCAAAAAGCAATTTCCTCTGCCGCAGCAACCGGATGACTCACGGTGTGCCTGTATTCACACGTATGTTGATTAGTTGCATGATAAAGCCAAAATTACACCTATGCGTCCTTTTCTTACACAGTATTTCAGGGATGTATAACCTACAATGTCTTCCATATTTCACTCTTCATAGTCAATTTCAACATGAGATCCTACACACGACTTTCAATCAACAAATACATGGATAGTAATACATGGATTCTGTTTAGCGTGAATCCCAGGTCCCCCTATGTGCCAACTTAAATGGTTGAAATTTGTTTACATGTAAATATATGTGGCTACCTGAGTTTGTACGCAAGCAAACTCCACATCAAATAGTGGATAATCATGGGGAAATAATTCAAGTCAATGATCTGATGAGCATTATCCAATAAACACCAGATGGGTAATTTGGACACACAATTTTGCAGTACTCAATATCCCAAAACCTTGATTTTGAGCAGAAAATGTGCGTAATACTAGAAGGAGCTGTTACAGTTTAGAGAACATAGAACACACCTCTCCGTCAGATCCTCGTACAGTGACACGGTACACAACTGTCACACTTCCATTGTCAGAGAAAATAACATCGCGTATCTCTCCGCACCACCCTGTCAAAAGAAGTAAATGTTGTGTTTAGTAATACAAAAGAATATTGAAACAAACAACTAAGATATATTAATGCATTTTATATCAAATTCAGTAGATACATTATTATATGTATGTGTGTGTGTATATTATATATATATATAAAGAAATGCATAGAAAAAAGAGACTTGATCCAGTGAGAAAAGGCATGGAATCATGGAAATCAGAAGAGAGCAACGAGTTGAGAGTCGTATTGCAGAGGTTGAATTGTTTAGCTGATAAAATAAACAAATCGAATAAAGTGATGAATTTGGTGGTTAGGCTAGCCCTTGTAAACACGCCCAAAAAAAAAAAAAGACAAACCAGGGGCATAGAAGCTGAGCATTCGATTGGCATGGTACCTGAATTATTTAATAAGACTATAAGGTTAGTAAGACGAGGAAGATATGAATGAATGAAAGAGATGCATATGCATAACATAAACAGTTATAAGGAAGAAAGAAGAGTACCAGGGGATAGAGGGGGATGGGGATTGGGTCTTCAAATTATTATTGAGATCTCGAAAGCTTTCTGATTCGGATTGGGTTTTCACAATATTATCCGGAATCCTCTTGTTGAGATCTCGGAAGATTTCTGCCAGAGGCCGAGTGATGGAAGATAAGGATTTGTCAAGAGGAACCACATAATTGGAATTCGGGACTCCTCCTCCTCCTTTCTTCTTATTCCAATCGTTGTTGTTGCTACATATTGCAAGCCTTCTCCTCTTTGTTGAATTCATATGATTCATAATAATTGACGACGCCCATATCGGGAGGAACAGACCGTTGTTGCTTTGCACTGCCATTCGAGTAGGATTCCGATGATAAGAAAATTGGGAATAATCACCTCACCATCCGAGCCTCAGCCGCTACTTCTTAATAGTTAATACGTGTACATATACTAGTCCTCCATTGACCCTTCGCAATTAAACACAACAATTCAACCTTTTCTTTTTTATTTTATCGTTTATCTTTTATCTCCGTTGTCTTAAAATATATCGATATTTAAAAAATTGGACCAAACATTAAATCAGTCAAAAAAAAAAGATAAAAAATTTAGAGTTTCAATCAGTAATAAACTATTATAAAACTAATATATAATAAATAATAAATAAAAATTATAAGAATAAGTAAAAATATAGTATAAAATAAAACACTTTATTGAAATAAAAATGCACTAATAATGCCTATTAATATATAATAAATCTAATAATTTAAACTAAAATTGAATATAAGATAAAATTTAAAATAAAAATAAAAATAAAAGTTATGTTTCCTTATTATCATTTTAAACAAGATTTGTAAAAGTTTAAATATATTTAAAGAAAGTCATTATAAAAGACTTTAATTTTATTCTAATTTCTTTTTTTAATGTCTTTTAAACATGCTTATGTATTGTTTAAAAATTATTTTTAACACATTCTTAAATTTTTTAAGCAAAATACTTATATATATTAATTAATAATTCAATTTGTTACACAAATTCATAGTAAAAATAATAACTAGTTTTTAACAATAATAATTTAAATGTTTTAAATTAAAGTATAAAGAGATAAATAAAGAACTTAAAATTTGACAAATATAATTTATTAGTGAGATTAAATGAATTTAGTATTTTTTAAGGATAAAAAAACTAATTCATGTTTAATAATATTAATTGAAAACAAAATTTTAATTAAAATATAAAGACTTAAATAAAAATATATGATTTAAAAAATATATTATATTAATTATATTGTGTAATAGAATTGGATAGAAAAAATTCATTAAAAATTTCAAAAATATCAAAAATAGAGAGTGATAAGAGCAACATGTTGGGTCCCACATACTTAAATGAGCTGACTTATGATCTAGTTTTTAAGAAACTGACAAGTTTTCTACATAAGCGGCCAGTTTTTTTCTCATAAAGGTTATAAATACAAATTGAACCAGAACTTAAGGTTGTTAGTATTTATTCCGGTTGAACCAATAGGTCTGGTCGAATTTTTCAATCATTGATAGATATAATTACTTCTAGTTTTTGACAAAAGGGTCAAAACGAATCTAAAAATTTTTATTAAAATTTAAGTTGAACCCAAACGTTTATAAACATCCAAATAAAACTGACATTTGATAAATATTTTTAAAACAACCTTTAAGTTAACAGAAAATTAACCTTTCTAGTAATTTTTTTCTACATAGAATTTTTTATTTTTTTCTTTTAGGCTCCACTGCTATATAGACTATTAATCTGACATGGCATAAGTTCCATGTACACATTAGGGAAAATCCCTACTTTCATTGACCCTTAAATGGGCTTTGCAGGCAAACCACCTATTGAGGCTTCAAAGTACATGTCTTATAACCAAAAGAACTTGATATTTTCTTCTTGTGGCTCTTATTAGACAAAAATGCGTAAAATTTGCACTATCGAGATTCTTAATAACTCTAAAAGAAATTCTTTAAAGTCTTTGAGAAAATAAGTGCTTGACCTCTTGTTCAGTCCATCAAAGAGACCTCTTGTCACAAGCATTTGGTTGTGAATCTTAGAACAAAACTATACTCTCTTAGTGCTAATATGAATTGTTTGATGGTTTCTGGGAAGAAATATTCAGACAATGACCCAGAAACCATCAGACAATGAGTTTGATGAGAGAGGTCATTGCCATTATTCATAAGAATGAGCTCATGAACACTTTTAACTTGGGAGATTATAGTCGACATATTGCATGGCTTGATCATCAGGGTCTGAGAAAGTGCATATAGGATATTGCCAAAGCATTTGATGAGTTATTTAAGTAGATCATAGAACACATCCAGAGCACAGATGAAAGTCAGAACCAAAGTCTTCATTAATGTCATGACAAAATAGAAACAACATTTAGGGGTTAATAAAATTAGGGATTTTCAGAATTGGGAAAATTAGGGTTCAAATGTTTAGTAAATTTAGCGGTTAATGAAATTAGAGATTTTTCCTAATTTTCAGATGGACCCCATTCCATGTCAAAGTAATTTTCTACATGACAGTAAAGTTTAGAAGGAAAAAATAAAAATTCTATGTAGGAAAATTCTAAAGGAGGAGTTAATTTTTAGTTAAATTAAGGGCCTTTTTAAATGTTTATCAAAAATTTGGATTTTATTCGAATGTTCAAAAACGTTTAAGTCTAACTTAAATTTTAATGAAAACCTTTGGGTCTTTTTTGACCCCTTTGCTCTTCTTTTTTCTTTCTTGCATATATTAGGCTAGTTTAGTTAGATCACAAACAAAATACAAATAAATTGATTGAAAATTGAAAAAGGGAAATATAGGTTGTACACACCTTATGTAACTAAAGGATTCAAATTATCAAAACTAAATTGTTGCCCATTGTTACAAATATTGTACCGAGATATCAATTTTAGTTCTAATGTAGTACAACATTAGATATTATTTTAGATAAGGATTTAAAATTACAAAATAATCTCTTAATTTTATATAATCTATATTTTGTCCTAATACTAATACAATTGAGTCGAACGTCTCCCCTGTTGCCTACCTCACCTTAATGATTCTGCTCTAACATGGCTCGGGATAAGTCTTACACAAAGTTAGAGCTACTGCACCTTTTGCTTTGGTGTCTTTCTTCTTCTTCGTGCTATATTTACTTTTCTTAGTCTCAACATACCTTGATGCTTTGACTTTTCCACCCTTGGCCTCTCCCTCCTCGTCATCTTTGCCTGCTATTCCTAACTCCTTTTCTAGCACTCCCTAAGTTCATATTCTCCCTTAAACTTTACCTAAAACCACTAAGCTACTTGTGTTTGCTTCAGAACCTGAATTGATAGCCTCCTCCCTCCTATAACTAAAGAAAAGCTTTGACTTTTCCACCCTTGGCCTCTCCGTCCTTGTCATCTTTGTGTTTGATTATTATTATTTATAGTAAGAGCTTGATCTTAATTATATATTTCAAGGATTGTTTGATATGTTTGGTGATGAGTGGAGACAGGAAAAAGAGAAGAAAAGATGACAAAAAAGGCTGGAGAAACAGGCCTAGCGTGTAGTAAGGAGTAGTAGTTGAAGCCTCTAGCGCAATCCCAAGTAAGATCATGCAAGGTGTTTTCCAAGATATGAGTTTTCTTACTTTTAACATTTTGGGGCTATTTTTGGAAGATAACATGTGAGAAATCCATAGAAGACTCAAAAGGATATTAAAAAGGTTGAAATGCCGCTTGATGGCTTCATAAATATAATTAAAGAAGATCAAAAGAGAGAATTATCAAGAACAATGTTGTAGATTTTCCAGCTCAAGGCAAAGAAAGAAGACTTCCATATTCAATTATCTACTCTTTTCTTATTTCCTTGTTATCGTTAGATTTTGATGATAATTAAACTTGGATATTTAGTTACATGTATGGATTGCTAAATTGCTTTTTAGAAATTACTCTTGAATTATTTATTGAATTTATATTCTTGATTTAATGAATATGCTATTGATGTTTACTGTTTTATAATTCACTAAACTGAAACAAAAATACTTAAATCATTCGTTACCTCTTAACAAGAACTCTTTTATGGTTCTTTTAGTTAAACTTCTTACTCAAGCTCTTCACCCTGGCATCTTCTTAAATGAAGGCTAGATTATATCCCCTTTTAGTGTTTCAATCTCCTTAAAGTTCTTTTTTCAAGTCATAAGCTTATTAGCTTTCAAATGTGCTAGATGCTTAACTAGAATAGGATTATCCATCTCATTTTCTTCTCCTTGCATGATACAAGTATATAATGTATCTTTTGTGATTATTTTCTATATAATATGATTAACTTTAAAATCAATCATTTCTATATAAAAACAAGTATTATCGTCAATATCATCTATGAAAGGATGTCTCATAGCTTCAAATATTTTAAAAGCTACTTCCTCATTCCCTATCCTTAAGATTAACTTCACATCATGCACATCTATTATAACCTTAATAGTAGCTAGGAAAGGTCATCCTAAAATCAATGGAATATCTACATTATCCTTCATATCTAAAACCAAAAAATCAACTTGAAAGATGAAAATTTCAATTTTAACCAAAACATCTTCTATAATGCCCCTAGGATACTTAATTGACCAATCTACTAATTGAATGATTGTCTTAGTTAGTTTAGGTTCAACCAAGTCCTAATCTCTTAAATATGTTATACAACATCAAATTAATATTAGAACCTAAGTTTGTTAATTCCTTTTTAATTGACAGACTACCAATATTATAAGGGATAACTCTCTGGGTTCTTTATTTTTTTATAGTAACTTGCTTTGCAGTATAACAGAGCACTCCATAATTAATGTCACCATCAAAAATTTCTCACAACTTTTCTTAATATAAAAGTTATCCTTTAAGTATTTAGCATACTTTGCCATATGTGGAAGAGGTTCAATAAAAGTTTATATTAATATTTAATTATTTCAAAAAGCTCTAAAAATTTTCAAATTTATCTTCGTTTCTATTTATCTCAAGCATGCTTGGGTATGGAATTCTTAGCTGGAACTCTTTGGCCACTTCCTTCTTTGGCTCCTCCTCTTTCTCTTTCCTCTTCTTTTCTTATACAACATCCTTTTTCTCTTCAACTTTAAGCTCCTTTCCACTCTTTAAACATTTACTTGCTCCTTCAGGTTTGGTTTGATGTTGCTAGGTAACATACTTAACAACCTTTTAGAGACAAGTTTAGTAAGTTATCCAATCTGAATTTCTAAGTTATAGATGGAATCTTATTGATTACAAAGAAGTTCTTCAATACTTTAGAAGCGAGCCTTAAATACAATGTTGAATTTTGTCATGATTTCCTCAAGGCTTAGCTTCTTTTCCTACAGTTATTATTAAAATCCTAATGGAACTTAATTGTTTTATAACAGTTTTAGATGGTTCCTCTACCTTGGAATGTAAGTACAACTATAGGGATTATATTGAGGTGAGTTCCATATAAAGTCAACTTGCTCAGTCAACTATCCTATACTATTAGGAACCTATAATTCATGATTGGGATGACTATTATCACCACAAATATCATAATGCATCATTTGTGTTGCTTGAATCCATATTATCAAGCTTCTAATCCAAAGCTTCTAGCTTTATCTCTAATATTACTACCACATCAATATTATAGATACCACTTAACTTCGAATTTAATTTCAAATTCTCCACTAGTAATTATTCATAGTTATATTCTTAATTAGCTCTTACAATTCCTCAGGAGGTTTAAAGATGATGGTCCCAGCTAAAGATTCATCAATCAACCACTTAGTTGGATAGTTCAATCCATTGTGAAATGTTTACATCTATAATCCTAAATCAAGTCTATGGTATGGGAATTTTCTCAATAACTCCTTCGACCTATCCTACATCTCATGTAGCATTTCGTTCTGTAATTGTTAAAAAGAGAATATGTCATTACTAAGTTATGTTATTTATGCTCGAGGAATGTACTTGGATAAAAACTTTTTAATAAGACTCGTCTAAGTGGTAATAAACCCAGGAGGTAAAAACTTTAACCATTATTTAGCTCTATCTATCAAGTTAAAAGGGAATAACCTCAATCAAATCACATCCTCCAAAGCTCTATTAATCTTGAATGTATCATATATCTCCAAAAAGTTGGTGATGTGTGCATTTAGATCCTCATCCAACAAGCCATCAAGCTACATTAGTTGTTAAACTATATGAGTCATATTAGGGGTAATTTCATAATTATTGGCCTATACCCATAGCATAGTAATGCTAGATTATATCCTTGTAGATGATGATCTAGCATTATTAACTAGAGTAAACTATTCTCAACGTTTCTAGGTTTCTCTCCCATAAATTTCAAAGTAAAGTCCTTTCAATTTTTGGATCTAACTTAAATAGCACTCCAGGACTCCTCCTAGTCATAAATTGAAGCATCTAAATTCTAAAATTTAGCCAAAAATTTCAAGATTAAGAAAGAAATTTTTAAAATAAATAAACGAAGGCAAAACAAAAGAAAATAATTAGATTAATAAAAATAAAGTGTCCTTGATTTCCTTACAACAACAATAACCTAATAAAATCTCATTGAAACTTTAAGTCTGGGAAGGTCTAATAGTACACAACCTTACCCCTAATTAATAGAGAGATTGTTTAAAAAGATTTCCTTATTACTTTGAATAGTGCTAAAAACTTAATTATTTGATATTTGTATCATATCAAAATTATACTAAGGATTATTAGACAAGTTAACCAATCATTCTTATAGTATAACTTAGGAGAATATGAGTGTCGATCCTATGGGGCTACAAGTGTTAATACTAACCATCTTTATATTATCTAATATAATAAAACAAATGATTGAATTAAAATAAACAAATAACTAAACTAATTTAAAATACCAAACCAAAACAATAAATAAGATTAAAGTAACCAATATTAAGAACCACAACCTTTATCCTTAAGTTGATTGATTAAAATATTTTTCTAATCGGAACTCCTCAAATGCATTAACTTGTTTTATAAATTCTTTTGATATATTTGACATTAAATCATTAGATTTATATGGTCTATCTAGTATCACATGCAACTCTTATTATTCATGTCATGATCTATTTATACTTATGTCCAAAAAAAATCAAAGAATCCCTCTTAACATGGGTTTAACACAGACCCTTATTGATCTCATATTTTTCACAATTATAAAAAATTTATTTTACATAAATATCACCACTAACACAGATTTGTGTAGCACTCATATTAGCTCAAAACCTCCTCAACATCTATCTAAGGCTCATCTCGAGAATACGAGTCTCGAGGCCATGTCTTCATATGGACACTTCACAAAGAAATGGAATGGCCCTGTAACCTTCTCGAGCAGAACATAGACCATATTTGACATGTGTTCTCAACATGGATTCATGTTCAACCCATGTTCATCTAAATTAATGTCAAAAGTTCTCTAATTTAACTCTAAATTGCCCTAATTTATTCATTTCTTATTGAAAGGACAAAACAAGCCCTATAAACAAAATGTAAGTAATATTGAGCATCAAATCATATAAAAATCATCCAAACACAAGTAAAATAATCTCAAAATTATGCTAAAAACATAGTCTATTTAACACTTATCAATTGACAAGCTTACTCAAAGTCTTCAGTTGCTTACCCAAACGGAAATAAACTCAAACAGAAATAAATAGCAAAAAAATATATTTTCACAATCAATTCATGGTTGATGTTCGATCAATAAAGTTCATGTTATGCTTAACAAATATTTGAGTAGAATAGATTTTGTAGGCCTAGAACATTTTGTTAGTTTGCCTAAGCCTAACTACAATTGCTTCTGTCTGCTTTGACAGTCTTAAATTGCTACTTCTTTTATGTTACCAATTTACATATTAATTTTAGATATATATGTCTGATTTTCGGTTGTCTTTCTATTCTGCATGCTGCCATTGTCAAATCCCGGGCCTTGAAGAGGTTGCAAGACTAGAAATTGTTCTTTGCTCACGCTTTGTCAGGGGGATTGCCATATTTGTATGTTACAGCTTTGATTCATGTTGATGCCTAATAATAATGTTCTTCCCAATACTTAACTGCAGCAGTCATTGAACTCAAGGCAGCTGCCTGCAGGGTCGAAAATGTCGGACATCGATAGTGGTTCAAACACTGTTGAAAAAGATGCTGAATCAATGCTGAGGAACAAGAAGATACTAAAGCTACAGTCATAGAACAGGAGTCATCCTATCTAATATTTGTTTCAATGTTCTTACTCTTTGTTTCTGTTTTGTTCCTGTGTGTTGAACTCTATCGTGGTATGTCCTTTATTGAGTGATTTTATACACCAATATCACTGGAAATATTGTGAATTATAGTCTTGTTACCGCAACTGCTTTCACAAAATGATATACCCGATCACCATCAAACAAGGATCAACAGAAGCAAAATGGTGATCGATGATGTAAGACTTCTATAGCAGTAACGAAACCTAGATTTTGCAGTTGTACCCCAATAATTTACATGGAATACGAATCTTGAATATAATATTAGCAGCTTGTAATGCTACTGCGGAAGTAATTGCGTCGTCTAATTCTCAAATAGCATCGTTCTTCAGTCTTTCACATTATGGTTCTGATGGGTGGTGTTTACTTGGATGAGTAGCATATTTTTGGCCTTTAATGCTGTCACCGACTGCATTACTCTGAAGCCAGTGGCGCACTTGCCTTGTACTTTACTAGAGCCCTGCTCTTCATGAGGTTTTAGTAATTTAAAAACAAAACGACGGTTATTTCCATTGAACAAAATTAGCTTCTCTCTTTCTGCTGCATTGTTTTATTTCAAAGTCTTGGAATAAAGTAAAACCAGCTTGAAATGGGTTCTCAAATTGTAAAAGGTAAGTGGAATTTCTCCAGTAGCACGTATTTGGGATGCTTAGCTTGCAAAACAACTTAGGAGGATTGGCAAAAACAAATCAATTATATTATGTATATGGAAACAAATATTTACAAAAAGTAAAAAGGCAAGGAGATTTCGACATTGCTCATCAAATGATAGGTGCTTTATGACAAATTCAAATAAATAAGAAAACTCCCTCAGAACAAACGAAAGATGTTCAACATGTTAGCTCAGACAAGGCTGAAACTTAACGAAAACATTTGGGTTCAATCACGGGGAGACTTTTAATACACAAACTCTACCATAATATTCCTTCCCTTGAAATATTAACAAATTTAAGATAAAATAAAACGAGAAATAAGAAAGGCCCCCTCAGAATCATGCCAAGTTATCAACACCCGCAGAAAAAAGTCAGACAAGGCTGAAACTGATATTATTTTGCTTTTGTTCAATCACTGGGAGCTCCAAACTTTTGATTATATAAAGAAGCAAAGCCAAAATAAGAACAAAAGCTATAAGATTTTATATTTCTCTTCTAGGAGACAGAACACAAGATGCGGTAGAACACTCATCGCACAAGAGAATTACTTTGGAGAAAACCATTTCCAGATCACTACAATAGTCAACAAGACAGGTACCAAATCGAAAGAGAAATATCAATTCAAATAAATAAACAAGAAAAAGTTTTGAAGATACCAGAGCAGTAGTTGGAGTTTTCAGTCCCTTGTGTAAACCAGCACCAGAGAATCACTCCCTTTTCTTCGCACGGCGACTGAGTACCCAAGTACCGACGTGACCTGGCATTTATAGTGCACACAGCTCCAAAACCCTAAACGAAAATTTCTAAAATAAAATAATTAAATGAGAAGTTAGAAGACGTCTTCAATATTTGTGAGGGCACGTAAAGTCCACGACACACTTTTGAGTTCTGTTTGTATTGATTTTGAGTTTATACTAAATATGCAAGCAGACGACAAAAATAATGTTAGAACCCTTGAACAAGGAAAAAGATATGAATTCCCATATTTTTCCTAAAAGTTTAAGTTGGTTTTTATTGTTATCTATGATATCACATTATACTTTAATTTTTTAAAATAGTACTTGTACCAGCCTAAATCTTAAAAAAATTAAAATTTTAGCAATTTCCAATAAATGGGTCATTAATATAGCCTATGTAATATTTTTAAAATAATTTCTTTAAATATTGGTTAAAGGTGTGATTTGTACTTTAATATTTTGCAAAAGCATTATAATTATCTCTCTTATCACTTTTATCCCCTATTCAAAGTGCAGTAAGTAATATTTTAGTATTGTTATGGTATCAAGTATTATTAGAAATAACACTAGGAG
The DNA here is from genome assembly GCA_027563885.1 of Erythroxylum longipes. NCBI lineage: Eukaryota > Viridiplantae > Streptophyta > Magnoliopsida > Malpighiales > Erythroxylaceae > Erythroxylum > Erythroxylum longipes. Next base: position 12,501,819 of record JAOQMS010000001.1, on the reverse strand, counting down.
TTTTCTTAGACATTTTGTAGTTGTAAATCACACATAAACAACTAGCTATAAGAAACAACTTTTTAAAAAGAAGTTCTAAATGATTAGATTGAATTTTAGTGAAGAGCCAAGCTTGTCCTCATTTTTGGGGTCATTTTCCTTTCTAGGATTGCCCCCCAAATCTAACCAGTAAAACTCTCACATGGTATAAGTTTATTTAAATAAATGTTTATGAATATTCTATGGTTTCTCTCTTTTCATATCACATACATCAAATAACTAAATGTCATTTTGAAGACAAATAGAGCTTACAGGGCCAATTAATTTTGTTACATCACTAAGCTTTGTCATATTGTAGGTCGTAAAGAGCTAGAATTTTTGTCCACAACATAGAAGAATACTTGTAGTGGAAGAATAGGTAGTTCATGGTTTCATTTTTCAAGTTATAAGCCTACATTTCTATCTATTCCAACATCCATCTTTCCTTCATATTTTAAGTGATTTTATATTGTAGTTCCCTAGCCAAAATGGATAATATGAACTACAATACAATTATATGGAAATTGCCTTATAAGTCTTAATTTTAGCTCTAAATAATTTTGCATTTTTTTCTTTCCATAAGTTGTATACCATTGCAGCAAGGCTGATCTTCACCAACTTGTAATATGCTTCATTTCCCATTTTCATTATTGAGGCCCATCCACTTACTCCATTCCAATTGGTTGCACTACATCCTTTGTTCAGCAGACAATTGATTATACTCCAAATTGCCTTACTGTAGCTGCACCGAGTCATTATATGCTTTATGCTTTCTAGTTACATAGAGCATAACTCATAGTTCCTGGAATTTATATTGAACTTGATGGTATCCTCTGCTGGAAGGTTATAAGGACTATGTTGGACTCCCATCCTGATCCTAAACCAATTTACTACATTGGATCTGGTTATTTGAAGTTCTCAATAGGAGCTTCCTACAAGACTTTATAGATAATACCAATGATCTCTACAGAGATGGAATTTTTGATTATAAAGAAAGCAATATAACTCTATTTATAAGAAATAATGTAAAATAAAATATAGAGAAAATGATAAAAAATGAACCTTGGTCTAAGTTCACATCCACATAGGGAATTGTATACTGATTATTAATACAAGAATAAAGCAATTTATATTTCAAGTATTCATTTTTGAAATTAGTTTATATCATTATCCTAAACCAACTTACTATATTGGATCTGGTCATTTGAAGTTCTCAATAAGAGCTTCCTACAAGCCTTTATAGATAATACCAATGATCTCTACAAAGATGGGATTTTTGATTATAAAGAAAGCAATATAAATCTATTTATAAGAAATAATGTAAAATAAAATATAGAGAAAATGATAAAAAAATGAACCTTGGTCTAAGTTCACATCCACATAGGGAATTGTATATTGATTATTAATACAAGAATAAAGCAATTTATATTTCGAATATTCATTTTTGAAATTAGTTTCTATCACTCCTAAATTGTAGCTAATTATAATCTATTGAACTCTAACTACAAGACAGCCGAGGTCAAGCACATAAAGATTCAATATATTAGCAACTTTAAGAATTAAAAATTGATAAAATAGAATAATACAAACAAAGCGTTTAAAGAACTTATAGGTACAGTGGTTGCATGTGCAATGTTTAAAATAACAAAACTTTTGGAAGTTAAAGATTAATCATAATTACTCATAGACTTGTAAGGGGGAAGCTATATGGAGAATTTAACAGCTTAGTAGGTGATGGAAGATTAATCTAACTCTAATTTGATAATTGGATTGATAAGGGGCCTTTCATTTGATACATGGCATCTTTCACCTCAGATACATACTAAGACACAATGCTAAAGTTGGTGAACTAATAAATGGTGAAGTATGGCACTTCAAATTTAGAGGATTTGAATGCTTGTAGGAGGCATTACTTAAATGCAACCTTAGAAAAAAATGGTGAGGACAAGGTGACTTTGACTAGATAGTCCTTAGGTCTTTTACTAAGAAAACTAACTTTGAACTATTCAAGCAATTTGCTTCTAAGATAACTAGGCACAAACTGATCTATTTCAAAAGAAAAAAATTGAAGTTTGTTTTTATCATGTGGCTAATCATCAAAAACATGCTTAGCACACTTGATAGATTCAAAACTACCTAGTCATTCAATTCCTAATACATTCTTTATTATATTGAAATAGAGATAAGGGAGCATCTTTTCTTCTAATGCTTGTAAGCTAAAGAACTTTAGGAGAGGATTTGGGTCACTTGCGATTTTCACATTATTGAATAAGCTTAAAAAACCATCACGAATAAGGTATTAGATGCTTCCATAATAGGTGACAATCTTAGCCTTTTGAAGTTAGCTCTATGCATTGGAGTGTATGAGGTATGGAGGGAAAGAAATAAAATGAAGAATCAGACATAAACAAACAAATAAGCATGTATAATACACTATCCAAAACAAAGGAACATTTCATGTTCTACTTTGAGGGAACTAAAGACATTAAGTGTAACACCCCAACATATATCCTGGAAGTATTATAGCATGTCTAGAGTGCATTGAAAAGTGAACATAATGAATTAAGTACATCTTAGTAATAGATGTAAATGTACCTAATGTAAAAGACATAGGTAAATGGATAATTTGTTCACTTCGGCATAGACATACATACTTAGATGTGAAATATGTATAGAAAATTTTGATATGTTTACTCGGATTTATGAATGTGATATGAGGGGAATTGATAAAACAAGCATTCCATAAGTAAATAGGATATTTTTGGTTAAATTAGATGTATTTTTGTGTTGCTCTTGCATGATAAGACCAAAGTTAGTTGATTTGGGAGGTGTACCTCGTTAAATAAATACGTTCCACTGAATAAACTTCTGTTGTAACATCCCATTCTCCATATTAAGGGTTAGAGCCCGGGAATACTGTATATAAGAAATAGCAATGAGAGAATAGAGAAATGCACTTCATGCTCATGTATAATATAGCATAAATACACGTGAAATTGATTATTGCACAAATTATAGTAATTTGTTCATACACTCAATTGACAGTTCTGGGTATAAATGATTGTTTTAATGAGATTATTATATGAATTATGGATTTTATGTCTTGAAAATTTATTTGGTGTATTAAATAATTGATTTAGAATTTTTGGTGAAAGTTAGGAAACTTATGAAATTTTGGATAATTTTTGGACTAGGAAAATGCCAAGTGGTAGAACAATTGATTAATGACAATAGAAATAAATGTCAAATGGTAGAGGAAATTATTGATATATGATATTGGGATTTAATGACAATAGTCATTGAAATTTGGAAGAAAATTGGAGTAGAAATTGGAATTAAATAGACTAGTTATTAAAGGAGGGACAAAGGAAACTATGAAAAAGTGACATGTGGCAAGTGACATGTGTCATTTGCCACACCACTTCTTAACCCACATTTTTTTAATTAAGTGAAAGACCCATCATTTTGGTCTTTCACTTGCTAATTTCATTAGCTTCTCTCCACCCTTGTTCTTCATCTTCTTCATTCTTCTTCTCCATCCATGATACTCTCTTCTCAACCCATTTATATTGAACCTAGCTATCTCTTTTCATTTGCTACTCTCTTATGTTCTTCTTCACCTTGTCTCTAAAACCTAACCTAACCTAACCCACCCTATAAAAGTTGATGATAGTGAGTATGAAGAAAAGCTAGGGTTTCTTGGAGATTTTTGAAGAGCTTGAAGTTAAATAAGTCAGTATCATATTATTGCTCTTCTTGGGTTGTTAAATGAAACTTATTGATGATAGATTAGGGTTAAATTAGGATGGGTGTATGCTAAAACGTGGATGAGAAAATGGATGTACGGATTTTGTGTTTATGATGATTTATTATTCATAAATTGAGGTAGAGATGATTTGGAGTTAGAATGAGTCCTAAAATGATGTAGAAAGAAGTGCAGAAAATTGATTTATAAATGGGTGTTCATGTTTTGTTTTCTTGGTTTATAATATGGATTGCTTTGATTGTTTTAGAAATGAAACAAAAATGAGTTTAGAGCTAAAGAAAGGGAGAAATGTGATGTCTTGAAATGAGGTGAATTAAAATGATAAATTAGAAGAGAAATGAAGGTGTCAATGAAGTTGAAAATGTGCAGAAAATATGATGAATGTGTGTACATGTACATGTTCTGTTTTTGGTGTTATGATCAAAAATAGATCATGATTCGTTTCTGAATGATATTGAGTTGAAATGGAAGTGGTAATGAAGAAGAAATAATGAGGATATGAGTTAGAAATGATAGACTAAGTAAAAGAGATGAACTAGGATGAAAATGATGATGAAGTGTGCTGAAATATTTTAGATGTAGTGTTCCACTGAACATACACTTGTGTTTTAGCCATATCTTGATATTTAGATATCAAAATGGGATGATTTTTAATTTGGATTAAAATAGAGACATATGGATACATTTTTCATGAGGAATTGAATTTGAATTCTGTCTCTAAAAGTCTTGAAATTTGACTTGAAGTTGACTATTTGGTGTTGTTGCATTTCTGAACATTATTTAGTAATTTGCATATAAATTGCAGCATACTTAACCAAATTGTATGAATTTGGTGTTGTTAGAAACTTAAGACATATATAACAATTTCTTAGAAGAAAGTGTTGTAAAAAAACCTCATTTTCTAGGTCATAATGGTCATATAAAACTGACCTGAAAAATAGAGTTGGAAAAGCTAGGAATTTGGAAGGAATTGGCTGGGAAAGTTTCTGCCAACAAATCCCACGTCCGTCGGAACATGGGAATTTCCCAAGAACGTGGGAATTGGTTAAACATCACATATGTTTAATTTTGGATTGAATTTGTAATTGGTTAGGGACTTTCATGTGATGCTTCTAGGCTTAAATGAAGCTTGAAATGAGCTTAGTATGATGCTTGAACAAGTGATTAAATGAGTGATATGGTTAGGGTGATGATTGAGGATAGAACTTAAGGATGAATTGTTATGTATTGAGTGTTTAAATCTGAAATTTTGAGATGATATGGGAATGAAAGTGAACCTATGATGGCTAAGGTGATTCAATTAAGATGAATAATGAGTATTAAGTAAAGATGAATGATGAATTGGATGTTTTGTGATCTTTAATGCTTGAATAACCTTGAGGAATGATTGAATGATGAACTTAGAATAACTTTGTGCAAATGAAGTGTTAACTTAGTCAATTAGACACATGTGAGTTATGAAAGGATAATGAGCATAAGATGTGAATTTAGATAATATACCCGGGATTGTCATTGAGCATGCATTGTA
>JAOQMS010000001.1:12459558-12490394 GCA_027563885.1 Erythroxylum longipes | reverse complement strand
AATAAAGGTGGATAAGAATGATAATAATTAATAAGAAGAAACTTAATAATAATAAGGAATTTAATAAGTATAACAATTAGTAAAATAAATTAAATATAATAATAATAACTAATTATAATATTTTCTTATTTATGTATTAATTAAAATTCAACTTAATTAAAGTCATATTAATATATTTAATTTTAAAAAATTGTATAAATTAATTTTTATACAGAGCGAAGCCTATTTAAAAAAAGGAGGACGTATTGGCTTGGCGCAAAACTTCGATATTATTTTTTATTAAAACGTCGACGTTTTTTCTTGGACACATAATAAGTATAGAATAGGCTAACAGAAGAATTGACGGAATCCAAATAAACAATGCCAATTTGCTGTCAGTTCTTTCTTGTGAGCAAATGAGTACAAGACTGCTATTAAAGAAAGAAGAGTCAACTACAGTAAATTGTAAAGTATCAAGGCATGATGAATTAGAAGCCTCACGGTACGCTTACGCCTCTCTTCTGGACCATATAAACTTAAAACATAAGTCTGTTACAACGTGGTAAAATTCAATCCAGTCAAAGGTAGTTTTGTTTTACGTTCCCTAATCCCTACACAGGTGACAGATTGCCTGTCAGCTAGCTTTTGTTTGGTTTGACGTCAGATACATGTAATTGTTGCAGTTTTATTGAACTATACCTGGAGAATGGAAGAATAACAAGTTAATAAGAACTCTTACATAAAAGAAGGGCGATTCCTTGAATTGAAAGGCCAAGATGTTAAATCTAGTGAATTATGAATATAAAATTCATTAGAGTGAGCTCATCAAGATTCTTCAATGGAGATTTACTAGCCTCCTAGTCTTTTTATGGAATACGTCGATACGACAACGTAACTACTGAATTAATAACCTTGGATTGGGATTAGAATAGAAGCAGCTAGAATAAGTACTAAGTTAAGCAAATGAAAAGAATGTCTAAGGCCATTACCATATAACAAAGTCTAGCTAGTGGCTATGAATCCACCAAATAAAAGAAGGCCTTTCAAAAGAAGCAAAGCTGAAAAGGAGAAAAGACGATCCAAATGGGCAGACCCTAAGCATATTTTGCTAGTAGTGGTAGAAAATGGCGCTAGTGATTGTGGTGATGAGATATATAGCACAGCTAAAGAGTGGGTGACAGACCCACGTGAGTGACCCACTTCTCCTCCCTCTGACTTAGCTATAGGCCAGTGGATTTTCGGGTTGGCTTCATAACAACGCTAACAGCCAAACTAATCCAACCATAGAATGAAACCAACATACCCACAAATCACATAAACCCCACCCCAAAAAGTGCAAAGAGAGAAGGAAAAGAAAAGTTATGAGGTTACTATCATTAACTCATTTGACAAAGCGAACCTCTTTCATGGATGGTTGCCCACTAACCCCTAAAGCCTCTCCCTTTCTGTGTAATGCTAGTGGTTCTTTCTCTTCCTTTGGTTGGCCACTAATACTCTACCCTTTCCTTTTCATCTCTAATGCTAGTGGTCTCTCTCATCTCTCTCTGCCTTTTTCTAAGTCTTTGTGCTTATACTTGTGTGAAGTTGTGCACAGAACTGGTAAACAATGGTAAAAATATTCTTTAGCATGTAGCTAGAGAGATGGATAAGGAGACCAACCACGACACCCCATCTCTTCTCTCCAACCATAACACTACCATCAAAGAGGATTCTCCAAGAAAACATCTTGGAGGTGGTGCTGTTGCCAACGTTGGACTTGGTGGTGGTGGTGACAGGCTTAAAAGAGATGAATGGAGCGAAGGAGCTGTGTCAACCTTGCTGGAAGCTTATGAAAACAAATGGATACTCAGAAACAGAGCCAAGCTCAAAGGCCATGACTGGGAAGACGTTGCACGTTACGTGTCATCAAGAGCTAATTCCACCAAGTCATCTAAGACACAAACTCAATGCAAGAACAAGATTGAGTCCATGAAAAAAAGGTATAGATCAGAATCTGCAACCACTGATGCTTCCTCTTGGCCCCTCTACCCAAGACTTGATCTTCTGCTACGAGGAAGTTCAACGGCCCCTCCACCACCACAGTCACAACAGCAACAATCTTCTCTTCCGCCTTCCAACAGCCCTCCTCTGATGCTTTTGGAGCCATCTCCGATGATGACAACAATACCGGCGACAATTCAGGTTCCGGTTGCTCCAATTCCTGTCACTGGGACCGCACAGAACTCGCACGGCTCCAATGGTGTAGATAAGAGGGCGAAGGTTAGTGATAAAAGATCCTATCTTTTTTGTATGCTATATGGAATTAATATAGTTTGGGAGCATAGAGAAGAGTTAATCAGTGGGTTTTTTTTTAATGAGACAAGTCTAACTTCGTTGTAAGGTATGTGTCACGAATCATGAACCAAAAAGTCAATTGTAGGTTTGATTGTCTGCTAGTAACTTTAACAATTGACGACTCCTCTAGGGTTGATGCTATAAAAAAATGATCGACTTCACTGCACAACAACAACTACAGCACACAGCTTACGTTGTGGGAAAATTTCTGAACAATCACTTTTTTTTTTACCAGGAATTCCATGTAGATTTTCTTTTTCATATGAACACGACATTGCTATAACAGTCTATAAGACTGATCATCCGTGATGTGTGAAGTTGAGATCCCTACGAAATTTCTCTTATATCATATATCCCAAAATTAACGGGGACCAATCGTTTTTACTGAAGTACATATTGTCTCGCATTTTATCAGATTGAAGGTGTACTGGATGCAAAATTATCAGATCATGTCTCAGAACAGAATGCTATTGACACAGATAGTAGCACTCCTGCCTTGTTACATAGTGATAATGAGAGGTTAGGATCCAAAAAGATGAAGATGAAAGTGGATCAGAAAAAGAAGAAGAGAAGAAGGGAGGAATTGGAGATATCTGACAGCATCCGATGGCTAGCAGAAGTAGTGGTAAGGTCAGAACAAGCAAGAATGGAGACAATGAGAGAGTTAGAGAAAATGAGAATAGAAGCTGAGGCTAAGAGAGGTGAAATGGATCTCAAAAGAACTGAGATTATAGCTAATACTCAGTTGGAAATTGCCAAGCTTTTTGCCACCGCTGGTAAAGGTGTTGATTCTTCCTTGAGAATTGGAAGAAGCTGATAAGGATTATAAAATAAGTTTATGTATGTGTTAACACTGATTAAGAAAAGAGAACTTTTTAAGATGAAAATGGCAAGGGGAAGATTTAATTAACTCCTAATTATGAATTAGTAACAGTAGGTGTGAGAGGTGAAAATAACATCCCTATACACCTTATTCTTGTATTGTTCTTTTTCTTGATATGTATATAATGGAAAATTAGTATTTCTATGCAGATAGAAGGGCATGTGATGTAACCCAAAACAATCTGACGATAGTTGAAGTGGTCTAAACAAGATAGAAATTTTACCTTTCTTTTTCTCTGTTTGTTAACCGACTTATGTGTCATCCTTCTGTTACAGGGTTGGTAACACATGAATGGCGTCATTACTAAACTATTAGTTGTAGCTAAAAGCAGGTGAAATGGGATTTTGTATTAAAGCCTGTCTTAGCAGGCTTAATTAGGACACAATAGTTAGTCACACTGACCATGCAAACGCTTTCAGTTCTTTCTCTCTTACTTTCCTTTTTCTTTTGGTTTGTGCACGATAGAATTTGGTTCCTTGGAATAGTATTATTTCCAAGTTCTATAGGCTTGTTATAGCTCCTCTCATCCAAAAACAAAGTAAATATGACACTAGTAAACTAATTATTTACGTTAAAAACTCTAATTACTCTACATATAGTTGATAACTTCAGTTTAGGAACCTTGTAATAAAATTTTTCACTTGTACTTATACTTAACAGAACCATTTACTCCATTGCCTCCCTGCTCTTGCTCATTTAAGTTGAATATGAATTTTGTGCCAAGAATATGTGAATGATGGAAATAAGAGTGCATCTGGTACCCTTATTGAAGAATTAACTGTTACTGAATAGTAAAAGTACAAATCCAAGTACTCGCATATATTCCCTCCAATGATCTTCAAATGAATATAAAATATGGCTTTTACTTTTTCCAAAGGTCGACGCTCTTTTAGGGACAGTGGCAGTTTAACTTTTTGATACCAAATTTAAATACCAACACCACTTCTATTGAAACATACAAATTTAGCTGAACAACCTGGGAGTACGAAAAGAGACTGTTGTGGAAGGAGTTGTCCGTCAGTAATGGCGCTTCCGTGCTTTACTCATATCACCAACAAAGAAAACTTGCCCCCACTGGTATACAGTTTGAGTGTAGATCAAGATATGCAATCAAAACATTCTTACTCGCACTTGCAGAAGAACTTCATATATTTATGGAAAGCTGTCAAATACTCTTAAGTCTTATATTATTAGTCAAAAATGGGTTAACGCATCTGTATTTTTACTTTTAGCAGGCAATGAAAAACTTGTTTTGGGAGCATCATCTTTTCTACTACACTAATTAACACTCATCTTCCTGTTGTAACCACATGTATGTACTGTATGTTACAACAAGAAAATACAAGTCTAAGATAAAAGGAATAAAATCAAATTACTGATGCAGGTAGAATTGGTCTGCTTTCCTTTCCAGTTTAATGAGTTTGATCTCCTCTAAAAGCAGGCCTGTAAGACAAAAAAATCCATCAGGAGTGTCAAGATTTTGCCTTAACATGACCACTCAGACGATTAAATTAAATTTAAAAAATTGTGAAATAATGGGAAATACCTTCTTTTTCATTTGATGTGGTCTTATATAGACTCTTCAGCGGTTACTTTTAACAGAATGACATGTTTATGATCGACGGCTTCATGGAACAGCTACTACGGCACCAAGACTAATTAAGTAAGATGGGCCTAGCCCATAAAGACAAATGGGAGATATCTTTACTACTCTTAAAGTGGGACCTATCCGATGATGATGTGGAATTTTTAGAAATGAAGATTCAAACGTTGCGTGTTAATTTTATATTCCTCCCACTCCTCTCTCTCTCATCTCTATTCTCTCTCTTATTTCTGCAAAACCCTAAACACCCATTCTTTTCTTTTCTTTTCTTTTCACCCTTCACTCATCTCTCTTCATCTTCTCTCTCTTCCATCTCTTCTCTACACCAAACCCGAAACTCAAACCTCCCTCCCCCTTTTGCATTTCGTTTTTCTCACTTTTGCAAAACCCTAAACCTCTCACACTCCTGCATCCTCTACCTCTTGCGTTCAACTTTTTGATGTTTGCGTTTAAACACTTCCATTTAAACGCAGCGTATTCTGCTCCTCTCCTCTTCCCTTCCCCAGTTTGTGCAAGTTTGGCAGCATTTAAGGAAGGTTTGCAAATTCATGCTCACGTGATGAAGTGTGATAGACTCGGGAATGATCTTATATTGGGTAATACATTGGTTGATATGTGTTATATATAAGTTGTAGATATCTACTTATTTTATTTTGGCATATTTTTTGATTATCTTGGATTCAAAAGAACTAGTTGGATAATGTTCTAGATAAGACATAATTATATCTTATATATATGTGAATTTGATGAAGGCTTGACGTGAATGTAGCAGATGGAGGATATTGTTGGAAATTTTATTTTGAATTAAGTTATCTTACGTGAAGTAGTAGCTAAAAGGGTATGGCTGAAGTTTGGTTGTTAATTAAGTTGTTTTGCGTCAAAGTAGTGACTGAAGGGTATTACTGTAAGTTTCATTGTGAATTAAGTGATTTTCTAGAAATAAACGAGGGTCTGGTTTTAAAAGTGAAAGACCTACGACTGATTTTGTAAAAGTTATATGCGTGACTCCTTGTGGGTGTGCCTGGGTCTTTGCCTTTTTTTGGGTTGATTGGCTGGAAGTTTTGGGCATGATCATATGTTGATTAAAAATTTCAGTGAACAACTGAAGTGGGTGAAAGACGTAACATATGGGTTATGGTCCATGCGTGAGTTACTAAAAACTTCTTCAGGGATTATTTCCGTATGTGGGCAGCAGGGGTTGATTGATTAATTGATTGTGAGTGTGTGAAGTTTTTGTACGTGAGCTAATAATTCTTTGAGCGTGCTACATCTTGAATTGCTCACGGTTGTGCGTGATGTCTTCCTTTGTTGTCATGAGTTAATGTTAGAGTTTGCAAAAATCAGTCCATAGTTTGCTACGACAACTTTCAGATTTATTTAAGTGGAGCTAGACTTTTCGGAAAGTTGTTCTTATCTATCTCAAGTGTATTATTGTTCTGTTTTTAGTTAATTGATCACTTGAGTTATTTGTTTAATTATCTTTTATTAAAATTTGTTTAGAAAAATTCTCTATCGAAGTTAGCACGAGTTGGTCGTGTTATTGGGTGTGAAAATCTTTTACGAAAAGTAAGGTTGAGAGATAGTGTCAAGGGGTGAGTGGTGTCGGCTCAGTAAAGCCTTGGGTAAATCTGTTATACTTCGGTGAAATAATTAATCTGGGTGAGGGCCCCGCAGACGTAGACAATGAGTGCCGAATTGCGTTACCAAATTTCTAGTGTCATCTGTTATTTTTCTTTTGATTGATTTTTGTTTTTATTTGTGCTAAAGACAATTACATAAAATCAGACAGTTTGCGAAACAATTAACCTACGGTTTTTCAATATGTATGCAAAATGTGGAAGAGTTAGTGAAGCTAAATGCGTTTTTTATATGATAACAATGAGAAATGTTGTGTCTTGAGACCTCAATGGCGAGTGGTTGTGCAAAGGCAACAAGTGTGAAAGCTCCCATGTCCATGTTTACGAAAATGATGGAGAGGAAAATAGTGTCTTGGAATGCACTCATTGCAGGATATACGCAAAATGAGGAGAATTGGGGACCTATGTCTGGCGTCCTAAACTGTTTGGCAGCTTGCATTTGCAGCTGGGAGCTCAAATCCTCAATCTTAACCTCTTAAAAATGACATAAGTCTCATAATTGGACCTCTTGAAGACATCAGGTTTTAAGAAGAAAAATAGAATCTAGAAGATCAGAAGGTACTAATTAATTCCAATTACTCACAAAGGCAAATGAAAGAAGGAAAAATCAGACCAAAAGCTAACATTTTTAGTTCTTTTGATGGAGATGCTGCTAACACCAATAACAAGTTTTATGCCAAGTTTAAGCATTACCTTGCAACTCTTCTTTTCACTTTTCATCTACTTTGAGCTCCCATTTATACCTGCATCCCATTTGAAATAAATAGACTTTTCAGAATTGTAAGTGAAGTGCTTTTTAACAAGCTGGGAAAGTATCATAAGGATAATGACGTGTAATGATGGGTGGACACCTGATAAATGCACTGTTGCATTTACAGTTCAAGTCCAGGACTTTGTCAAAAAAAGGTAAAATAAATTCTACTATAACACTTTAATCCATAAAGATAAAAACATGTCCAAACAAAACAAAACTCAGGTGTAGTTAATTGGTAACTATTTTGATTTCGTCCTGGCTTTGGGATCAAAATGAAAATTTGATTATATCAAAACAAATTGTTAAAGGGAGACCTAGCGATGTATCTTCCTTTTTATCATCGTCTTTGTTGTTGCCGTTGCATCATTGTCATCTTTATCTCTGTTATATTCCTTAACATCTTCCACCAGAACAACCTCCCCGTCTTTGTCCTATTGATTAATAGGAAATCAAAATTTGAGGAATAATAAGGGAAAAACAAAAAAAAGATAAAGTTTACAAAAAATTCAACATCATCATTAGATAGGTTCCACTTTAAAATTTTGTTAAAAAAATTCCATGTTAGTAAAATAAAATTTCCATGTTAGCAGTTAATTGACAGAGGCTTAACACCGTTTGTGGTTCCATCTGGTCAGGGTTAATTTTGAACATTTTCCAAATATTAGGGTTCATTTTGAACACCTTGAAACGTTAGGGTCTAATTCAAACATCAGTGTAAACGTTAAGGGTTATTTTGCTCTTTTCGTTTAAAACTTATTTAATCACTAAAGTTATTAATCAAATCAGTATAAAACAAATAAGGATCAATCCCAAAAAGAAAGTTTGATTTACCAAATAAGTTTATTTGTTAATAATTCATTATAATATTTTCAACTAAAAAGAGTATTAAGATCCCAATAATTTAATATCATATTTTAATCAAACAAAAATCATTATAAAATAAATACAATAGATGCATACAAATTATCTATCTCATAAATTTTTAATTCAAATTTATAAACTAACATCTTGAGCTTATGGTGTAGATATTCTAACAATTCTACTTTATATGAAAGAAATTCTAAACTAAAGGAAGAAAAATGATCAATGTATTGGTACATCCTATTCTCTTAAACTAAATAATTATTATGCAACATTAAAAATTAAGAAATTAAGCTTGAAACACAATATTTGAACTGCACAATTAGTATTCAAAAGTTGAAATTTTACTTATTTCAATATATAACACATGATCACCCAACATATAAGTTTGGCTAGAATTATGTGATATGATTCGGCATATTTGAAATTTCAGCTTGGCAAACTTATTTTTAAGCTACATCAATGACCTGTTATCCTTCTAATATCACACAGCTTCCATTCAAGCATGATTCAAGTGGTTTTGCAATTTTAAACAATCCAATAAAAGCAAAAATAAATTAATTCAAAAAATTTAAATATTTGGAAGGAAATGGTTTTGCAAATCATACTTTAAAGTGAACTCCTAAACAATCCAATAAAAGCAAAATTAATTGATTCAACAAATTTAAAATTTTTGGAAGGAAATAGTTTTGCGCTTACTTTCGGTCATACTTTAAAGTGAACCCCTAGCTTTTATTACCTATGAAACTAAGTTTTAAATGTTAATAAAATATTAGAATAGATTGGAATAGAAGAATAGAGATTAAGTTACAAAAACCAATGACAAATCATATATAATTCAACTCAATTTTCTTACTAACTACTTTTGTCATTGATTTAAGCATAAAATAATGTTTTAGTTTGTTTAACAACGTATTACTTAACATTTCATCAATCAATGACAATGGGTAAGATTATGTTTTAAGTATAAATAAGAGTTTGAATAACCAAAATTCACCCTAGGATGTACACATATAAACTTGACACTTTTCAATTTCAAACTTAAACTTATAGTAGCTATAAAAATCAAATTGACTAGGTAATTCAACATCTAAATTGAGTCCTAAGCTCAATTTAGCATAAGTAAATATTTGACAGCAAAATGTTAATCATATGAACCGACCCCTCTTTTTTTATACCTTGTAATACCTCTTTAGAGTGATGTTAAATTGGCATTTTAAACACCTAAATCACTTAAGATACATAAGTTGGCTTAATTCAAGTATTAAACAACCTTTTTATAAATTAATGAACCTTTAATAGACAAAATAATGGACTTTCATCACATTTTGATTTATATTGTTAAATTTAATATCCAATGTATACTTTATTTATGCAAAATTCATTAAGTTGTGCCATTGTTCAAGTTGAAAATAGATTAAACAAGCAAAATGCAGCATATGTAGAGGGGATATGGAGTTGAATAGAATGAATAAAGTCTCCAAGCCATGCATGAAATCAAAAATCAAACTTGATAATTCTTCCCTTAGTTATTTTGCCTAAGTTACATCTTGAATTTCTTTTCCAATGAATTATTATGTTTCTTCTTAAACCTCATTTAGAATAGTCCATATTGTTGACAACACTCTTAAGTTATAAGCTTCAACTTAACCAGCTACATAAAAAGAAACAATGAAATAGACACCCATCAAAATGTGATGAAAGTCCATTATTTTGTCTATTAAAGGTTCCAATGCATACTTTATTTATGCAAAATTCATTAAGTTGTGCCATTGTTCAAGTTGAAAAGAGATTAAACAAGCAAAATGCTGCATATGTAGAGGGGAATATGGAGTTGAATAGAATGAATAAAGTCTCCAAGCCATGCATGAAATCAAAAATCAAATTTGATAATTCTTCCTTTAGTTATTTTGCCTAAGTTACATCTTGAATTTCTTTTCCAATGAATTATTATGTTTCTTCTTAAACCTCATTTAGAATAGTCCATATTGTTGACAACACTCTTAAGTTACAAGCTTCAACTTAACCAGCTACATAAAAAAAAAAGAAATAGACACCCAGTGACCATTAAATGCATAAATTTGAATTACACATGGAGTCAATAGACCTAGTTTGATTGCAATAAATCTAACACTTGCAATTTAACTACAAAATTGAATTATTCAAACTAGTTTATACTGACATGCTTACAACACAAAGAATTCAATCATTTTTATTTCAGTTGTATCCAGACCTATCTTTATGCAGAATAGTATGTTTTATCACGAATATGAAACTAAAACATTTATAGTAAGTTAAACCTATAGATTACACTAAACAAATGCACACAGGGGGTGAGGATTAGTGTTTAAAGTGAACCAAATCAAATATAGATACAAAAGAAGCAAAACATAAGTCTAATCTAATATTCAGAGGTGAACAAGTAACATTTTGATTTTGATTTAGCCATTCAAGTTTTGATATATTTGATAATAAGAGTTATTTAACATATTAGAAACTAACCAGGTAGCTCTTACCTAACTCACTTCACTCTCTAAAATTGAGCCATCTCAATCCTAACATAAATAAGTTATACACTAAGAGATACCATTAACAACTGAAAGTTTCCTTCGTAAAATAAATAAATTCCAAATCCTATAATTCCCTTGGATTAATGATTCAAAAATCACATTCACATATGCAAGGACGTTTCCAATCACATAAAAAACATGAATTAAAAATAAAAAGAACCCCTGTATTGCATAGATGCCAAATTCATTCGATAACAATTGAAATAATTCAAAGAATTGTCCAAAATAATCAAAGTCGCATCCCTAGATTGAAATTAAACATTATAGAGTAATTTAAGCATATAAAACTAGAAACAAAGAGAATTAGGCTTTAAGGAGACTTATTGAATTATTGGGGCTACACAAACCTTGAAACTTTTAGCACAAGACCTAAAATTCCCCTCTATTGGTCACAAATCATCTCAATTCAAGTGTGTTGTGGCTCTCTTATTACTCCCAACCCTCTTTAGACTAGCTCCTTGCTTCAATTTCCTTTGACAAATGACATAATCTCTCGAAAACTCTCACCCTTGTATGGACTACTTGTTGCATTCTCCTTTACTGCTCCACTGTTTTTATAGCCTTAAATCTCCAATATCTGCACATTACTGGATATTTGATAAGTCTCTAATTATCTCTCCCTTTTGAATTGAATCTGGTGACCGAAGATCTCTAGTGCATACACTTCCTCCTCCATCCTGATACTCTTGCTTGATTTTCTATTGCTTATTTGATTCAAGTTTGGGCTTATCTTAGGTCAAGCCTTAGGTTATATTGGTTCAATGGTTAGATATTATTGGGCTAGTTATGCTTCTAGTGAGCTAAATTTTCCGTTGGTAGCTTGCTTAATTTTAGGCTTTCTTCTAGGGTGGACTTCATTTTGGGCTAGATTTTCTTCTAGATTCCTTTCCTTAATTCCACCAAACCTACATGAAAATATTTAGTAAAATTTAGACTCTTTTTAGAAATAAAATATGGAACTAAACTTACGTTATTAATAGTAAAATGTAACTATTTTCCCCCCAAATGGTTATATAATGATTTAAAACAATATAAAATAGGGATATAAAACATGTAACAATTTTTACTTATCAAGGTTTAGCAAGCTCGAGTTTTCTCTTTTGATGGCGAAGGTCTTCACAATTGGATCTTCAAATGTGAGCAATTCTTTACGTTGAACATCACTTTAGCTGAAGTGAGGTTAGGCATTATGATAGTGCATCTCATTGGAGAGGTATTATCATGGAATCAGTTAGATATAAGAAATGCATTGATGATGGAACCACTAAGTTAGGGAAATTACTTGATAGATTTAAAGCAATGATTTGGGGAGTCATTGTTTAATGACCTAATAGAAGAATTGAAATAGTTAAAGCAAACCACAAATTGAAGGATTAATATGCAAAATTTGGCTTTCTTTCACACAAGTTGGTGATGTTAAAGACATATTTAGTGAGCCTATTCCTAAAGGAATTATGGCCTAAAATTGAGTACCCAATAAATTTATTAATGTAATAAACTTACAACAAGCATATGAAGTAGCCAAGAAGCAAGAACTAGTGTTTCAACATTGCTTTATAACTTGTAAAACTAAATGGAGGAGTTAGCAACTAGAAGCATCTGGACTTTCATAAATTTTAAAGTTATAACACTAAATCTTACCTAAGCCTCCATAAATGGACAGTGAGATGATGGTGTCTAAAACAGTAAGTAGTAGATAATTTAATGAATAAAAAGCTAAGGTTTATATTTTTTTGTGTGAGGAGAAGTTCATACTAGGAAATAAATGTAAAAGGAAGCATCTCTATATTTATATGGTGTATGAGCGTGATAAAAATAAGGAGAGGATTTAAAGAGAAGAAAAGTGGCGGAGCAACCACTCACCGTTTCAATGCAAGTTATGATAGGTACCAAAATTCTTTAATTTAAGAAAATGAAAGGTTTAGGTGTTTCTAATTACAGAGTGATCTATATCTTATTTAAATAGGGTAGGACTCTGAATTTCATTGATTAAAGTCTAATCAAGAAGAAGGAAGGGTTATGAGAGGAAACTGGGCTAGTTATGATTACTGCAAGCTGAGGAATGAAGATATGGTAAAATAAGAAATATAAGAATGTGAGTTAGGTGATTAATAGGCATTCATTCAATTATGATACACTATTGTTCAAAATTAGGGGTTGTGATATAGTGTTAGGAGTTAAATGGTGATCTTAATTAGATGATTTATTCTTTAACTATAACATGGTAATATAATCTTCAACTAGAAGGACGAAAGAGTTAAGTTGCATATTAGCTTAGGGAGTGGGGTTAAGTTATTATCAGATAAGCAAATAGGTAAGAGTTTAAATATTATAAATATTATCTACAATCTTTTGTATTAAAGAATACGGATGATATACAATGTTTATAATCACTTTAATGTGGTTATCAATGGTGGGTGATAATTTTGCTTGTGTTTAAATGATTTTTATCAAATTTGGTACTTAATATTACTTATATTTTATTTATAGGTTTTGTTTTAGCTTCCAATATATAAGGAAAAAATCCAGTGAAGTTGAAAGAAGTTTAGCATGATTTTAGAGGAACACGAATCGAACATAAACCCATATTTAAAATATAGGCCAAATACGAACTAATGTTATACCTCACAAATGCTATTGATCCATTTTATTTCCTCTGGCAATTTTCACATAAACAACATAACCAAAACACAAACTTGTGTTTATAGCCTTTATATCATGTGTTCTTAAGATGAACCTTCAAATGTGTAATTAAGGAATTATTAAGCCAATACATATGCAATATAAGTATGTGTTAGAGATTCATATTGGGACAATTTTTTAATGCAAAATAAGATATTTTGTAATATGAATAATATAGGATAATACAGTTTATGTTAGACCCATTTTAGGCTAGAAAATTTGAATTTCATTGATTTAATGAGAATAAAAAGAAGCTTGTGGAATTAGACTTAATGTCATTGAGAACATTTTATAAGGAGAAACCTTGAAGAAAAGAAAAGGGATTCTAATGCGTTCTTTTATCTTATTTTTTGTCTTCATTGTTATTAGGTTCTTTGATTTAATAGAAAGATTTAAGTATTATTATGAATTATTCATGATTACTTATTGTGATTAATTTGAAGTATGCTAGCATTTTAATTTAATTTCATATTTTATACATAGAGATTGAGAAATAATATATATGAATAGATCGTGGCATAAATAATAAGTTATATAGAATCCTAGAGATAGAATCTTCTAAGTTAAAGTCAAATTTATTGTGGGAATCCATAAAACAAGTGAACGCCTTCTTTGGTTTTATTTAAAAAAAATTTCAATCAATCAACTTATCAATAGGGGTTGTATTTTTAAAGAAATAATATGGTTATAACTTTAGAATTTCTACTAGTATAAGAAACTACAGTTAATCATTGAATCAAGATAAATTTAAGTATAAAAAAGTTCCAGGAGAATTTTATATCTAGATCCTAATTATCATTTGGTTATTCCTTACTTATTGATTTAGTTTGCTATTTTAAATTAGTTTTTTAGTTTTAGTAATCTTTTCCTTTAAATAAATCATTCATTTTATTAAATTAAATAATAAAAAGATAGTTAGCACTGATATTGATAGTTAATGTAGAATTGACACTTTATTCACTAAGCTATATTATAAAAATAATAAGTGCACTTACTTTGGTGATTTTTAGTATTTTTTATCAGATAGACACATCACATCATTAATTTGAAATTGATCGAGGATAAAAAAGGAATGAAAGGTCAAAAATTTATTAACAAGCTGTTAGTAAAATATAAAGACTTTTTTATTGAACTATTGGGTTTACCATTAAGAATGCAACATAATCATTGGATTATCTTAAAAATAATATACTAGGATCATTAATATGAGGCATTATAGGTATGGAGGGTGTATAATAGAGGGTAATAGAAGAATTGAATTAAGGATATGTTGAAATAGGGAATTATTCAATAGGCTATCAATCCTTTTTCATCACTTATTGTTTTTGTGAAAAGGAAGAAAATTTATTGAGAATGTGTGTGGATTATAGGGATTTGATTTGAATAGATTTACTATGAAATATAACTTCTATATAAAAAAAATCTATTGGATAAACTAAGTTGCGCGAGATTCTTCTCCAAGCTAGATGTAAGGGTTGGTTATTATCAAATTAATATCTTTAATTGGGATATTCAGAAGCTTAAACATTCATAAAGGGACTTATATATTTTTGTTATGCCTTTTGGCTTAACAAATTCTCCTACCACTTATCAATCATATATAGGTTGTCTTCATTGAAGGAAGGAATATAGGTGAGAATATCTTACTTTTTAAGGAGTTGCATAGAAATTGTCACTTGGAGGGCTCAAAGAACAATTGTATTATCAAGATAGACATCCATAAGGCTTTTGACGTGGTTAATTAGAACTTCATTCTCTTATCTTATGAAGATATTAGTTTTCAATATCTGATATCTTATGGATTAAACAGTGCTTAATTACCACCTCGTTTAGAGTTCTTGTTAATGGAGAAATTACTTACTATTCTAAGAGTGCAATTAGAATAAAACAATGGGTCCCTACTTGTTCATCATATATATTAAAGTGAGCCCTTGATAATTTATAAGATAGGTGATAGTGGTTATATATGGTTATGGATTATTAACTGGAGCCTTTTTGGCCTTCTCAACTAATTGCCTAACTTTCTAAGTCTTATGCAAGGGTTAAGGAAATAATCATTAATGGTAAATAGGGATGTAATAATAGGTAGGCTAAATTTCTTCAAAGATGATTCCCTCACCACCCAATCTCGACATTAAGGATATAATATATTAGAATTTAATCAGGTATTTTTTTTCATACAAGTTATGTATGAACTCCTTGAAGGAAGTGGCTCCTAAATTTACTTAGCACATTTTAGTTTTGAATAATCTGTAGGTCCTAGAATCCCCCTTTATCTTATGGCTAGCAATAAGTGGAAGATTATCAATCTTGGATAGAATTACATGTGGTTCCAATACTTTACCCCATTGTTGGTTATGTATGAGTTCTAATAAATCCATTTATCATCTTTTCTTTTATTTCCACTTCTCTAAATGGATATGGAATGACATTCTAGTTTGATTAACCTAAACTACCAAGTCTATGGTTGGAGAATGATTCTCTAATGGATTTCAAGTACTACTCATATGCATAAATATGGCCTTATAGTGCTCTACTTAAATCTTGGATGCATTATATATACCTTGTGGAAGGAAACAAGCTTGAGGTTGTTTAAATGGTAATCTAACTCTTCTGATAAATCTAGAAAATGTTAAAATGAAGACCACTAACTAAATAAAGATGGTAATGATGTTTCTAAGCTCTCAGTATCTCAAATAATGAAAACTTAGAATATTCATTACCAAACTGAGTCTCTTAAATGTAATCAACATTAAGGTTATTCCTATTTTGCCATTCTGCTAGGAAACTCTATCTTAGCTTAGTTGATATTGATAACATGTTATTAATTGTATTGCTTACAATTTCTTGTAATAGTTTTGGTTTAATGCCTGCAATAATATTCTTCATTTTCCAAAAAAAAAAAAAAGCTCTTCTCAATTCTTCAATATTTGGTAGTACTATGTTCCTACCTTTAGTGAAACAAAGCGGATAGTATTGCAACGTGTTGTTTGATGATTCTCTAACAATTCCTCTTTAACTTGGCTTTTTAGAGTTAGTTTGCCTGAGGTTTCACCATTCTTTCTCTTTGAAGATGGTAAGGGTTAAAAGGTCAATGTATCATACCTCTCCAAAAATTCTCTCTACCCTACTGACAACCGTTGCCTTTTGAACGTTAGAGAAAAGTCTTACGAAGTTTGTAAGTTTGTTACCAATAAAGAAAAGAGCTCAACGAAAGAAACTTATTAAGGTGTTTGAAGACTAAATTACCATTAAGTGAAGCTGAGTAGTTCAAAAGGTCGAGAAGGATTACGAAGGAGATAGGAAGAAAATAATATGGGATCAGAAGCAGCAAGATGGAGTTAAAGAAATAAGGTGTAACGATGGAGAAAGAAGAGATTGAGATAAAGACAACTTATTATGGTCTGCACAGAGAGATAAGTCCATAACTTGCTAAAGGAATAGTGGACTTAGAGAGAGAAACATATGAGCATTTTAGAGAAGTCAATTATATTGTTTTCCATAATATATGCTTAACATATTATTTTTCATAAATATAAATTTTGTTTATTAAGGATGAAACAATATATGATTGCAATACATAAATAGAGTTAGGCAATAAGGTTACTTCAAATATTTCACAAACTTATCCATGTACAAATAAGAAACTTGAAGAATACCAAATGTGCAAGTATGACATTCATGCCAGTGCATATACATCATGAACTACAAAGTTCCCATACAAATGTTTTTTGGATGTATCAAGTGGAGATTGAATGTCTGTAGTTTCTTTCAATCAATATATCCTTAATGCAGTGGATGAGAAAAATATATGATTTGTTAAATCATATCAAAGGTTTAAAAAAATCTAAGAGATACTTGAAGGATAAAGTTTCACATGAACAAGTACAACATGAAATTGTAAAAAAATTACAAGATAAAATAAGTGAGAAAGATGAGACATTAGAAGGTATTGCCTGAGAAATTATGATCGATGCTAAAGAAGAAGTTAGTAGGAAATGGATACGATTAAGCAAGAATTTTTTATCTTCTAAAAACACAAATTGTTGTTAATGCAAAAGAGAATTTGGAATTAAAAATTTTAGTAAGTGAAAATAAGAGGATGAATAAACTATTTTAAGCAATATTTATTGTTTTATATAGATTATTGTATTATATACGCAAGCATTAAAATTTGTTGTTGGTTTATCTTCTAGTTTCTTATGTAACACACTAACACCAGAATAATGAACAATAATGTTTTTGTAATCTGGGGATTTTTATCTTGTAATTTATTGAAGTTTTTAATTATCAATTTATATGTTTATTTATAGATTAATCCTGCAAATAAATTTCAGTCTTAACGAATCAGAATCATTTTGTCGTTCCTAAGTAAAGATAAGCATGTAATAAGTAGGGATGTCATAATCGACCTGACCTGTTCTATTGTTGGCCCGAGTTGACTAAATCATGAGCGGCTTATGGGTTAACTATGCTTAACCTGAGCCCTTAATCATTACTTCTAAAATTTCGTCGTTTTAAAAATTTTTATTTTAAAAAATAAATAATGAGCCGAGTCAACTCATGACCTATTGGACCATAACTCAAGTCACGGGCCATTTTACTCGTAATCAAGCCGAGCCACAGGCCACGGCGACCTGGTGACGTCGCTGGTAATAAGGACGAGAATCAGTAGACCAATACTGAGCTTTGGCTATAGAATATTTACATATTTCTCGATAGAAACGGGTAGGACCAGCTAAATTGCAAGCCCAAAACGACATTGCAGCTATTAGCTTAATTTCCATTAGAAAACTCCGATTTTTGTTGCTAGTCATTCAGTGGTGTGTGGAAAGAAATGGCATTTAGATTAACAGGCCTGAAGGTGTCACCAAACTCAGCGACTCTTGAAGAGGCAAGAGCTCGCGTGTTCGATTTCTTCAAGGCAGCATGTAGATCAATTCCTTCTATCATGGAAATCTACAATCTCCACGATGTTGTTACCGAGTCCCAGCTTCGGTCTAGTATCGCGTCAGAGATTCGCAAGCATGCCCAAGTCTCCAACCCAAAGGTGCAATCTTCCTCCTTTTTGTCGTTTAATCTTCTATAAAGACTCTTTAATTGAATTGCAATTACCTTTTTTATGGGTTTGGGTGAAATTGTCGAAATTGTGGCAAATCAAGGCTCTTTTCTTCCTCTTATCCCCATTTTCGAAACTGCAGATCAGATAGTGTCATGTTAGATTGCTGTGATTATGATGGGTTCTCGTTGACTGTAAAATCCAACCTTTATTCGTGGAATTACCAAACAGTACAGTTTTAGAAGCTAGTATGTATATATTGGCAATTCGAGTATGAAGAAATGAAAACTTTTCTTGGAACCACTGTAAACCAGAGACTGAAATTGAATACCTTATGCCCTAGAGGGCTATTTGAGGCCAATCAGTGCTGTTGGATGAGATTTCAACCCAAATAAGAGTACACTGCGTTTCTGATATTAGAAATATAAAATCCATTTGTACCAGCCAAATGTTTAGCCTTTGTAATGAATCTCAAGGGGTTGTATTGCAGATTCAGTAATCTTTCCAATGCGTATTTCAATTTCTTTGCTTCTGTCTCGAAAACTCTCTTTTTTCATTCCAGCATTACCGAGTGTTCGAAGTTGTACATTCCTTAGCAGTTTTCATAACTCAACGCTTCTCCTTGGCAGTGTATTAAAGGTACTTAACATTATTGCTCGTGTTCATGCTGCAATCTCTTATGACAGCTTACTGTAAGGGTGTTGTTAAAAACAAGGACCTTTTAAGGATTGGTCACTTTATTATTCTTCTCCGATTTTCCTATATAGACTACAAAAGATTTTATTTCTTTTCTAGGAAATAAAATACTGTTAACATCTTGTGAACAGTAGCTTGATTTGTTTAGCAAGCCCCTTTGAGTTGCTTTTGACGTGATCGGGTTGTGTAAAACCCTATTTTACCTATTATTTAGTAAATTAGCTGAATCTGTCTGTGTCCATCTTTCCCGTTGTTGTTGGTTCAGTTGCCAAACCTCAATCCCTAAGGCTATGTTTGGTTAGACAAAATTTTTAATGGAATGGAACAGTTTATAATGAAATGGAATGTAAATGGATATAATATTAAAAAATTGTTTTGGAGGGATAGAAGGGTTCATAATATAATATAGTGAAATGTTATTTAGATGAAGAGTTTATAATGTAATATAGTGTAAAGTTGTTTATCATTTTACATTCCATCCTAAATTTCTCAAATCGGAGGTTCTTTATTTTTACTTTCTAAGATAGAATGAGATATAATATGAAACCCTCCTCTTTTATACCATTCTATTCTATTCCATTATAAAACTTCCTCTCAAACGATGGAATAATATTACATTTCATTCCATTTTATTATAAAACCTCCAACCAAACATAGCCTAATTGACTTTCATTTGTTTTGAGGTTGGTACTAGTCCCTCGTATTCAAACTTCTTTTGTTTGAAGAAGTCTGCATTAGTTCCATGTGAAAGGTTAAATTTATGTTTGGCTCCGATGCAAGACATCAGTGAACTTGGTGGATTTTATAACCCTTCTACTGGATAGTATAATACATTGTTTTGGGCATCTCTCTATATTGCTAATCAGAGTACATCTGCAGGTGATTGATTTACTGCTCTTTAAGGGAATGGAAGAGCTGGGAAACATCACGGAGCATGCCAAACAGCGGCATCATATTATTGGCCAATATGTGGTTGGTGGACAAGGACTTGTGCAGGATTTGAGCGCAAAGGACCAAGGCATCTCAGATTTTCTCAAGAACTTCTATAACAGCAACTATTTCTAAACTTTCTAAACTCTGTCCCTTGTGCATGTGCCTTTCCTTGGCCGCACTTTTGATGTGGGGCTACCAAATAATAATGAACTCCTCCTATTGATATTTTCTTTTGTTGAATGGAATTCCATATTTTTTTCTTCACATGGTCGCACAAGGCTGGGAACGTATTACTATTTTATGAGAATTTGCTAGTTTTTCTCAAAACAAAACTTGGGGTTGGCAATTTGTGTTAAATGTATCTCTGCAACTTTGAAATTAAACTTGCAATCTATCCTCCGCTTGGGTTGGGAGAGTTTTTGATCTACGATAGTCGATTTGATCTTGTTGGTGAATAGTTTCTAGGCTGGTTGCCCTTGTCTTAAAAAAAAATTAAACTCGCAATCACAGTAGAAGGAATGACCATCATGCCATTGATTTTTCTTCCGTTTCATTTAGTTGTTTGATTCCAAAACTAACATGAGGCAGACATAGCCAAATAATGACTTATTTAGGGACATTTGGCTTTATTTCTTCTTTTTTTGGTTATAGTTTTTATTTTTTATTTTTTTATTTTCAATTTTTTCTTTCAAATAAAAAAATTTGTGTAGTTGTTAATGTCAATATAATTAAACTTTTATTACTGATATTAATTATATATATATATATATAAACTTCAAGATAAATTATTTTTAATTAGATAAATTTATTTTAATGCCTTATATAATATTTATCAATAATTATTAATTAAAATTATTTCACTTTATTAAAATAAATAATTTATAAATTAAAATTTTATCTATAAATTAATATTTATTTTAAACATATTTTAATTATTAAAACAAATTTTATTTAAAATTTATATATTTTGAACTTATTGTAATCTTAATTATATTTATTAATAATTATTAAATTAAATTAAATTAAATTATTCATAATTCATATTAATAGTTAATTTTAGTTAATTAAATATATAATATTAAATTAAAGGGTTAATTACATAAAAAGTCTAAACTTTAGTCAATTTTTCAATTATAGCCCGAACTTTAAAAAATAGCAATAAAATGACCAAATTTTCAAATTTTCAATTATAGCCCGAACTTCATAAAGTAACAATAAAATGCTCAACCTTCAATTTTTTTCAATCATAGCCCGATGTTAGTGTTTCCATTAAGTTTAAAAAGACTTAAATCAGATTACGCAGTCTTGATAACCTTATTGATACAGTACGCTGTAAGCAGAATATAAATGGCTGAAAGAATCGGGAGAACAACAAATAACGTTTGGCTGGAATTGAAGAAAATTGAAAGTTTAAATATTTCATTGCCACTGTTTGAAGTTTGGGCTAGAATTGAAAAAATTGAAAGTTTGAGCATTTTATTGCTACTTTTTAAAGTTAAGTCTATATTTGAAAATTTGACGAAAGTTTGAGCTTTTTTTTGGCAATTAACCCTAAATTAAAATATTCATAGTTCTTATTAATAATTAATATATTAAATAATTAAATAATATTTATTTAGTTAATGGTAAGTCAGATTATAAAAAAAGAAATAAAAAACAAAAACTACTTTTTATGGTTTTTATAATTTTTAAAAACTAGAAGAAAATAAAACTAAAAATAGAAACCAAAACCAAAACCAAAAATAGAAATAGAAATTAAAAATTTTAAAAAACAAGTTTTTTTAACTGAATTTGAAAACAAAAGCAGAAAATCAAAAATAAAAATAAAAATAAAAATTGAGACAAGCAGACACTTGATTTATTAGTACTTGCATAAACATAGGACGACTTGTGCATGATATCTTACACAATATCTCAAAGAGCCAGATAGGGGAAGTTGATGGAAATGTAAAGGTCATCAAAAGTTCCCAATTCTTTTGTATAAAGACGTAATCGAATCTTTGTCGAAAAGAGAGTACAATTTAGTCCAAAAATGGACTTCATAGACCTTAAATCAAAGCGATTTGAAAGGTGGAAAATAATATTGCCCTTCACTTTTTTTTGTGTAAAAGATGATAATTTTTATCAAGTAATCTTTATTTATGTGCGTGACTAATATTGTGCTTGCAAATTGGTAGTCAACCAATGATTTGATTTAGGTAGGTTTTTAAGAAATATGTTAGCTCAACCTGTAACACACCACAACCATAGGACATATGCTCGAAATTTTTGAGAATATTCGAACACATACCCTACAGGAATGGCATGTTAGAATAATCACAACCATTTAACATGGCATCATACACAGCAGAAGTAATCATAAAAACAAATTATCTCATTTCATTACCAAAACATGTTTTACACTGTTATTTCATTACAAGCCATTCATATATTTACGTTACAGAAACCATATGAGATCACACTGTTTTAAACAAAAGATTCTACATGAAATGAAAACTATACAAAGTACTTTATCTTAAATCCTCATATGACAACTGACTAGACCTTTGAGCCAAATTTTGATCCAAAATGGTCAGTACTAAACTTTAGTTAGCTTGCTCTATTAGCAAGGTCTCCTTTCATTACCTGAAAATCAACATTGCAATTTTGATGAGTTTTGCGAACTCAGTAAGTGAATCATCATCGATGTGTTCACTCAAAACATAATACATATATATATATATCAATGAATAACATTCAGCTCAATCAAAGTAACGCTTCATTGAGAGCTATAACTCATATTCTACAATTTGCATCATAATACAAGAAGCATTTAAAAATATAATCACTTTTTAAGTCATTCCAGAAGTACATTCTGAATGCAAGAATATCATGTAATCATTTCAGAACATAACACTCATTTATCACAATTCTTCATATCACCATCAAAGTCATAAGCATTTCTCCATATCAACATAATATAATTCAACATTCATTTGCAATCCATATCATGAACACATTTAAAGATACAAATGCTAAAGAAAATGAGACTCATTTTATTTTAACTTTGTTGTGACTGAGTGCCTATTTCACTGTCCCGTATCTGACGTAGATACCGGGCTCTTTTCAGTACTGTCCCGTATCTGTTGTGGATACCGGGCTCATTAATCGTTGAGTCTGAGGCTATGATGCGCATAACTGAGCTTAAAGCTTTTTCCATGTTGGCTACTTCGGTCACAACTCCTTTATGTGAACATGCATCATGTAATGGAGTATAATAGTTTACATAATATATCGTCAATCACTTTCAGTCAACGAGCACATTCAATTTTCACAATTCATCAGATCTAAGTCCGGCATTCAACAAATAGTTGAGCATTCAATTTCCTTATTCACATTCAAATCACAAACACTCCCAATACAGTCCCGAATATCAAACTCTTTGGACAATCAATTGCCCGAAATCAGTAAATCAAAATTGTATCAATATCAATTCAATATAGAGGAATTAAGTTTAATCAACACAATTTGAACAGAATACATTACCAATCGAAATCTCACATCTAAGTTACCCACTATATATACAATTCCAACAGAAGCATAAATATTTGAGTTTACACAACTAGGTTAACTCACAGTACTCTCCAGTTAGTTATTGCCTTGACATGCCGGTAATGTCTGGATGGTGTCGGTCGATGTGTGCCTCTAAATCAAACAATACACACATGTAAACACTACTAATTGATCAATCGAATGAATGTTCAAAGTTGCACATGTATATGTATCATGTTTAATGCATGCTTAATTGATTATTACGGGTATGAAATCTTATTCACAAATCATACTTATACATTCATCATGGTTTGAGCATCATTTAGTTTGCAATTAGGTTTATGCCTTAATACACTTTATCACTTTCAATTCATCACTCACACATTTATCACTCTTTTTCCTAGGATTATACACTCTCACAATTTCCTAGTTCTCATTCAATCATTCCCAATTCATCACTTACTTTGAATCACATTACATTCATGAGAACATCTTTATATCATTATCAACTCATATTTTACACTCACACAATTTGTAATTTATTTATGAAATTTTAACAAGCTACATCTATACGTTCACCAAAATTTTCCAGCAACATATACTCATTCATTCACCCAATTCTCAGTCATAAATACCCTATGATCGTTAATGCTCATTCATCCATACCTTATACACATTTTTCATTTTATTCAGATCATGTTTGCATTAAAATAACTCATTTATTCCTTAAACAAATCAAAATTTCCAGATTTAAACTCATCCTTATCAAAACAGTCCATTTTTTAAAGTTATGAATTCAAATAACTATATAAACTTATCAAGATATTTTTTAGCCAAACGTTTCATAGAAGCATTAATAAGACATCAATAATCATTTTTCATGTTTTATACTTTGACTAATTCGAGCTCTAAAGTCCCCAAAAATTAGGAGATAACATAAGGTTCTTGTATAGGAGTCTATCACAGGCAGTCTTAGCAAAACAAGTATAACTCAAGCTTTAGTCACTATTTTATCAAGCCAATTTCATAGAGGTCACGTTGAGACCTATATATACAACTTTCATTCTTTGCATTTCTTCAAATTCATGCCCTAAAGATATGTAAAATAGGCCAAAAGAGGAAGATAAAAATTGAAAACACAATTTCGACCTACAGCTCTAATCTTCCAAATGTTTTTTTAAGACAGATTTTCGGGTCAGTTTTGTATGACCATTATGACCTAGAAAAATGAGTTATTTAGGCAACAATTTCTTATAATAAAATGTTCCAAAATGACTTAAGTTTATAATGACATCAAATTCATGCATTTTGGTTCAGTATTATGTAAGTTATAACCAAATGGTTACAGACTGTTCTCATAACACAATAGTACACAATTATCAACTTCAATCCAAATTTTAGGACTCTTAAGCACAAATTTTAAATTCCATTCCTCATGAAAAATGTATCCATATGTGTCCAGTTTAGTCTACATCAAAATTCATCCAATTTGGATATTCACAGATCAAGTTATAGATAAAATACATACGTATGTTCAGTAAAACACTCCATATAAAATATTCCAGCACACTTCATCATCAACCTTACATGTAATTCATTCTAATTCAAATATCATTCTCATACCATTTAACATATTATAAAGCTTAGCTTGTTACTTACCTTTTAGGCTTCCAACTCAGTTCAAAATTCCAGATTCACTAAGCCTCCAAGCATGCAAGATTCATCACAAACTTAAGATGGAAACAAAGTGTTTTTGGATAACAAGATGAAGGTAACTTTCAGCTAGTTTTCTTGGTTATTTTATGTAAGGTAAAAAGCTAGCTTTGGTGAAGCAATTTGGATAGGATTTAGGCAAAATTTTAGAGAGAAGGAGGAGCAATTTTGGTGAAGGAATCGAAGGAAAGAAGAAGCAAAACTCTGCTACAGAAACTTGCTTCATCACATGCTAGGTGTCACCATTACAACACAACATTTGTCCTAAGGCATGTGTTACATTTATCCACTCAAAATGCTACCACTACTCCACTCAAGATGTTGCCATTAGTCACTAATTAAGTAGTCCACATGTCACTCCAAGATTGGTCTACTTGTCACACAATAATTTATCCATTTGTCAATTAATTGCTAATCCATTTGTCATACGTTTAAGTTACCAAATGTCACACTTCCATTTGTCTCTTATTTCTACATTTTTCCTTAGTCTAAAATACTCCAAATTTTCGATAAATTTCCAAAATATCTGAAATGTCACCAAAATGCGAAATTAATTCGAATACACACCAATTTAATTTTCAAGACAATTAATCCATAAGTCACACTTTAATCATATTAAAATTTCTTATATGTGGAAAATGTCAATGAATGCATGTATAATTATTTTCATAAGTGACAACATTATTCACATGTATGTGCATGCCATATAATGCATGAAATGTACTTCTAAATTCTCAATAAACTTTCATATATAGTATCCTAGGGTTCTAACCCTAATCATGGGATAATGGGATGTTACACAACCAATCTACCTGCATTTTCAAAGTACTAATCAAATCCCCTAATAAATTCCTTTACATTTTTTTTGTTATCCTGTAAACATTAATCAAGCCACATAAAGAACATCTTTTTAGAAGTTTGCTAATATCCAATCTAACTTTAAACTTTTTGTGCTGTTGCAAGTGGTTTATGTATATCACATTTGGCAAAAGTAGAATGGTTGGGCTTTTGGCTTTTAGTTGTCATATTCTCAATCGTAATCTACAAGTTTAAATGCTTTAACAGATGAATTAATTCTCAACAATTACTTTTCACAATGTTTTTTTAACAAATCTTTAATAATGTATTTAAGGATAATGAAGTGTAAACCTTTGTCTACTATCGTTAGGTTGACTTCATGTTTTCTTCATCACGTGATATCATCTGTGTCTTCAAGTTCCACTACTCCCACATTCTCCAATTAAAATTCTTCATAGTAAGGCTTTAGCCGACGAACATCTACCTTAAATGTCTTCCTTATTTTTAGACTTGGTATCTCGACTACACCATATAGGAAAACATTAGAAATCCCAAAAGACCGTCCTAGTGAGAACGCAACTTGCCTAGGAATAATTTAAGTCTAGAATGATAAAGAGGCACTTTTTGGCCAATAACAAATATTTTCCTCAAAATCATCTTGTCATAGAAGGATTTCGTCTTTTCCTTATATATCATTGCATTCTCATAAGAGTTGCTTTATATCTCTTTAAACTCTTATAATTACATCTTTGTATGCACTCTTGCATCATCAAGATTCATGTTACAATGCTTAATAACGTAATATGCTTTATGTTACAACTTCATAGGAATATGACATTATTTCCCTAACACTAATCAATATGGGGAAATACTAATTAGTGTTTTATAAGTTGTCCTATAGGCCAACAATGCATCTTTCAATCTCCAAGCTCTAATCCTTCCTATTAGGATTATTTGTTTTCTCTATTATTGACTTTATTTCTCTAATGAACACCTCAGCTTGGCAACTTATGTGGGGATGGCAAGAAACGGAATCCTTATGTATGATTCCATCACCCTATTTAAAAAGTGTGTTACCCTATCACTTGTGATGCCTCTCGGGATCCTAAACCTCAAAATTATATTAGATTTGACAATAACTACAATAACTTTAGCATCATAAGTCTTGGTGGCCTTAGTTTCCACCTACTTTGAAACATAATCAACTAAAAGTAAAATATAATGAAAACTAAAAGGTGGAGGAAATGGACCTATGAAATCAATGATCCAAACATTAAAGATTTCATAACAGGGAAAGGGGGTTTCTGGCATTGGTTTCTACAAAATAAGTTACATGTCCTTTGGCACCTATCCCATGATGTGCAAAAGACATACGATCTTTAAGCAATAAAGGCTAGTAAAATACCACTATCCAAAACCTTATAGACAATCCTTTCTACTCCAAAATGCCCTCCATAAGCGTAAGAGCGACAGAAGGTCAAAATAGAAATCATCTCACTCTTAGTAACACATCTTATTATTAATTGGTTTGCATAATGCGTCCAAAGATAGGGGTCATCCCAAATATAATACTTAGTTTCACTCTTTAAATTGTCCTTTTGAGCCTTCAACAAACCTAAAAATAACTTACGAATAACTAGAAAATTCACAATATCTGTATACTATGGAGGTGTCAAATTGGAAGAAAATAGTTGTTCATCTATAAATGTTTCTCTAAAAGGAACATCATCTTCCTCTCAGACCAAATAGCAGAGTTGATCAGTAACCATAATCTTCACTCCCTTTTTATCTCTTATTTCTAAATCAAACTACTGAAGGGGAAGAATCCATCTAATTAACATTATTTTTCCTTCTTTCTTGGTGAGTAAGTACTTCAAAGCTATATAATCAAATACATAATAACTTTAGCACCCACCAAGCATGATTGAAATTTTTATAAAGTAAATACAATAGGTAAAAGCTCTTTTTTCACTTGTAGAATAATTTAGTTAGGCTAAATTCGAAGTTTTTAAGGTGTAGTAGATGTCATGTTCAACATTTTCCACTATTTATCCTAAAACTAACCCATTGTGTAATCACTTGCATCACCCATAATCTCCAAGGGAAGGTTCCATTTAGAGGTTGAATCACTAGGGGGGATGTCAAGAGCTACTTAATTTCATCAAACGCGTCCTTGCACTTGACATCAAACTCAAAAGGGACATCTTGTAGTAACAACTTGCACAAAGAAGAGGCTATAATTTCGTCAAATGTGTCTTTACATTTGAAATCAAACTCAAAAGGGACATCTTGCTATAATAACTTACATAAAAGAGAGGCTATCTTCTAAAAATCCTTGATGAACCTATAAGGCTAAGAAAAAAACAAACTTTCGTCATATTTGAGGTGTAACGCAAAGAAAAAATAAGATCAACCTTAAATTTGTGAACATCTATACCCCTAAAGGACACAAAATGCCCTAGAACTATAACTTGATTAACCATAAAATGACATTTTTCTAATTAAGCACAAAGTTGTTTAAAATAAATCTTTCCAAAATGAGTGCAAGATTTTCTAAGCAATTATCAAAAGAAGATCTATAGACACTAAAATCATTAATAAATACCTTTATGATCTTATCAACCTACTTAGAGAACATGCTCACCATGCACATCTGAAAAGTAGTGAGCGCATTGCACAAATTGAATGACATCCTTCATAAGCAAATGTACTAGATGAGAATGTGAAAGTCATATTTTCTTAATCCTCTGGTGCAATAGGGATCTGAAAATAACCTAAAAGGCCATCTATAAAATAGTAATACATATGTTGAGGGTCTAAGCTACTTAGCTAGCTCCCTAGAAAGCTAATAAGCCTTAATGGAAATACTACCATGCTATACATAATTGGTTTAGCAAGTTTTTGTATTGAGATACCCATAGATAAAAAGCTACCTGACTCTATTAAGTTAATAAGGTTATCTGAGGAAGGTGGTTTAGTCTTAGATGCAATCAGGGTTACTTACCCATAAAAGCTTTATGAAAAAGGAATGAATAAAATTCAGAAACCAAAATTAAATGTTAAAGAAAACATTGCATAAGAAGTTCTAAAAGTTAGGAAGGATGGTGCAAATGGAAAATAGCTAGTAACATAATTGGAGGATCCAGAAGACACTTTTGCTTTAATTTCCATCCAAACTGAAGATATTAGAGGAATCAATCATGAGGAACCACTACTAAACCTTGAACCAATGTACCATCCTTTTCCTGATGTGGAGAATAATAAGGCAGATGTGGCTGAATAAGTCTCAAACTAGACGTAAAATTAAGAGGAAGCATGCTAGTCATTCTTCCTCTCAATAAAACTATTTGTATGGAATATCAGAGGTATCGATTCTCCTAATAATAAAAGGGCATCAGTAACATTTTTAAAATAAGGAGGCTAGTTTTATTGGATTAATTGAAACCAAAATAAATATGGAAGCCTTTTAGAAGTGCTTCGATACCTCAACAAATAATGGAGCACAATTAGTAATCATTAGGCACATCTAAATGGTATAATTATTATGTAAATGGATCCATAACTATGGCACCTATGCAATTGGTAATGTACTAATTATGTAGCACCCCAATCCTGCAATACCCGAACCTGACATCGATAAGTGATATCCGAGTCTATGCCCCGCGAGGGTGGAGTGCTAGAACACTCAATCAGTCAAATCTCATTTCAAAGTTTTTTTTGAAACAATGCACACTTTTGCGAAAAATCAATAATCAATTCGGGCCCGTTTTAATCATAAACTTTTTCAATCATAGCTATACAATCATTAGAATTACAATGCCATTAGGGCCCATTACTAAAATAGAAGACTTGTAGTCATAATTCATTACATTTCAAAATCATTTACTAACATTTCCAATTTGGAATGTTGATTCAGAACAAAATTATTTACCTACTCATGATACAATCATTACTGAA
The DNA here is from genome assembly GCA_027563885.1 of Erythroxylum longipes. Classification (NCBI taxonomy): domain Eukaryota; kingdom Viridiplantae; phylum Streptophyta; class Magnoliopsida; order Malpighiales; family Erythroxylaceae; genus Erythroxylum; species Erythroxylum longipes. Next base: position 12,460,404 of record JAOQMS010000001.1, on the reverse strand, counting down.
AACACAATTTAATATAAATGAACAAAATAAGAATGCAGACGTGAACTGATCCCGATCTCTATCCTTCACTTAAATGTTGTAGGTATACTTTCGTTTGCCTAACGGGGTATTCTTCTGATCCTGAAAAATATTTGCAAATTTTGGGTGAGTTTTGCAAACTCAATGAGTGACCATCATCGATGGCTCACCCAATCACGTAACACATAATTCATAGCATTACACATTTCACACTTCATATTCAATACAATGTAATCACTTAATTATGCATATACAGTGCACATGAGTCCCACTTTCTATTTGTTATTTTGTTGTGACCGAGTACCTAAACTGTCCCTTAAAGGGCTCATTGATAACTGTCCCATATAGGGCTCATTAATAACTATCCCATATAGGGCTCATTAAACGTTGAGCCTGAAGCTCTGAATCACTTTTGAGCTCGAGGCTCATTTTCACTCGTTGAGCTTTAAGCTCTGATCGGTGCCTACTCTGGTCACAACTGCCATTATATTTCATGCATTCATGAAATGGAATGCATCACTTACATTTGCATATTCGTAGTCACTCACATTGATATATCATCGGACCGTAGTCCGGCATTCAACATTAGAGTTGAGTATCACTTTTTCATTTGTATGCATGGTCACACTTTCCTTCGAAACTAAGTCCAGCATTTAACAACCAAGTCATGTATCACATATTTCATCCAATTCACATAAAAGGAGCACTTTAATATTTCATTCATACATCACATTTATCGGACCTTCTGTCCGGAAACCAGCACAATCAATTCACATCTCATTCATAATCACTCAAGTCATAACATAAATGAAACAAACAATAAGGTAA
>JAOQMS010000001.1:12407588-12436236 GCA_027563885.1 Erythroxylum longipes | reverse complement strand
TATCAGGACAATTCTAAGCACTTATAAACTATTCCAAATTACTATTTTACCCTTCCCATTAGTAATGGGATGTTACACAAATGGTGGTTGAAAGTGGAGAAATCTGGGTGTTTTGCGAGACGGAGGGTGATGCTGTGTGCGGTGGATAGAGTGGTGGGCGTAAGGAAGAGGATAAGTAATAGTAAGGAGGGGAGTGAAACTGAAGAGAACTGCATTGTGCTAAATTTAGAGTGAGGGGAGAGAGTGTATGTTTAGGAGTTTTGTAGTTTGTGGTTTGTAGTGTGGGCCGAGTTACACGTATAGAAGCATGCAGTTTAGGAGTTTTTTGGGTGTTAAAAGTGTCACATGGTCGTCGTCCCAAGTAGATATGTGTTTACTCTTTTTCACGTTAATTCTGCATTGATGTAAGGTAAGACACACTTCATTTTTTTGGCCTTTAAGTGGGAACACATTTATCAGGTACGTTTTTACCTTTCGCTTACTTTACTTACTAACCTTATGCCTCTACTAGTATAAGACAAGTCCATTAGATTTATTATTATTATTATTTTTAATAACTTGATACATCAACCTTTTCTTTTATTCTATTTATTCTATTTTTTAATTCAATTATTTTAATTTCATTTACATACTTTTTTAGCATATCTATTTTACATAGCTACCCTTTCAAACTGCATCATTTCTTTTATTGTCGCATTTGCATGTGTGTTTACCAGAAATAGCATCTCTACTCTGTAGGGGTAAGACTGTGTACCATCAGACCTCTCCAGACCCTGCTTTATTGCGGAGTTTCGGTCTGGGTGCAATGATGATGATGATGATGATGATGACGATTAAGATGAAAGTTATAAGATTTAAGTAAGTACTCACTAAAGATAATTTTAAAGAATTATCTCATTAGACCACTATTCCACTAAGTATTCACTAAAGATAATTTTATAGAATGATCTCATTAGATAACTGTTCAGTAGCATGATCACATAATGATAAGGTACAAGATACTTAAGCAATTGATTTAGTAAAAATTGAGAGATTGTTGGTTTATGTCATGTAGCCAATCGATTGGTTGTAATTTTTTGATATAATTATTTAAAGACATTCTTATCTTATACAATTTAAGAGATCATAATTATAAGACTCGTATTGTATTCAAGTATTATCTCTAAACTTTTTTTAGTCATTGCTCTATCAAAATTGGACATTAGTAGAGTAGAAGACTTGCACACATTGTATTTATTTCTTTTGAAAAAAGTATATAGTTTTATACTAAAGTATAGAAATATTTAAACAACCATATAGTGCTTGCTAGAAAAAAAGTTTACTAAACTAACATATTATAAGAAATTTATTTGGAGCATTATTTGAATGTCAATGAAACTTCACAGTTTAGTGATTGTATAAGTAGTCTTTGGACTTAAATCTCAAAGTATCTCATGTAGGAGTTGTTGTATTTTGACACTATATAAACCTATCCTAATCAAAAGTAGCTCGATTAGTAGTTATTAGATATAGTATAAATTATATAAAGATGTTTAAATGATTAATATATAATTCATCATCTTAAAGTAATTAGAAATGTTGTTTTCTATTAGTATTGACTTGAGAAATTTTTGGTTAAGGTGAATTGATGTTTTAAAATTATTTTTTTTATTTTATTAATATAGTTAATTTGCGAATGGAGAATCAAACTCAAATAAAGTAGACATTATCAAACATTATATAATAAAATGATTGAATTATATAAAAAATGTACAGATATATTAGTAAAACTATTTAAACATTCCTCATATTTAGGTGGTAATAATGTGTTGTTAGACGTTAATCTTGATCTCTGTATATAAATTGTTTAATTATACAAATAAAGATATATTTCATATTTGTATTAATATATTTAGAAATCCTATGAATCACAAATAAAAAATTTAAAAAGATAAAAATAATTTAATCAAATTAAACTTAAATGGAAAATCTAAGAAACTTTGAAAATTATGCAGAACCTACAACACTGCTGCACTATGATTTACAAGATTCACGTTATTCTCTTTATTATTACTTTTTAAAAGGGTTGGCGACGTGCAAACGATTTTAGCTTCAAAATTCTTAGTGTTTTCATTCTGGAAGGTCAAGCCAAGTTGATTATCCGACCGGTGTATTTTTCTTATGCATTCATCACCAGCGTCGTAATATCATTTGTCATCTAACCCTTTTCTTATCCATATATTTTCGACCGTTCACACAGCTTCCACGGTCAATGCCATTAACGTCCGAAAATGGTAAAAGAAAAGACGAGACGCATCAAGCTGAACCATAAAGTAGGGAGAGGTACATAGATAGAGTCGAGGAAGTTCTTTAGAATAATAATTTTGCACACTTAACACCTATATTAAATGTGCCAAAATTCCTGGATATGGTGTTTAGTTTAATTGTTTGGATAGTTTGTTTCATTTCAATATTGAATATTGATTTTTTTCTCAAAATATCAAATAAAAATTCATACCAACAGAATGATAAGCGGTTCTAACGGTTTATAGAATTTAGCAAAAATGTGTTTATAATAATGTTTTAAAAATCGGACCAAAAGTTAAACGGGTAAGATAAGATGTTTAAGGTTTAAAAGGTTTAACTAGTATTAGATTGTCATTAAATCGACTAAAAATTGAATAAAGTTAAAGAATTTAAAATATGATTGGAAGATATTGTACTTATTTATTGAAAATTTTGAAGTTTATTTAAAAAAGAGATTATTAATAAAAATTAATTGATTTATTTTAGTTTATAAGAATTTGTTAATTTAGAAACCGGTTAATTAATAAAATGATTAGTTTTTAGCAACAAGATTTATTAAAATAAATTAAACTGGAAAGTTAAAAACCGAATAAAAAATTGGACAGTTCAAGAATTTAACGGTTAAATCAACCAAATTGGTTGAATTTTTTAATCCCTTATGATAGAAAATGAGTTTTAAAACTTGTGCTAATTGCATAAGAGTTGATGGTTCTCTATATTGTAATATTTCTAACTTAACCAGTCTTTCTTGAAACGTATACAGACCTGGTGTTCATACGCATCAATTGTGGAGGTTGTTTCCCAAAAATAAAACTTGTTAAGAAACGTACTTCCTGATCAATAAAATCTTTATACTAGGACCTACAACTTCTCTTTGCCCTTTTTATAAGGGCCTACGTATTGAAACATGCTTCTTCTGCCTTTGAAAAAATTGGAGCTTGTAGTTTTGCTTTTTTATCTTCTAGATGGGAGAGTACAAGATTCAGCAAAATCAAATCCGTACGTGTGACCCCTTTTTTCTTCTCATGTTTAGGTTAGATCAATTTTGTCAATATTTATTTCTTTATCATTTAATTAGAGGATCGTTGTCTTAATAAAGCATCGTTAGGTGATATATTTCTCATTACCATGTTGATGCTTTTAAAAATTCAACAGAAGTTCGGTGTTTACTTCACGCCATTGTCAACATTTTGGGAATATAATATGTGCGAACTGAAGGCTACTTATGTAAACTTCTAACCTAAACATTCACTGAAAACGTGAAGGAGTTCTCTGTTTTTTTTTTTAAATTTTCAAGGAAAAAAAGGCTCTAAAGATGCCAAAGTTCAAAATCAATATGAAGTCTATGTTATGTCTTAATTAATCTTTCTCTATACTTAATTCAATCTACTAAGGAATGTTATTTCAGATATAACATACATATGTGTGGGCGTTTGTAAAAAAAAAAAAAAAAAACCAATGAGATAATGTGCCAAGTTGTTTGACTAGCCAGTAAATAGAAACTGAAATAAAGAAGTTTGTTTTCCAAGTAACACGAGTCTGCGCACGTGCTATAAATGATAAATCCATGCAATGAACCCATACCCATACCCAATGTTCACCATCAAAAGCCTTGGTTACGGGTCATTTAAGCATCCCTGAAAGGAACTTGTGTTCACCATGTAGGTTTCCTCCAAGTTTCCATTTCCCAAAACTTGTCTCAATTTTCCAACCTAATCTCTTTCCAAGAAATCACCTTTATTTCAAACATAACCAAAAACCTCCCAACTTCCGTACCCTTCCTTTTATAGACCTCACCGTACTCATGTAGTAGTCACCAAATCATCAAAACTTATTTGGTTAACATGAAGAGCAAAGGAAAGGGAGGTAAAAAAGGCATCAAAGTTGTATACATATCAAGCCCCTTGAAGGTCAAGGCTAGTGCTTCAGAGTTCAGAGCTCTTGTCCAACAACTCACTGGGAAAGACTCCGATGCCACCAGATTTATGGATGCTAATGGCATGTGTAATGAACTACTTCTTAGTCAAGGCACTGTTGGTGGTCGTCAAGAGTCTGTCTTTCCATTCATCAGCTCCTATCAAGAGCCATCGATCCGCTCTGATTCTGCCTTTGATGAACTCTTACCAACTTTTGAAGGTGGCTTCATAAGCATGTTTGAATCAAGTTTCTTCTGTGAAACTTTCCAATCACCTATTGCTTAATTAGAAAGTTTTGTTTAGACACCGTCCTTCTTGTGATCCTATATTATGTAAATTCTTCACAGTTTTAGCATTATTCTTCTAAATTTCTACTAATTGACCTGCCTAAATCTTACCCTAGCTATTAATTTGGACCATAAAGTGAATAAAATACAAGAATCAATCAGTCTACAACTCTCCAACACGGATGCTTATAGGAAATAATAGTATGGGGTATTTGAAGCTACATCTGTAGTTAAGAGATTGGGTGTATATAGGTGGACTCTTTTATCTCAAAACAATTAGATTAATCAACTTGAAAATGAGAACTTAGACAAAAAGTCGTGTGTGTGGAAAACTAGCTGATTGGTTCTTTTTATATTCTCATTGCCTCAGAGAGTTGAAATCGCAGAAGTAACATGGAAACGAACGAAAAATGATGTAGCAGAAGCTCATTCCGAATCTTACAGCAGACAGTTGTAATTCGTCACTATGCTGAAAAGAAGTAGACAACTTATTGGACTGTATAATTATTACAGGGTTCTCAATCCTAAGGAGATCGTCTCTTGTTCCACATTTTCTGTGCCATCTCTACATCCACATGTTTTACACTGTCTCATTTATGGGAAACATGTGAATGGAAAGAATTAGCACAGGGACAGAACAGGTAATGCAGAACTGACCCTCGCATCGCATGCCTTCTCAATCTCAATCTCAGGCTTGTGCTGATAGGAGTAGGTCAGGTTTAATGGTTTAGGGCTGGACTTGGTTTTTTTTTCTTTTCTTACGAAACCAAAGTTGACCTTGGGCTTCATAATGACTGACTTGCCTTTTAAAAAAGGTTAAAGTTCTACAGACCCGGACAATTATTCATTCTATCGAATAAAAGACAAATTTATATCAAATTAACTATTACGACTACTGCTACTTCTTCTGCTACACTATCCATCTTAGCTTAAGCTAAGATGATGTTTCTTTCTGTGCGTAATGTCCTTAAACAACATTAAGAAATATTAAATGGAAATTGGCCAGAAGCATAGTTGTTCAATGGTGTAGAGACCCAAGCCAGAACAAAGCCAAACTGTTAGAGAAAGACACACCCAAACCAAACCGACCCCTAAAGCTAAAAGTAAAATAAAAATAAAATACCCCTCAAAAAACCTCTCTCAAAAAGACCAAACCCTCGTTACGCACATCCCCCCTTTATTGTTGTTGCGGTGGTGGTGGTGATGGTGGTCGTCTAACATCTCTTCTTTTCTTATTTGTACTATCAGTTGTTCATTCATATTATTATAATTGTTATTAATTAATTATTTGCGATCTTCCTTCCTTCAGTTAGATTTTCCCACAGATCTGCTTTGATCTCCTTCACTTCTCCAATTCTTTTGATTTTCCACTACCTTTTCATTCCTCATTTCTAATTTGTTTTGATTCACCAAAAAACATGAAAGTCCCATGTTGCTCTGTGTGCCACATACGCTACAACGAAGACGACAGAGTTCCTCTGCTGCTTCAATGTGGCCATGGCTTCTGCAAGGACTGCCTCTCCAGAATGTTCGCCGCCTCGCTCGACACCACCCTCGCCTGTCCCCGCTGCCGCCACGTCTCCGTCGTCGGCAACTCAGTCCATGCTCTCCGCAAGAACTACGCCGTCCTCACTCTCCTCCATTCCGCCGCCGATTTTGACTGCGATTACACCGACGATGAGGACGACGACGCCGGTGTTCGAGACGAGGATGGTGAGGAGAGGTGCAGCCGTGGGTCCCAAGCATCTAGCTCTGGGGCGTGTGGGCCGGTGATCGAGTTCGGGACCCACCAGGAGGTGAAGTTGGTGAGAAGGATTGGGGAGGGCAGGAGGGCTGGTGTGGACTCGTGGGCTGCGGTTATTGGCTGCGGCGGGAAAAGGAAGCATAAGGTGGCTGTCAAGAGAGTGGAGCTCGGGGAGGGTATGGATGTGGAATGGGTTCAAGGGCAGCTGGAGAATTTGAGGAGAGCGTCGATGTGGTGTAGAAATGTGTGTACTTTTCATGGAGTTGTTAAGTTGGATGGGTGTTTGGGGCTTGTGATGGATAGGTGCTATGGGTCTGTTCAATCCGAGATGCAGCGAAATGAAGGCAGGCTTACTCTGGAGCAAATTCTAAGGTTTTCTTTTCAATTTTTTGTTGGTTTGTCTTTGTTAAAAAGTTCAATCCTTTCTTCTTTATAATTGGTTAATGGAATGGAGGGTGATTATCAAGGATTTAGCCCTATTTTTGGTACGTCTATCGATTTAGCACTTCAACGTGGTAAGGAATTGAGATTAAGAACTGGCTTGAATTGGGGTGTGAACAAACTGCAAAAAAATTGTCTTTCTTATTGATTTGTATTAGAAATAATGAATTTACTAGCATGTGACCCCTACTTTGATGAATAAACTTGTTTGTGCCAAAGAGGAGGCATTTGTGCTCATTTGCCTCGAGGGCCTATCTTGATGCAAGGAATCATTTGTACAACTTAAAAAGCCTCTACTTTCTTTAATTTGGGATGAGCATAATAGGATAGATAGATAAGGGAAAATAGGTGTGATGTTGTGCTGGTAAATCTTGTGGATATAGGAAGACCAAAGTTTTTCCTTTTAGGAACTATAGACGTAGAAGCAGCTGTATCTAATTGATATTCTTTTCCTTCAAATTCATTAGACCATCCATTGATTTTCCATTCAATTTGAATCCTTGAACATTTTCAATACCAGGAGATGGAAAAGGCTTTTATAAGTGCTTTCTATCATAATAAAATCTGTGGCTGTTGTTATGATATAGCATTAATTTTACCCCTGTAGATACGGAGCTGACATTGCCCGAGGGGTGGCTGAACTGCATGCAGCAGGTGTTGCATGCATGAATATAAAGCCGTCCAATCTTCTTTTGGACCCTAGTGGTCGTGCAGTGGTTTCTGATTACGGTCTTGCATCAATCTTGAAGAAACCTTTCTGCCGGAAGGCTAGGCCGGAGTGTGATACTGTAAAAGTTCATTCATGTATGGACTGTACAATGCTTAGTCCTCATTACACGGCTCCAGAGGCCTGGGAGCCTGTTAAGAAATCATTGAATCTGTTCTGGGATGATGCAATTGGTATATCTTCTGAATCTGATGCATGGAGTTTTGGTTGTACCTTAGTGGAGATGTGCACTGGGTCCATCCCGTAAGTGGATACATTTTAAGTTTCTCATTGTTTATTCGTAATATTTTCCTTCTAAGGTATGCTTGCTTAGTTAATGGATATTCTTACTGCAGGTGGGCTGGTTTAAGCTCAGAGGAAATTTATCGAGCTGTTGTGAAGGCTCGAAAGTTGCCTCCCCAATATGCCAGTGTTGTGGGTGTTGGATTGCCAAGGGAATTATGGAAGATGATTGGGGAGTGCTTGCAGTTTAAGGCATCTAAAAGGCCAACTTTTAATGCAATGTTAGCAATATTCCTTCGTCATTTGCAAGAGTTGCCACGAAGCCCTCCTGCAAGTCCTGATAAGTGAGAACTCTGTAATTTTGATCTTAAAATCTCCTCCTTTAAATATTTTTATTATTCTTTAGGCAGATCTTCTGGTTATTATCAGTTGGGATTGATATTTAGTACCAGGCATACTGAGGTTGCAACAAATTTTTTGATTCCAGTAGCTTTGCCAAACTTACGGGTTCAACTGAGACAGAACCATCCCCACCACCTGATATAGAGGGTTTTCATGACAGTCCTAGCCGTCTACATCGATTAGTGTCTGAAGGAGATGTAAATGGTGTTAGGTAATTTCTCTTCAAAGCCTTCTTTTTGGTTTACTCTGTGTTTTTTATAATAACTATTATGTATGGTATTGTTTATATTCCTTCTCATCTTTTTCTTTGTGCCTGGCGGCCCTACAGGGATCTGCTTGCAAAGGCTGCATCAGGAAATAATGGCAGCCCCGTAACTGTTCTTTTGGAAGCACAGAATGCTGATGGTCAAACAGCTCTTCACTTGGCTTGTAGACGTGGTAGTGCAGAGCTTGTTAGGGCTATACTAGAGTACAAACGGGCAAATGTTGATGTTTTGGACAAAGATGGTGATCCTCCACTTGTTTTTGCTTTAGCTGCTGGATCTCCAGAATGCGTCCATGCCCTAATTGGAAGAGGGGCAAATGTGAGATCTAGTTTAAGAGATGGTTTTGGTCCATCTGTTGCTCATGTTTGTGCCTATCATGGCCAACCTGATTGCATGCGTGTAGGTACTCTGTAGATTTGTTTCATGTTACATTTTGACATTCCTTTGTTTTGATATTGGTTTAATATAATTCCAGGAACTACTTTTGGCTGGAGCTGATCCAAATGCTGTGGATGATGAAGGTGAATCAGTGCTACATAGAGCTGTTGCCAAAAAGTATACAGATTGTGCTATTGTCATATTAGAAAATGGAGGCTGTAGATCAATGGCTTTGCTGAATTCAAAAAATTTGACGTGAGCGTATAACCATTTTTTTACCATCTTCGGTTTCCATAATTCTTTTTCCTTGTTATGAATGACTTTGCATTTGCCATTGTTCTACTGCATGTCTCAATTCTGTGAATGTTCCAGGCCACTTCACTTGTGTGTAGCAACATGGAATGTTGCTGTTGTGAGAAGATGGGTAGAAGTTGCAACACAAGATGAAATTGAGGTTGCAATTGATATACCAAGCCCTGTTGGGACTGCATTATGTATGGCGGCTGCTCTAAAGAAAGATCATGAGAATGGTAATGCTGGAACTTTGGATGTCATGATTAAGTAGACTGTAGCAATAGTTCGGTAATCTGTTAAGCTTTATTTCATTTGTTAGTAAGGAATACTAATACGGGGAATATTATACATATTTTTGGTCTTAAGTTTTTCTTACCTTCATCTAGTTTTACACTTTTACTAACTTTATGTAGAGGGAAGACAGCTGGTGCACATGTTGCTTGCAGCTGGGGCAGATCCAACTGCTCAAGATATGCAGCATGGAAGGACTGCTTTGCATACTGCTTCCATGGCTAATGATGTCGAGTTGGTGAAAGTAAGCTATATACCATCTTTCATCTTGATGCATATATCTGACTTATTGCTTTACAGTATGTATATGATGCTTAACTTAATCTGTTGCAGATGGTAGAACTTTTGAGTTTGTTGTTTATTCTTCTGTTTTTGAGTTTATTCAAGTATGTTTGCAACTTTTGTAATAGATCATCCTTGATTCTGGAGTTGATGTGAACATTCGCAATGTGCACAATACCATACCCCTTCATGTAGCCTTGGCTAGAGGGGCGAAGTCATGTGTTGGATTGTTGTTATCTGCTGGGGCAAATTGTAATATGCAGGTACTTTTGTACTCTCTTTAGAAATTTGTTGATATAGATTGCTATCCATAGTCTTAATTACTTGATATTTGCGAGAATATGCATACTGAAGTGGTTATGAAATGAACTATTCAGTATTCATATAGCACTAGTACCACAGCCATCAATAGCATCCATCTAGCATGCCTACTTTTAGAGGAATAAAGTGATTTTCATCTTATTTGATGGCTGAGCAATGCTGTTTTGCCAGTGCTCTTTGTGTTTTCTATTCTTTTTGGTGAAGATCTATTGTTTCTTTATCCAATTTGTACATTCAGGAAAAGTAATGTAAATCTCCTAAACACAGAGTTGAGTTTTTTAGTCTGTAGTAAAGGCTACTATTAGAAGTTCCATTCTTATTGGTCTTTAGAATTTAAACAAAGTAGCTTTACAGGTTTGTTGATGATAATGATCTGTTTATAACTATTAGGATGATGAAGGCGACAATGCTTTCCACATAGCAGCAGATGCGGCAAAAATGATACGTGAAAATCTTGAGTGGCTGATCCTAATGCTAAGTAATCCTGATGCTGCTGTTGAAGTAAGGAACCACAGGCAAGTACTAGCCTTGATTGCGCATGTGTCTCTCAGTTTCTCCCTTGTAAAGAATTCATGCTTGTATTCCTGTTTCAAGTGTTAAGCCTGATATTATTATAGTTTTCTGATTCATTAAGAAGCTAACATTAAGCTGCAAAAGTGTATTTAGGTTATATTTCTGAACCTTTTATATTCCTGTCTTAATGTGTGCAAATTTGAATGGTAGTGGCAAGACACTTCGTGACTTTTTGGAGGCTCTTCCCCGTGAATGGATTTCGGAGGATTTAATGGAAGCACTTGTGAATAGGGGAGTTCATCTTTCACCCACAATGTGAGAAAACTTGATCATTCTTCTGTTATTGCTTATGATTAGAGTGCTAATTCTGCATAGGTCTTTTGTTGTTGAATGTATGGTGATATATGTACTTTCTGTTCCACTTAGATTTGAAGTGGGTGATTGGATCAAGTTCAAAAGAACTGTCACAAGTCCGACTCATGGTTGGCAAGGTGCAAAACATAAGAGTGTAGGCTTTGTGCAAAGTGTTGTGGACAAGGACAACCTCATTGTCTCATTCTGCACTGGAGAGGCTCGTGTATTAGCCAATGAAGTCCTGAAGTTGATACCTTTAGACAGGGGACAACATGTCAAGCTTAAATCCGATGTCAAAGAGCCAAGGTAATTGAGACTGTTACTGAGTAGCTTGTGTGCAATTTCATTGTAGCATCTTGCATTGTAACTTTGTTATAGTTGTCATATGTTGCATATATTTGCGTTCTCAAACTTAAGGTTGTTGATGTTGTCCATGCATAAATTGTTCATAGATAAGTGCTCACAATCATTTTCCTTGCTAGGTTTGGATGGCGTGGTCAATCCCGTGATAGCATTGGTACTGTTTTATGCGTTGATGATGATGGTATTCTGCGTGTTGGTTTTCCTGGGGCTTCTAGAGGATGGAAAGCTGATCCTGCTGAAATGGAACGGGTGGAAGAATTCAAGGTTGGTGATTGGGTTCGAATCCGCCCCACTCTAACAACTGCCAAGCATGGATTAGGATCTGTAACACCAGGTAGCATTGGTATAGTGTACTGTATTCGACCAGATAGCAGTCTGTTGTTAGAGTTGAGTTATCTTCCAAATCCATGGCATTGTGAACCAGAAGAAGTTGAGCATGTTCCCCCTTTCAGGGTATGGTATAAATTTGAAGTTTTCTCGTTTATGGATGTCCCTTGATTTATTTAGGTAGGATTACTTACATCTGCCAAAGTGCCAAAAGCTGTGACCCATGACTTGATTTACAGATTGGCGATCGTGTGTGTGTGAAGCGTTCTGTTGCAGAACCTAGATATGCTTGGGGAGGTGAGACACATCATAGTGTTGGAAGGATTAGTGAGATTGAGAATGATGGTCTCTTAATAATTGAAATACCAAATCGACCTATACCTTGGCAGGCTGACCCTTCTGACATGGAAAAGGTTGAGGATTTCAAGGTAAAATGGATTTTATAATTCGTAGCAGTGTAATTTATCTGCCAAATGATATCATATTAAGTAGACCACTTATTTTACATAGGTTAAATGACTTAGTGTGGAGGTTCTGAATATCTGTCTTCGCTTTATATCTGCTTCTCTATGGATAGGTTGGGGATTGGGTCAGAGTCAAGGCTTCAGTATCATCTCCAAAGTATGGATGGGAGGATATTGCGAGGAACAGCATTGGTATAATTCACAGTTTGGAAGAGGATGGTGATATGGGAATAGCCTTCTGTTTCAGGAGCAAGCCATTTTGTTGCTCTGTCACAGATGTAGAGAAGGTTCCTCTGTTTGAAATGGGGCAAGAGATACATGTTATGCCATCTGTGACCCAGCCACGGCTTGGATGGTCAAATGAAAGTCCTGCAACTGTAGGAAAGATTGTCAGAATTGACATGGATGGAGCTTTGAATGTATGAGAGTGTCCCTTTGTTCTTCTGTTCTGTTCTGTTTTTATTTTATTTTTGAATCTTTTCTAATAGTTCTTTCTATATTGTTCTGCCATCAAAAGCATTTTAGTTGCCTACATCTACCATAATATCAGCATGCTGTATGATATTTGCTTAGATGTAAATTTGAAGTCAAAAGTAACGTATATGCATAATCACATCTTGCATTCTTGATTAAATTGACGTCCTTGTTTTATAATGTATATTTTATTGATTTGCTTTGCTTTGATGTAACTTAATATAGTGATATTAGTGAAGTAAAAGAACAAGTAGAAAGCAGTTGTTGATAATATGCTTCTGATTTTTATTGTAGCTGAGGGTTGCTGGAAAACATAGCTTGTGGAAGGTTTCTCCCGGAGATGCGGAGCGCCTTTCAGGATATGAAGTAGGTGACTGGGTTCGCTCAAAACCAAGTCTGGGGACGAGACCAAGTTATGACTGGAATAGCATTGGAAAGGAAAGTTTAGCTGTTGTTCACAGTGTACAAGAGACTGGTTATCTAGATCTGGCTTGTTGTTTCCGTAAGGGAAGGTGGGCAGCTCATTACACAGATGTTGAGAAGGTCCCAAGTTACAAAGTTGGGCAACATGTTCGCTTTCGTACTGGTCTGGGTGAGCCAAGATGGGGATGGAGAGGGGCTCTTCCTGATTCACGGGGCATAATAACCAGTGTTCATGCTGATGGAGAAGTGAGGGTTGCTTTCTTTGGTTTGTCAGGGTTGTGGAAAGGAGATCCTGCAGATCTTGAGATTGAGGAGATGCCTGAAGTGGGTGAGTGGGTGAGGTTAAAGGAAGAAGCTGGTAACTGGGAGTCAATTGGGCCAGGCAGTGTTGGTGTTGTACAGGGTACAGGGTACGAAGGAGATCAATGGAATGGAAGCACCTATGTAGGGTTTTGTGGGGAGCAGGAAATATGGGTGGGACACTCTTCCCATCTTGAAAGAGTGAAAAGGCTTGTGGTTGGACAGAAAGTTAAGGTTAAAATCTCTGTGAAAATGCCAAGGTTTGGCTGGTCAGGTCATAGTCATGCTAGTATTGGAACTATATCAGCAATTGATGCTGATGGGAAGTTGAGAATATATACTCCTGTGGGCTCCAAAACTTGGATGCTTGATCCCTCAGAAGTGGAGCTGGTTGAGGAAGAGGAACTTCTAATTGGGGACTGGGTACGTGTGAAGGGATCAGTTCCAACACCATTCTACCAGTGGGGAGATGTGAATCATTCCAGCATTGGAGTGGTACATAGAATTGAGGATGGGGAATTATGGGTTGCATTCTGCTTTATGGAGAGGTTGTGGTTGTGCAAGGCCTGGGAAGTGGAACGGGTTAGGCCATTCAAGGTTGGCGACAAGGTGAAAATTAGAGATGGGTTGGTAACACCTCGATGGGGGTGGGGAATGGAGACACATACAAGCAAGGGCTATGTAGTGGGGGTAGATGCAAATGGAAAATTGAGGATTAAATTTCAATGGAGAGAAGGAAGGCCTTGGATAGGAGATCCAGCAGATATTGTTCTCGATGACAGCTGATTCCTGAATATAGCTGCTTCAAACACCACTTTTCTGTTCTGTGCTACTTTCAGTTGATCCCTTTCCCTTTGAAGAATTTCACACTTGGTAAGTATGACAATCAACTCCTCTCATCTGAAGCACACAATAGGAAATTGATACACCTGTCTGAAGCAGCCAACTTGAAAATTGTGATTTATTTGTTAATAATCAGAAACACGAATACGAGAGCAAGGCAAAAATTGGTTTGATGTATTGTTATTATAGGTGATAGCACAGCAGGACAGAAAAATGTAGCTTTAGGCCTTGTATCTTACAGGTAGCTATATAAGCTTTTTGAGGTATATATTGATCACTTGTGTTATTTTTTACGGACAAGACTCATATAAATGCTGGGAGTTGCTACAGTTTTCAAGTTATCAGATGCTCTTTATGGCATTTACAGCAACAAGCGATTGACCTTTGGGAATGATAAACGACAGAATAGCAAAAACTTGGGTGCGTTAGAATATTTTGGTATCTCTAGACAGTTCTAACCACAGCCGCTTGCTCTGCTTTTAAAGTCTTGCTGCAGTCCTCAAGTTATGTTTTAATGAGTTGGTATCAATCTTCTGTTATGTTGGCTTTGAAGTTCAATTTTTTGTTTTAATCATGTCGTTTGAAGACGCGAACGTGTCATAGGAGGAGTACGAACTGATAATCATTTGGCATGATCATTAAATTAGTCTTTATAATTAAGAGATTAATAAATGTGAGAAGTGTCGTTATTTATCCAGCCAAAATTGTTTTATTATTCAAAATAAATTGCATCAGTAACATACTGGAATAAAGTAAGCGAATTAGTCCAGTGTCCCTAATATTCTCTTGAACCGCCGGTTAAATAAATATCCTTGACAATTATATCGGAGGGCAGAGCATATCAATCTTTTGATGCAGAAAATTGAATTATAGCTTCTTCCGTCCATTTTGTAACAGGCTTGAATTTTTAATACCGCTTGTTTGATACTTCAGTGCATTCTCATTTTTAAGTTAGCCTTATTGCATGAAACACTTTGTTAAAGGGGGAAAGGAATGCAGGAGAATGCAAAGATACATGTATAAAAGAACATTCTTTTTCATGATTAATGATATTATGATACAAATAAGGCTAACTCTTTCGTTCCTTCCTAGAATAGACATAGAAGATCTACTTGACCTAACGGTTTACAATGATTTTATAGAATACTTTATACTATTTTGTATGCTTCATGTATATAATACACCTATCTATAACATTCTACAAATTTCTATAATGTTCCATAATATTTCATAATGTTCTATAAGCTTCCATAAGCTTGCATAGGCTTCTACTATGTTCCAAAATCTTCCAAAGTCTTTCATAAGTTTTTATCATGTTTCAAAAGCTTCCAAAGTCTTTCATAAGATTCTACCATGTTTTACAACACTCCTTGGACCATACCTTGTGGGCTTTAAAATATATGGAATGTGACATTTTCCCTTAACAAATCTAGCAATGTCCTCGTCATGTCTTGTGAAACTCTCAAATTTTGTCTTTGTATTGTCAAAGAGAAAGCTCATGTTTCCAACTAGCTTAACTCTTTAGTTGTCCCTTCCATTTGATCAACTACTCGTCATATGCTAAATGTAAGCCTTTTCCTAGTATAAGCCCTATGCGCTAAAATCTCTTCCACCTCACGTTCGTGCATTGTGGTCATAGCAGTGGGTGCACGCTTTGATTCACCCTGACTTGGATCTTCCTTATCAACATGATAAGGTTTTAGGAAACTTACATGAAATATAAGATGAATCTCCTAATGTGAAGGTATCTTGGCTTGGTATGCCAACTTACCCACCTTTTTCTCCATTAAAAAAGGTCCTTTATATCCTTGGATCAAGCCTTTATACATACCTCTTCTAGCACGTCTATGAGAAAGGTGACTATCACTATGTCTCCTTCATCAAACTCCAAGAGACGCCTCTTTTTGTTAGCCCATTTCTTCATCTTTTTGGTTGCCTGTTTTAATTATGTCTTTCTCTTATAAGACTTTTCATGCCAACTTTTTGCAAATGAGTATGCTCCAAAGCTTTTGCCACTATAACCGACAGTAAGAGTATGCGGAATCAAAGGTTGTTATCCAGTGGATAACTCAAAAGGAGGACTAGCTCCCGTAGATTCACTTCGCTACAAATTATATGAGAATAAGACAAATATCAAACAACTTCACCACCTAATTTCGCTAGTTAGCTCTTACATAGTGCCACAAATACAACTTTAATAAGGCATTCACTAGCCCACTTTGTCTTTCGGTTTGTGGATGAAAGCTTGCAGAGTAGTTCAACTCTAACCTTAGGAGCTTGAACAATTTTGTCCAACATTAACCTATGAAGCAAGCGTCCCTATCACTCATGATGGTTTGTGAAATGCCCTGATACTTCACCACGTGTATAAAGAATAAGTGAGTAACATCTTCGACAAATAATTTATTAGCATGGGTATGACACTCTATACTTACTAAAGTGATCCACAACAACCATTATGTTGCCTTGCCCCTCCACTTTCGGAAAATCGATGATGAAATCGATTGAGGCACTCTCCCATTGTCTCTCGGGAATTGTCAATGGCTATAATAATCCAGTTGATGCTATATGCTCCACCTTGTCTTATTAGCACATATGAAAAGTCTTTACTTAGCCCTCAATGTTATTTCTCATTTGTGGTCAATAGTAGGCATGCTTTATATGTGCTAGAGTTCGATGCATCTTAGGATGTCTAGCGCATAAGCAGTTATGACACTCCTTAATGATCTCCTTCCTCAAATCATCCCACTTGGGCATACAAATCTGGTTTCTCTTAGTGATGAGCAACCCATCCTCAAGCCAAAACTTACGAGTCTTGCCTTCTTCGGCTTGTTTCAACACCTCTTTGGTTTGGTGGTCATATTGCAACCCTTCCTTCACTCGGTCAAGCAAAGGAAAACTAGGATATGATATAGCTAATAACTCAGCCTTCTTAATGTATTCATCACCAAGTTCGCCTTACTTGACTTATACATCATCTCGAATTCAAACTCCACAATGAAAGCTTTCCATCTAGCTTGCTTGGGCATCAACTTCTTTTGGTTGAGGAAGTAACTTGAGACAACATTGTCCATCTTCCCACAAACTTTGTTCCCAAAAAATAGTGCCTTTATGTTTGCAAGCAATGACTTATGACCATTATCTCATTCTCTTGAGTCGTGTAACACCACTCGGTGTCATTAAGCTTTTGGCTTTCAAAAGCAATGGGGGTGTCTTTATTGCATCAACACTCCACAAAGTGCGAATTCATAAGCATTCATTTGTACTTTCAATGGCTTTGTATGATTCGAAAGAGTAAAGACTGGTTCCTTCTTCACGTCCTCCTTCAAAGCATTAAATGCCTTTTGAAAATTGGCATCCTATCCCTAACTTTGTCCTTTCTTGAGCATATTCGTTAAGGATGCCTGAATGGAAGAATAGCCATGGATGAGCCTTTGGTAGTAGTTTGCCAACCTAAGAAAGGATCTCAATTCACTCACCTTTTTTTGGTGGTTCTAATTCGAGGATGGCTCACACCTTGGATCCATCCATCCTTAGCTTACCTTGTCCTACGATGTAACCCAAGAACACTATCTCTGGTTTCACAAATGCACGCTTTTCCTTCTTGACATATAATTCATCATCCTTGAAAGCTTAGAAGATATGTTGCAAATGTAGGACATGATCCTCTAACTATTTTCTATATACAACAATTTCATCCAAATAAACAACAATAAAGCCATTGAAGAAAGGATGTAGTACCTTTTTCATAAATATGCAAAACATTAGGGGCACATTGGTGAGATCGAATGACATAACTAAAAATTCAAAATCTTTGTATCTTGTCACACAAGTAGTTTTTGGCTCATCTCCCTTGACGATTCTTACTTGATAGTAGCCCGACCTCAAGTCGAGCTTAGAGAACTACCTTGCATCTCTAAGTTGATCAAACAAGTCATCTGTCCGTGGAATGGATTACTTATTCCTCATTTCACCTTGTTTAGTGCTCAATATTCGATATATAATAAAAGTGATCTATCATATTTCTTTTGAAATAATACCAATGCACTATATGGGGCCTTAGAAGTTTGAATGTACCCAACATCCAAGAGCTCTTTTAATTGCTTCCCTAGCTCTTCCAATTCTGGTGGTGCCATATGGTAGGGGATTGCAAAAGGGGTTTAGAATCAGGTTCCAACTCGATCCTACAGTCCACCTCTCTTTTTGGTAGAAACTTCTTTGACAACTCGGGTGACATGACATCCTTGTACTCTTTAAGGATACAAGTAATCTTTGTAGGCAACTTTTTAAGAGTAGTGGCATTTACCTCCTTGAGCACCCAATAAGAACATCAACTCCACCTTTTTCACTCTTTTGGTGAGTTACATGGTTGAAAGAGTTTTTGTCTTCATTGGTACCTCTCGAGACAAACGTTACATATTTGTATTTTCCTCCTCCATGATGCATATGGTATTTGAAAATAGAATTGGAATAAATTTCACCTTGTCTATGAACTCCATACCTAACACCACTTGCAAATCATCCATGAGAACAATCGAAAATCCATCTGACCATACCACTCACCAATATGGATCTCCATGTTCTTCTCCATGCCACATATGCTTTTGGCCTATGAGTTCATTGCTTTAATCCCATTATCAATTGGTGTATACTTGAGGCCCGATTGCTTGACTTCTTCTTCTTTCATTAAGTTGTTTATAACACCATTATCTACCAAGGCTCTTGCACCTTGTTCAACAATCTTTACGTTTACGAACAATCATCCTTTCTTCTCATTTTTTGCACCTCAAGTTGGGCATTAATGACATGAAGGAATTCTAAAGATCTGCACTTTCCTTATGCCAGCTTCGAGGTTTCTTCTTTAAGTATGACAAGTTTACTCTTATTCAGACAATCTCTAATTTGATGAGGTTTGTCGTAAAGGTAGCACTTTAATATGGGATGTTCTCCCCCTTTATCTTCCTTGTGGTCCTTTATTGGACCCTCCTTCGACTTGCGACTCTTCAAAGCTCCTTCCTTACCTTTCTTCTTCTCTCTCTTACCCTTTCCCTTGTCACTCTTTTGGTACTTGGGGTAGTGGACAACCCTTTTTACTTAGTAAAGGGATTTGGATATCGCAATGACATTAGCAAGTTCTTGCACATTGTGCCTCTCTAACTCAGTCTTAGCCTATGGTTGTAAACCATCACAGAAGGAAAAGAACGCTTCCTTGTCTGGATAATCAGGAATTTCCAACAACACCTTTTGAAACTCCCGAAACATATTCTTGGATGCTCTTTGAGTATATAACCCTTCTTAACTTGGTTCGAGCTTCTTTCTCTACATTATTGGGTTAGAACTACTTCTTTAATTTCTTCTTGAAGTTTTCCCATATATTTATGATGCAGGTTCCCTTCTCAATATCATTGTATCTTCTCTTTTACCACACCATGGACATATCTTCAATTTAAAGGGAAGCACTATCGATCATCTTAACATGATCAGTAACCTAAGAGCCTTGAAATATTGTTATATACTCTAGAGGAAGTTGTCAATGGCCTTCATGTCCCTTGCTCCTCAAAAGGCCTTAGGCTCTGGGACCTTAACTTTGGCACTAGTGATAGAAATAGGTGTCATAACTCCTTGTGTCACTACCATCTTGCACAAGCTCCAATCTTGCTTTACTTTCTTCAACTCATTAGCAAAATTAGCATGTGCTTCCCCAAGCATAATAATCTTAGAGATAAGAGAATTTTCCAAGGAACTCACTTTTTTAGATGCACTAAAGGCAATAATATTGATGGTCCCATTCATTTCTTTGTGGAGTACAGATTGCTCCTACTTTAGCTCCTCAATTATTTGGTCCTAATAATCATTCCTCTCCCGATCTTCCCCTACGGTGATCTCCAACTTTGAGAGCCTAGCGATTACTTCAACTATGATGTCCCTTATAATAGACTTGTCTCTCTTGCCTTTATTAGTAGGAGAAACCCTCTTGACCTCTCTTCCTTTATGGGTAATCACTTCGCTTAAGCTAGCCATCTTGACAATAGCTAAAGGATCTTAAACAAGGCTCTGATACCGCTTGTAATGAGCTTGGACTCTTACCAACACTCATTCGAAACTTGAGTACACTCTCACTCCTAAGTCAGCCTTACTAAACAAAACAATTTGCTAAAGGGGAGAAGGAATGTAGGAGAATGAAAAGACATTTCTATTCAAGAACTCTCTCTTCTATGATCAATTATATTATGATACAAATAAGGCCAAGAGGTGTATATACTAGTTTCTTACCATAATGGACAACAAGCTTTACTTGATCTAATGGTCTACAATGATATTCTAGAATACATTATACTATACTACATGCTTTACGTACATAATGCACCCATTTATAACATTATACAAGCTTCTATAATGCTTCATAATGTTCCACCATGTTCTATAAGCTTCTAAAGGCTTTTATCATGTTCTAGAAGCTTTCAAAGTATTCCATAAGATTCCACCATGTTCTAGGAGACTCTTTGGACCAAACCTCTTCTTATGGGTTTTAAAACATGTGGTGCATGACAATTTGTGCCAACAATTGTCAATAACTTCAGGTATAGTTACCTAACTTCTTATTGGTGAGACATAACCTCCTTCTTATCCAACATTGTAAACATCGCAAGTTTACATAAACCTGCTAGTCAACACGCATCCTCATGCCTTTTATTGTTCAACTGATTGGTAGTCCCCGACCAATTGGAGATTAAATTAAGGAATCTATTTACTTTCATAATGCTACGGATAAACGTGTCTAAAAACATGTCAAGTTATTTAACAGTCAACTTTGAGATAGTTCTTCTAGGAAAAAAAAAGTTAGAGCAACACAACTTGATAACATGAAAATACAATAACCTGATTGTTGAAAGCAGTACACTAAGTGATATTTATCATTTTGTCGCCTTAAACCCCAGCTTCTTCTATCGTTTCTCTTATTGTAATGGCTTCAATACTTTCATCATTTTCCCATCCTCCTTTGAACAAAATAAGAAGGAAACTAATTATGAATATAAATTCAAATAAGGCTAAACTAAAGTGAAAATGAAATATTCCGAAAGGCAAGTGATTTTAGAATTGCACCTTAACATTGATAGGTGTAGATTGCATTTTATTTTTGTAGGTAATTTGGTGTGTGTTTAGTGATTAATTTGATTGTTTAGAGTGAAGTTGTGTTAGTTCATAAATATTTGTGCTTTAAGTGTTTTTTAGGGTAAAATATGTATTTGAGCTTCAATTATATATATATGAGGTGCCATGATGAGTTTCTTAGTGTTTCAGGGCATTCGGAGGAGTTTCAGAGGAGGTCACAAAACACAAGCCACAATCGTGACAAAAGCACCAACACAGGTCCACAATAGTGGCAGTGCTCGAGCTTCTGTCACGATCGTGGCAACCAAAACACAAGCCACGATCGTGACAAAAGCACCAACACAGGTCCACAATTGTGGCAACCGTTTTGGTTGCCACGATCTTGACAGAAGCTCGAGCACAAGATGACGATCACGGGGAGTTAGCCATGATCGTGACAGAGAGTAGACAAATTGGCCACGATCGTGGCCTACGTGTAAACAGACGTGAGGTCGCTTTTGGATTTGAGTTTTCGAAGGATATTTTGGACTTCAAAAAACACTAAGGTTAACTTAATTGGAAAATACTATAAAAGCATTATGAGGTAACCCTAGAAGGAGTTCTACAATCAGCCTCCATTTGGAAACCCTAAACAGAGAGATAAAGAAGAGAGAGAAAAGAAGATGAGGAAGAAGAGGAGGGTTCCGATGCCAAAGCTCCTTGAAATAGGTGATCTCCCGACATCGCTGCATTCCTGAATCGTCCAACCTAAGTTTCATTTCCTCCTTATTTCCCTTTTTATTCATTTAATATGTAAGATTGAGATGGGTTGTACTGTTATGGATTTCGAGTTGTTAACGATGTCTAACTTTTCCTTCAAGATTTTGCTTATATCTAATGTTAATCTAGTTGAATTATGGTTATTTGGTTTAGGTGTTGTAATTGATTATTGCATTTGCATGTTTTGTAACAAACTGAGATGGTGAGCCATATAAAAAATGATAATGAGAGTTAGGTGATCTAATTGACCACTTAATCAATCTAGTCGCTAATTTCATAGAGAGAGATCTCGTGTGAGACGCGATTTATTAGAGAGTTTTAAAATTAATTAGAATTGTGGGTAATTTATGAATTGAGAGATTTCAAGTCTATAATTCAATTAAGGTTTACAATTTAGGGAATGGTTATAACTCGAGAGAGAGTAATCAACCCTACAATCATCTAGATCTAACACCCTATAAACACTTAAATTGTAGTATCCTGTCTCTTAAATTGTTGAAGGATTTAAAGTGTTAGACTATGACATCACATGAGTGGCATCATATAGAATGAATTTAGTACATTTATGACATGATTTTATGATTGTATTCAAATGCATAATATTAGCATACACATATGAGTTGTGAGTTAGACAAATTGCACTCAATTGACATATTTTGGGGTATGAAAGTAAAATGAATGTGCATTTCCAATGTCTTGTACTTCGGTTTATCAATGGTAAGAATTGATGGATTATAATTACTAACTTGGAATTAATTGTTACAATTAGGAGATTGATGAATTAATATGTATATTTTGACTATGAAAAATTCCAAGTAGCAAGATAAATTGATACATGAAAAATTAGGATGACTAAACCTATAAATTGAGTGATATTTGGCATAGATAACTGAGTGACAATGGACTAGTAATTAATTGACAAATGGATCAATTATTGAGTGACATATGGAATAAATACTAGGTGACATATGGTAGCTTAAGGAGTGGATACATGGCTTACATGCCAAGTGACAAATGCCATTGTCAAAGAGAGACACCTAGCACCTTATAAAGCAAGTTTCTGCAGAGAAGGTTTCTACTGTCTTTAATTTGTTTCTCCACCGAAATTGTTTCTACTCATCTCTCTGTATTCTAGTTTTATCCTAGCTAAATTGGTACACCAAATCTATACTTTTATCCTTCACAATATGGCTAAAGAACCAGTTGATTCTTTATCCTTACCAAAAACCTCATTTTCACCTTGAAATTGTGATCATCTTGTTTGGATGGAGGGATAGGTTAACTTCATGTATTGAGGTGGAATTTGAGCTTAACAAGTAAGTATAAATATGATCTTTATGGCATGGTTTAATAGAATGATAATGATGATTGAATTGGAATGAAATATTTAGGATGTTGGTGATGAAGTGTGTTGTAAAATGTTGGATGAGCTTGGATGTTTTTATGCTTGTTCCTTGATGTATACAAACCATGGGTTATAGGTTATTATATGGATGAATTAGACTAGGATTTGAAGTAGAATGAAGGTGAATTTATCCTAAAGAAAAATGTTAATGGAGTGTTCTTGAAATGAGAAAGAACTAGGACTATATGCATGATAATAAATGATAGTTTCTGTTTTGATGTTTGATGCAAGAAAGACAATGATTTGTGAGCTGCCAATTGAATAATTTTGAGTTGGAATTGGAGATGATACTGATGAGGAATTGGAGTAGAATTCAGGTCTAATTGAGGTCTAATTGATGGACTATTAAGAAGATGTTTTGAGTTTGGTATAAAGATGTAAAAATCTGGAAAAAATTGAAGGAATTGGATGGTGAACTTTCGGTTCACCCATACCACGATCGTGGGAAGGCCATACACGATCGTGGGAAATCCTTTGAAGTGAAGAAAATTGTATTTTGTGTGATTCTTGAACCAAATAAGGATAAGTCACTTTACCTTGATGCTTTTGGACTTGATTGAGGCTTAAAATAAACCTAGTTTGATGGTGAATTGGTTGATTAGGTGTTTGATAAGATTAAGTTGTTAATTGATGTTATAACTTAAGGAATAGATTGTTTGATATCAATGTATTGAAATCTGGAAATTATGAGTTATTAAAGGAATTAAGATATTCTTATGAATGCAAATATGATTCAAAAGGTATGAGTAATGTGTATTAGATATAAATGAATGAATATAGGAGAACATGAAGTAATTGTAAGTGAGAATTGGATAATTATATGAATGTATGTGATTGATCAATAAATCAATCTCGCTTAAGGTATAAGCCTAAATTGCTAAATGGTTATATACAAGCTATAAAGTTTGAATGATCTGATGTTTATAAGTATAGTCAAGATTTGTGAATAAGGATACATACCTAGAAGGTCAAGTAAAACATGTTATATATGCGTGTGAATGATTGAATAATCATATAATTAACAACGTGAAATATGTGTGTATTGCTTGAAGATAGAAACACAAGTTGACCATCAATGTCTGGACATTGCCGGATCATGAAAGCAATAGCTTATCTGGAGCGTATTGTGAGTTAAACTAGATGTTTTCTCACTATAACTGAATTATTTTCTATTATCCTTCAGATATTGAGCTGTTATTGATATGATTGTGATAATTTTGGACATTGATGGTCCGAGGAGTTCAATATTTGGGATTGTATTGGAAGTATGTGAACATAGAAAATGTGTAAACTTAATTATATGTGTTTCTATCTGATATGTATGCTGAATATAAAATGTGAAAATAATTGAATGTGAAATGTGTGAGCAATTGAATGTGAATTGCCAGACTTAGATCCGATGAATCTGATACATCTGACAGAAGCTTACAAGAATGAAAGATAATGAAACATGGCATATGAAATGATGCATCACATTGAATTGCATGATCAGATAAAGGAGTTGTGACCAGAGTGACCAGTGAAAAAGAGCTTAAAGCTCAGAAATATGTACAAAGAGCCACAGACTCAGTTATTAATGAGCCCGGTATCCATAATGGGTATGGGACAGTATATGAAATAAGCCCAGTATTTACAATGGATACGGACAGTAAATAGGCGCTTGGTCGCAATAAAGTAAAAATGAATGGAGTAACATGTGCATTTACATATACAACTTGATATGTATCATATGTATGATTGAAATGAATTATTGGATTGTTCTATAATAGTGATGCAAAATATTGTATGCAAGTTGTACTTGTTGAAGCATGATAAAATGTGACAAATAATTCAATATTTGATGATATGATTTGCTTATGAATTTGAATGTGAATTGTCCTTGTGTTTTGATATGAGTGAGCGCATCGATGATGGTTCAGTTATTGAGTTTGCAAACTCATCAAAATTGCAACGCTGTCTTTTAGGTTCAGAAGAGATCTAGCTATTCTAGTTGAAGTAGCTACTGCATTTGGAAATGAGCTAGTGGTCAGGATCAGTTGTACCTACAAATGCTTTGGTTATTTTGCACCGTGAATTGTGTTTCTCAACTGTTGTATAATGTATGTGAGAATTCTGAAATGTAATGACATTAATAACTGGATTTGTTTGTAAAAGAAAAGGGTCAAATGAATATTGGTTTGCTTAAGATGTGTTTGATGCTTGAAAAATTTGTAATGAGTTGTTTTGATCGTCTTAACGTGCCATTCTCGTAGAGTATGTTTTCGAATATTCGTCGATACATTCTGGCATATGCTTTATGGGAGTGGTATGTTGCATAAATGGCTAGATTATCATTAATGATTGTTAAAATCCCCTCTCTCATAACTTGATTAATTCTCTTGATGGATTTCCATTGTTACATTATTCGTTCGTTGCTAGTTTGTTTGATTTAGTTTATTTTTTCAGTTTATTATTCAAATTTGAGTCTTAAACAAAACATAACTTGAATTAAGTGGTGCCTAAGCACAATCTCTATGGGATGATATTTGCTTTTTATTGCAAGTAACGACCAATATACTTGCAGTTTTTAGCATAAAATAAGTAGTTTGTTTTTGCATTCAACAAGTTTTTGGTGCTGTTGTCAGGGATTTTTTTTGTTTAACATCTTGTTTAGTTTGGGTGACTTTGATTTAAGAGTTTTTGATACTTTCCCTTACATTTTTGCAGGTGCATGAGCACAAGGAGCATGAGAAGTTCTAACGAGCTTAGTGAAGAAGAGTTTTCAAACATTAAAAGGCATGAAAGACAGCTAAAAAGAGCTAGACGTCAAGATAAAATACAAAGGAATATGGAAGAAGAAAGAGAGCAAGGAGGAGCTGAGAAGACATTGATGGAATTTATGAGGCCAAGTTTCAGTACTCAAGGAGCTGTAAGGCCAGCGATTCAAGCCAATAATTTCGAGATCAAGCTGGCACTCCTCAACATACTTCAAAGCAATATGCAGTTTTATGGGTTATCCAACGAAGATCCCAATGCCCATCTTTTAAATTTCTTAGAGATCTATGATACCTTCAGCTTTAATGGGATGTCTAATGATGCTGTGAGGTTAAGATTGTTTTCTTTTACCTTGAGGGATCGGGCAAAGGCATGGTTAAGTCACTCAGTGTAGGGCAAATCACTATTTGGGAGCAGCTAACCCTTGCTTTCCTAGCTAAGTACTTCCCCTTGACCAAGACAATAAGAATCATTAAAGAGATCACAACCTTTCAACCAAGTGACGGAGAGTTATTGTATGAAGCCTGAGAGAGATTTTAGGAATTACAAAGGAGTTGCCCCCACCACAACCTTTCGAAGGAATTTTTTTTGCAAACATTCTACAATGGTGTAACTCAGAGCACAAGGGGAACCATAGATGCAGTTGCAGGAGGATCTTTGATGACGAAAACCATTAATGCAACTCATGATCTTTTGGAAGAGTTGGCGAGCAACAGCTGCATGTGGTCAAATGAAAGGAGTAGATAAAGGTCCAAGGAGATAAAAGGGATGATTCCACTTGACTCAATGATAGCCTTGCAAGCATAGATTATCGCCCTCACTAAGCAATTGAGCAACCTGCAAGGAGCTTCTTCATCCACAGTCAAGACTATGCAATTACAATGTGAGTTATGTGGGCAGGACAACCATGACATAACTAAATGCTTGTTGCTAGGAGCCAATGGTATAGAATAAGTAAATTACTTGAGCCAATCGTAAAGAGGTAATAATCCATACTCTAAAACTTACAATCCTGGGTGGAAAAACCACCAAAATTTTTTATGGAATACTAACAATGTAGGTGGCCAAGTGAAAGCACAAAGACCTCCTAGATTTTAGCAAGATCAAATTGGCTCTTTGGAGAGTAAAATGGACAAGTTAATGGATGTATTGGGTTCAAAGTTCTCAAGCCAAGAGGAAGGTCAAAGAAGACAAGAAGAGATCCAGAAGAGAATAGAGGCAAAGTTTGACCAAATTGCAAAGAACCATGCTTCATCCATCCACAACTTGGAGGTACAATTAGGTCAACTTGCTAATGCTTTGTCTTCTAATAATGCAGGAAGCTTATTAAGCAACACTAAGGTCAATCCAAAGGAACAACTCAAGGTGATCACACTTAGGAGTGGCAAGCAATTGGAGGATCCAAGTGTGAAAAAAGATAGCTAACAAAAGGGAAAGGTAGAAGAGAAAGAAGAAGAGAAGCCATATGATTACCCTACAAGCCTAAGATTCCATATCCGAAGAGGGTGAGACAACATCAAGTTGACACTCAATTCTCTAAATTCTTGGAGAAGTTGAAGAAACTTCAAATTAATTTGTCTTTGGTTGAGGCATTGGAATGTATGCCCAATTATGCGAAATTTCTCAAGGACACATTGACACACAAACTCACTTGGGAGGATAATCAAATGATGACCTTGACGGAGAATTGTAGTTTGATCATCAAAAGCACAATTCATCAAAACTACAAGATCCAGTGAGTTTTACTATTCAATGTGTTATTGGTGATTTTGAATTTTCTAAATGCTTATGTGATTTATGTAAGTATTAACTTGATGCCTTTTTCTAATTTCAGGAAATTGGGGCTAGGAGATGTCAAGCCAACATCCATGCTTGTCTAACTTGCAGATCAATCCATCAAAAGGGCATTTGGGGTAGTAGAAGATGTTTTGGTAAAAGTGGACAAATTTATAATTCTTGTTGATTTTGTTTTGTTAGATTTTGAAGAAGATAGGAATTGTCCATTGATTTTGGGTAGGCCCTTTATGAATACTGATAGGGAATTAGTTGATGTACATGAAGGAAAATTGGTTTTGAGAATTTGTGACCAACATGTTGAATTCAATATGACTAAAATTTTGAAGAACTCGGTGGATGGAAGTACTTGTTGTAACATCCCGTTTCCAAATAACGGATTGAATTATAGAAACGGGCACACGTGAGAAATTAGGAAAACACGTCTCACGCTTATGCATTTATGAACAGTGACTTTTGCACGTGAAAATGCTTGTACATGCATTCATGACATTTCCCGGTATAAGTGTGAATAAATGGTAATTTTGCAAAATAGGCCTTGAGTGTGTAAAAAAATTGTGTTGGAGAGGATCATAGTGATTTTCTAATTTTTAGAGAATTATAGGAATTTTTCGGAATCGTTTCCGGACTCGGAAAACTGTCAAGTGACAGAATGAGTGTTTACCGGTAGTAAAAATAACTGTCCAATGGCACTGGAAACCTAGACATGGGGAATTAAGAATTTTTGAATTGAGCCATTGAAAAATTGGAGAGAAATTGAAATTGAATTTGGAAGCAATTTAGTGAATCAATAAGAGTGTGACATGTGTCACTAAGCTAAATGAATTTATAATCATTTTTTTGACTTAGTCTTTCACGATGCTTCCATTCATTCTTCTTATATCTTCCTTTGTTAAGAGTTGAAA
>JAOQMS010000001.1:12371734-12407488 GCA_027563885.1 Erythroxylum longipes | reverse complement strand
ATTATGACAAAAGTTTGACTTTAGTTATAATTTTGATAAAATCCAAGGATATGAAAAATAAGATTTTTCATATAAAAAAGAAAAATTAGAAAAATGGATGCTAGCACTTCTAACAATTTTTCCTCTCAAAATTAGTTTTGAGTTTTTCTCTGAATTGATCTGTGGATACCATTAGAGGCCGGACGATTGAACGGTTTGTGGATTGACAAGATTCAAGGAGAAAGGAAAAATCACGATAGGAAATTGAAACAGGTGTGATTTTGATATATTTCTTGTTTTATGTTTCGATTTAATTCTGTTGAAA
Organism: Erythroxylum longipes; assembly: GCA_027563885.1. Taxonomy (NCBI): domain Eukaryota; kingdom Viridiplantae; phylum Streptophyta; class Magnoliopsida; order Malpighiales; family Erythroxylaceae; genus Erythroxylum; species Erythroxylum longipes. The sequence continues at coordinate 12,407,184 of JAOQMS010000001.1, read as the reverse complement.
AAAAAATTTAAATTATTTCCGCTGCGCTTAGATTCGATCTTGCGTATTTTTTCCAACATAGTCTCCCCCTAGCATCCAAGGGGTGTTGATGCTTAAAGTCATTCTATTCAGATCATCCTATAGATTTGTACGTTAATGCTCAAAGCCAGTCTATGTAGATCAGCCCATAAATTTGTTATCTGATATTCCTAATTGCCAACATAGATAACATTAATAGCCATGTTCATGCTTTCATCACCACATCACAATGCACAAACTGATCTAAGCTACTCTAATTGACTAGCTAGATAATGTTAAGAGCGATTAGTTAAGATAGTCCACTACCTTTGCAAAAACCAAAGATCTTTCCTGAAGAGGTCTTCCTTTATTTTGGTCTCACCTTACCCTCACTTCCCTGTACTGCTTTTCCTTTTGGACGGGGAGTCACTTCTCCTTGTTTATTTGTAAAACTATTTCCTTCATGATCCAAAGCATCTTACTCTGGGACTTCCTTACAAAGGTTTTGCACTACCCTGTAACAAAATTCCCCCTTTGTGCTGTATATTATTTTCCACTATATTGTTAATAACAGGCGTAGGCTCTGACATTTTCCTGTAGAACCACAATTATATTTACTTTTGTAGTGGCCTCATCAGTTTGTGGCATAAATCTCCAAATCTTTACCATGCCTTTTTTTAGTGGTTTCCATAGATAGGTTATCTTAATAGAAACCTTGACCGGTTCAGCTTTCCCATTAAACTTAATTATTTACTCTCAAGTCAGGGAGTTCTCTATCTAGCTTCACCTCGACATATATACAAGCAAAGCCAATCCTTTTCAGGTTGGTAGTATTGTCATCTTGTTGACACTAGGCATCTAAGAAAACTTGTTAGGTAGCTTAAACCCTTCGAGGACCAATACTCTAATGCAATTCGATAAAATTCCACCCAGATGGGTCTTGTTTGAGGCTAAGATAAGCTCAAGGATAACTTCTTCAATAGCAACGGTTTTCCCTAAATATATCACAGTCCCAACTCAATAAGGCAGTTCTCCAGGCCAAGCTTTCTCTACACCCACTGGTTAACGACTAGAAAAGCAAGACAACTCTCAAGAAAACATCCCACAAAGGCCACACTCCACTTTTTAGCTCTCATACATAACACCTCAAATAGAGGGGACAACTGCTCGTCATCTATTGCAAGTGTTATATAATGTAGCTTACTAGAGGAATCTGGATTTCCAGTGATCTTACTCCATGCTACCTTCTGTGGAGCAGTCACCACTCGAGCGTTTGTCTTTACCTTACTACCTGGAAGGGGTGGAAAGTGGAAACTCATCACATTCAAATTTCCAACATAATTTTCAGTCGACGGGACGGATGTTGCGGGGTTGACAAACGAGAAGAGTTCTTACTGCCTGGGCGCTGGCATTGCCAATAATGGTAAAAGGCAAAAAAATATAAAAGATTGTTCGAATTATTAAATGAAATAATCAAACTGAGAGGAACAATTTGGATCAGGGAAAGAGACGAAAGGTGAGCAGGGGCTGTAGGGAAAAGGAAGACAGTTTCTCTACAATCCAACAAAACTGATTGAAGTGTATAATGAGGGTTTGATGTTCTCACAAAGTTTATTATATGAAATGAATGATAATCATAAGGTCTAGTGTTAAGTAAGACAAAAATCGTAGGCAAATGCAAAAATATTGAAGTACATAACTGGACAAAAGAATTATGGGAAACGTTTCTTATAATCTTTTCGGGCTTGCCTCACCTTGAATTCCTTCAAACCCAGAGTTCCATTGAGTAACGGTTAGCAAAAGTACTCGCAAGTCCCAACACAACCCCACCAAAAAACAAAAACATAAAAATAAAGAAGTTTCTATAGGCTTGAGTGGCAAGATTCAGTGGGTGGACTTTTTCATGCAACTGCTTAGAGTCCTTGCACCGACCAAGCCACCCTCCAAGAGTAGAACTCTCGTTGGTTCAGCATAATGTCATCATGGCTCATCCAGTTTTAGACGAGAGACAATGTTCATGGATTGAAGTTCCTGGAAATTCAACCACACATATGGCATCAACAAAGTAGGAAGTTTTGAACAAGATTGCAAGAGATAGAAAAGCATGTTCTGTGATCCAATCCTAGTACAACTCTATGCCTCCCGATGAGAGTGGACATATTGACCGCTGAATTAGACAGCTTAGATCTTTTATAACTTATCAAAGCTTAGGCAGAAATATGCTTTAACCTACGTTTAGTCACAAACAAGACTCCAATAGGCAAATCTTATACCTGGATTAAAAGCTTGCATGCATAGGGCAGCTTCATGGTAGAAATGTTATCCCCATTCTTACAGGTGGAGCAAATCCCAGTTCTCAGCTTGTGATTGTAATAACCTAGCAAACCACATACCCGGCAAACCTGCACCAAGAGTTAAATGATTTCATTTTAAAGTGCATCAGACATTCTAATCTAATTTACTGAATATATCGAATGGCAAGTATAACAGATGCCGGTAAGCAGAAGAGGAAGTTCCCCATAAAAAAAGGAAAAAAAATATGAAACATGAAACATGACTTTTGACTCAACTATCATTGTTAACCTTGATTTTCTGTTGGATTAAGATAAACATTTGTTGGCATGCCAATTGATCCGTCAATAAACAAGTATGCACCAAAGATACCTGCACTTCAAACGGATCACTGGAAAGCATTAGTCGCTCGAAGATCAAATTGCTAGCCCCATAAGCAATCAAACAGTCACGTTCCATTTCTCCTACTCGGAGGCCTCCATTCCGAGCTCTTCCTTCTGTTGGTTGTCTTGTAAGCATGACACGAGGTCCACTGCCTCGTGCATGCATTTTATCTAGGACCTAATCAGTAATCACAAGACAATAAACATCAACAAGCAAAAGAATGTAAAGCAGTAAGCTGCTAGTTTAGTGAATCTGTCGTGCATATTATCCATGACTCACTGCCATGATTCTCCAATCAAACTATACAATTAATGGTATTGCATAATAAATCAAAGCAAGGGATCAATCGCTACATGTATATGTGAAAGAAGAAATAGTAGATACACGCTACCCCACCTGTTATGGTCTAAAAAATAGTAAGTACCATAATAACCAAGTGAAAAGCCATCTACAAGATCAGAAGGAAAAAATTATCACATACATTGACATTTCAAAGAAAGACAAGAAAGGACCTAACCCAACAATTATATCTCATGGAATTGGAGATGTGTTGCATTTAAATGATCATAAGCTTCATTGTAACACCAGAAAGAATTAAAATCTCACCATATGTTTTAACTTCTGGTAGTATATTGGGCCCATGAAAATATATGCTTGCAATGGACAACCTGTGATACCTGGAGAAGAATAATTTAGTACAGAAATACAACTAAACTCACCACAAATTAGGAGGTAGATAATCCTACAAGGTGTAGAATAAACCAACCTGAATATATGAAATCTTTGCCGTTGTAACTGAAGCCATGACTGACAAGGGTTTCACTGATAAAAAAAAACAGAATTATCTTAAACTTCATCAGGTATACCAAGGTACAGCAAAAGAAAAAGAAAATTCAAGGAGCTAACATATTTTTTGGTTGTTTTCAGGGTGATTGACGATGGCTTTTCAAGAAAAGAAAACGCCTTCGCTTAAAAATGGGAACAGTTGGTTCTGTTACCTTGATTCATTTTTTTCCTCAAATATTTTCTTTACCATTTGAAGAAATCATTTGAACTTCATGATTAATGCAAATGCCTTTCATAGTAATAAATTATACGCGAGTTATGATTGGTACAATTTTTTGGCATAGTAAGTAATCATAATGGGTATAGAAAGCACCTTATAGCTTCAACCCTGTCTGCATGACCACTTGGTTCTCCAAATGCACTGCCATAGTGAAATGCACCTTTTGAAACTCCAGCTTTACTCCCAAGAAGTTCTATCATCTTTCCAACAGTCATTCGACTAGGAAAAACAAAATGACAATATAGGCTTTATTTTTGGACCACAAATTGAAGCAAAAATTTCTATAATAGACTGAATGTTTCAATTTATTAATGCAAAAGTAGTAATGACATCTTCAAGGATTCAACAAAAGGAAGCTCATATGTACCACAATGTCAAAAACTCAGATACTCCAACATGTAATATGAAGACTAACCCATCTACCAGGTTCAACCTTTAGCTTTATGGTTCGAAGCATGCATTAAAATGAGACACTGTCACTGTTAGTTTTCTCCTGATTTCATAGAGCTATTAATAACCACAGAATGCTAACATCACACTAAACGACTTTATATCCCCACAACTACAAACAACAATTTATGAATTAATTTTCCTCAATATCCGGTGATCCTCTATATTCATAACTGAGATTAAAAAGTAAAATACCTTGGAAAGCCATGTGGATTCATGATCAAATCAGGGCAAATACCACGTTCTGAAAATGGGAGATCTTCCTGTTGGATGATTGTTCCACAAACACCTTTTTGTCCATGTCTACTACTGAATTTGTCACCAACCTGAGTATATGTAAAAATGAAAACCTAGTATAAAGTTTCAAAAGCTTGTAACTTATGATAAAAGAAAATTTCTTACCTCTGGCCTTCGGGTATGGCGAATTATGAATTTTATACATAGATTGTTGTTCTTATCAGAACACAGAGCAACTTTATCTACAACACATGACTCTCCTTCAGGACCTTTGAATGTCTGTATGCTAGGTCTATATTTGCTGGATATTGAAAAAATGAGTGAGTAAAAATAAAATAAAAGTTCAAAATACTGAGAGAAATTTTACTAACATATCAGCTAATGCTGCAGCAGATTTTAACTGCCCCCTTGTCTCAATGGGGGACTCCTTGTTAATATAGATATCACCAGGTCTAATAATCTCACCAGGAGCAGCCAGTCCATCATCATCCAGCACCTAAAATAGAGACTACATTAAAGAAACCATAAAACACATAAACACATGGTAAAAAATGTTGAAAGCAAAGTAATCTAATACTGAAACAAATTAGCTCATTGTGATACCAGCAGATCAAATCTGCCTGAGGGTCATATGACAAACTGAAGGACAACAACAGAAAGACCAAAATAATGCTGGGAATAGGTCTCAAAACCGAATTCAAAATGCTCATCCAGGATCTTAACAACAGAAGGACAATTGGCAATTCAGACCAAAATATTGCATCATTAATAAAATTTTTAGTCCAAGCAGTTGGCTCATTCCAAGCTGGATCCTAAAACATTGCCTGCTATGAATATATGTTTTCTACTTAAAGTTCTTCCCATTTTTTGTCTGGAACTTCTGAAAGTCGATTACATAAATGCAAAATAGAGCTATGAAAGATGCTATAAATGCAGGAATCAATAGAATAAAATTGCAAAATGTGAGCAATATGCATTACTCTTTCCCTTTCTTCAGTTCTTCCTGGCCTTAATATTCTATCTGACGCACCATTCTCGTACTTTTGATTGACAGCAGAATACCTGTCAATAAAAATTATCTGATCACATTCTTTACTGCCTTACTCAACACTAAGCAGAAAATACAATGACCATTGTTGGTCACAGGATAATATGAAATAACTAAAATTCAAAGCTCGTGTACTTCTTCAGAACAATGCAACGACCAAAACCACGGTCTAAAGAGGCTTTGTTCATGACTATTGCATCCTCTATGTCATAGCCACTATAACTCATCACTGCAACAGTTGCATTCTGACCAGCTCCAAGTTTATCATACCCCACCTGACAGTAAAATGATTAACACACAATCCATGGGCATACCCCACCAGTAGGATAAAATATATATTACCAGTTCAATTGACTTTGTTGTTAACAAAGGCCGCTGGGGATAAACCAACAGGTAAAGCAACGTGTCCATCCGACATAACTACAAGATCAAGGTGAAAGATCATGACTAGTGCACTCTAGATATCCTGAACTGACAAGACGATGAACAAGTACAATTATTTACATAAAACAAAACAGAGTAGTTTAAAAAGAGTAGAAGGAAATAAGATTCCAAGGTGTTGAATGATTTATCGTTGTAAACGCACCTAATCACAGGAAAAAAAAATATGCAGGATCCAGTGGAGATGAAAAAAACACTTCAGATTGGAAGTAGCAGCATTTGCTGATAATTGAACTCACTAACCACGGGCTTTTGGAAATCCTTAAACTTTGTTCTCACAAGGATTTTAACAATTTCAATAGTTAAACAATTTTTTGAATGACAAAGTGATTGAGATATTGTTCAAGGGAGCAGTGGGGCTATGCAACCATTTTCTGTAAATTTCTGGCATCAGCATGAAGTAAATGTCTATTTCTCTAAACAGGGAAAGATATACCACTGCCTATTGAAATGGTCAAACAGCACACAACTATAAAGCACGCCCATGCTCGCATACAAGGTCTAAATTTAGCATGGAAACTCTTATGAAGCAAATTCAACAGTACTTTTTACTAGCCAACTAATGGAAAGAGAAAAAAGTATCATTCTCAATCATTTATGGACAGAAATCTAAACATGAAATAGTCAGAAAACATGTCAACAGAAAATAATGCAAAATAAAACTACATAGAAAATAAAATTTGTCTTTCCTGAATTTACTGTAGCAAAAAACAAGAAACAACATAACGTGAATCACTTGCCTGATTATACGCAATATTTCCCATGGCTTGCTTTCCCATGGCACACTGTTGGGTATAACAAGTCAAAAAGGATAAAAATTTTGGTTTGTTGGGCACCTTATTAGTCACTGTAAAGGTCCACGGTATTAACCTGATAAGTGTTTCGTGGTGACTGATTATGATGAGGATATGGAATAAGCCCAGCACAAACACCTAATATTGTGAAAGGCTCTATCTCAATATGGGTTGTCTCAGGAGTAGCTTCTCCTTCATATAAAGCTATCTGTAATACATGGAATTGGAAAGTCATTAGTCACTTTCTATGTTTACACCATCAGACAAAATGATAGATCACCTAGGAAAACTTTCCAAACATAAAAAATTCCATAAGTTTTCCAATTTGAACCAACCAACGCATTGTTTTCCTCATTGACATCAAGGTACTCAATCAATCCCTCCTGCAAGAAGTCATCAAAAGTGCGAGCTCCATCCTTGAAAGGAAAAGAAGTAAATAAGAGTTTTTATGCAGCCATCTTCTCATTGTATACTATGAAAACAGCCCAAACTCACTCGTAACTCTATCATATGTTGTTCCTTAATCCGTGAAACGCCTTTGTCAGCAATAACAAGGGGACGACAAACTCTACCTCCATCAGAAGCAATGTAAACTGCACGCTGAAGAGCATTATTTCTCTTAAGAACTTCAGCAAAATATTTAGTTCCATCATAAGAAATAAAGAAAATGAAAACAAGAAGTGTAAAAAAGAATCATCATAGTTGTTGTCTATTTATTATTTTTACTTAATCAAAATAAGACAATTCATCATTTCAAATTGCTCATAACTTATGTTGTAAAATAAATCAGATCCCAGCCTGCATCATGTCTAACAAATGCATAAAGACAGAGGAACATGAAATCCTCCTGTGGAAGTACAAAAACAGAAAAAGATAATGAAAGTTAACGAAGAATGGAGGAAGTTATGGAAAATTAGAACATGTTACACTTTCATAAAGTCACAATAACAACTTTCCAATTGGAAAGATTCTTTGTTGTAAATAAGACAAAAGTAGTTACCTGCTTCTCATTTACAAAGACACTAACAAACTCCCCTATTTTGCCAGCTCGTCGCAACTTTCTCATTGCATCAGCAAAATGCTAAACGAAGGATTTCCGATCAGAATCTAAATTTCATTTTTAAAAAAGAGAGGACTTGTCATGTATGTTCATTTAATCAAGAAAAGTCACCTGAGGCCTCCCATGCTTGCCAAGAATGCGCCCATTGACTATAACCAGAAAAGAATTAGGTGTATGCAGCTCTTCTCCTGATAGAAGTTCCAAATCTTCAACGCCCAAGCAATAGCACTATTGGAGTTTCCAAAATGGAACCAAAAAAGATGTTGGCTTATATGTGTAAAACATATCTATGCTATGTGCTATAAACAGATACACACAGACACAGGAAATAACTATGCACAAATATACACATGGGAATACAGACATGCATGCATATACACAAACGAATATTTTTACAAACTTGTAATTTACAAAGATATGAAGATGTAATCTGCTGTGAAATAGCAAAACTTGGCAGGACGGCCAAGGATACTATGGCATACACCGAATCTCTCCCATATGATCAATTATCCTATTGCTTTCATATGCCTTCTTCATTCTCTTTTCTTGCATAAACCTATTTTCCCCATTACAAGTTTAAGAACCAACCATGAACACTGCTTTTTTGCAGATGGAACCTCAGAAACCAAGGCATTCAAACTCAGGTAGCTTGATGCAAGGACTCGAAAAAAAAAAAATCAGTAGGCAAGGACTCAAAAGAAATATGAGGAGCTGGGTTGCGTAAATGCTGCAGCAACAGAATTAAGAGGGAAAACTGAGAGAAGATGGAGGCCAGAAGACAAGAAAGATATGTGTAATCGGATTGGTGGTGAAAGTAAATTACAGAAAAGTTGGATCCTAGCCTGTCGAAGAGTTGGATCCTAGCCTGTCAAAGAGGGTAAGAACAACTAATATAGGGTTTTTGGGATTGGGCTTATTCAGATGCAAAAGAAAAGGTGCAGAATAAGAACATCAATAAGTAAACAAAAAGCACACTTATAATATGGCTAAAAATAGACACTAATACACAACATACCAGTGAAATCAAAGGGCCTTCTTCTTCATCAGTAGTAACATGAGTCATTAGAGCTAAGTTCTTCACTAGACCACATGCTTCGCCTTCGGGTGTATCACAAGGACAAAGCATACCCCACTGTGACAAAGAATATATGAATTAAGGAATTGAAGTTGGCAAAAAACCAAAACAAAAAACAAAAAAAACTAACTAGTAACATATTAATCATCAAGGTTTCCAGTACTACTCAATGAAGCCAACACTACCTGGCTTGGCTGCAAGGCTCTTGGTCCACTTACTTTCCTAGACTTCTCAAATTGTGGTGAAACTCTAGTCATATGGCCCAGAGTTGATATAAATGATAGCCGAGCCAATACCTTTGGAAGAGGAGCCCACCTCAGTGAATGTTTCTAAAACAATTAAGAAAAAGGACAAGTAGTACGGAAACAATGCAACTGGTAGAGACAGAGTATACAACCTGTGACATGCCTTTCCTGTTCATTTTAAATCGTTTGACATCCCAGTTGCCAGTAGAGAGTGTCCTTTCAAGTCCATTAGTAATAAAATCTTTAACCAAATACTAAAAACATTTCAAAAATTAAAGAACCTGAATTAGAATCATTTTCAGAAGATGTGATATTGATGCATTAGAGTATAAGTTCCAGTAAAAGCAGAAGATGCTGAAAGAGATTCCTAGATATCATTTCATTCAAACCACAGAGAAGCCTAGCGTGCACATATCGAGATAAATACTTCAGAAAAATAAAAGCAAAATACTACTGCTTTTTAATTGTATCCCTAATTGGCCCTCAAATCAGGAGGATTAAAGCTCACATATATAGGTATAACATTATGCATCCAACCCTTTCACCAGGGAAAATATAGACGCACATGGACAATAACAACTGCAAAAGAAACACATCAATAGCCTTCTTAAAATGCTGCACTGTGATGATACATATTACAATACAAAATTCAAATAAATGGACAAAAGCTTGTCAGCGACCTATGATCTCTAGGGCATTATTCAATGATTAAGGCCTGAATATTTCATATTACAAAGAAGTCTATATGCACATTTCTGAACCTAAATGATAAAGAAAATATCTAAAGTAAGAGATCATGGATGCATTAAATACCAATGCGTACATAGGATACAAATTAGTGTACATGAATAAAACTTAGCAAGGTATTCTGATACACACATCCAAAAAATATAAGCTTGTGTCAATGAGATTGAATTTAGCTTGCAATTTTATACCTGGGCAAGGTCAAATCGGCTAGAGCGGTTCCGTCTTTGTAAAGCATAATCAACTGATTTCTGAACATCTGCTATTGTTGACTTAAACAAATCCTGCAATACCAAGTGAAGTAGAGAGATGGGCGACAATGATAGAGAGACTCACACGCTTTCAAAGGTTGATTTTTCGGGACGTCTAACATCTACATTAGTGAGTAAACTTGAGCCATGATACCTCAAAGAGCAGAGAAATTAATTGGCCAGAAAGCTCCAATCTCTTGTTCCCAACATAATCCTAAGTGTAGAAGAAAACATTTACTTGAGATCACAAACGCCAAAAAAACATAAAAAAATCAAATCAAATCACATATCACATATCACATATCACATATCACATATCACATATCACATATCACATATCACATATCACATGCAACAATTTTATCTGAAGGTAGTTGTCTGAAGGAAACTATACCCGTCATACAATAGCTCTTGTTTAAACAAGGTTATGTCAACATGATAACTTAATTTTTTCCTCACAAAACAAGATCACTGCTTGTTCTCATTAATTTTCTTACCCTAGAAAATTACATAAAATGAATCCATTTATCAGGGAACTAAATCAATTACCTTATCATCCATTGCATCCTTATTTAACATAGCTTCCATCATCCTTCTTAGCATTACCGCGACATACAAACATTTTGGACGAAAATTATTTTTATGTACCTAAAGGAAGGGAACAAGAGGTGAGCAACGATTCAATTTGAAAATTAATTTTAGTTTTAAAAAATGAGAAAAATCTTACTGGAACATTAGCAAGAAATACGTCTCGTAGGACAGGCAGAGCTCTACTTTCCTGTTCAAATATCATAAAGTAAGTTTACGTTGACGTCTCATGATACAGCATATATACAACTAAAAGATGCATAAATATGCAGCATATGTCAGTAAAAGGTGCATGATTACTTAGAAAATCAATGCATCATGGTCCTTTGTGTGTATGCATGGAGCATATGAGTGTTTTTGTAGCATAGAGTAAAGAGAGACATGACCAACCTTTCCAGATGGACCAGTAAATCTATATTTCACCTGCAAAACGAAAAACATTCAATAATAAGGAACTAAAGACGCCAAATGAATTTGTTACCCATAGGTGAAAAGGTTATACAAAATTTTGTTCTCTCCAAAAATTATATACATAAACTTTTAACAGGATTAAATGGAAAATGAACTGCACAAACAGTATTAGAGTGTTCTTTTTCATTAGGCAGCTTGCTCGGAACAAAAAGAAATGTAATGGTTGAACTTATGAAAGCTCAAAAAAGGAATGAAACAGCCAACAGTAGTTCTTATAAGGCAGATGCATCCAAGAACAAGGGATCGTTTGAATGTAAATTTAGGGCTTATAAACAAGAACTAAATACTAAAATGATATAACTTAGACCTGCCGTTCAAGGTGCTGCAATGCTTCTTGGGAGGTATATATACCAAGAGTAGCACATTCCTGAAATTGTATGAGAAATACATCAGAACACAGATATAATACATGGAAATTTGAGGAAAGAAGGAGTGGAATTCCCAACTATTTAAGTAAAGGAACCAACCACATGGCCATCACTTGGTGGCCTTTAGTGACTATCATTACCAAGCACAGCAAAATTTTATTTTACAAAGATAATATTTTGCTATTTATGACAGCAGCCACAAAGTTTTTTCCCTAAGTAAAATGGTTAAGAAAGGCATCTTGTTAGCACAAACCCCATTATGAATCATGAAACTAAACCAATAAAAATTGCTACTAGCAATAAGTACTCAAGGATGGGAAAAGAAATAATTTAGGGTGGTGATGACAAAGTAATCTAAATTAATATGAAATAATTTTCATAGAAGATGAATATGTATTTTCGAGGAAAGAATTTTGCACAAGACATTACCTCAATAGACGGCAAAAGAAGGGCACTATATCGAGGATCCCTTCCTACCATCTGTACCACCTCTTGGTCACTCTCCATTCCCATTGCCTTCAATACTATCATTATAGGAATCTATAGAAAACAAAAACATATCAAACACTACATCCTTTTAAGACAACTCTTTGGAATGAACTGGAAAACAGAAGTCAAAGAAAGAAACAAAGAAAAAGTTCTGATTTTCGTTTGGATACGAAGAATGCTAAAATGCTTATGATTTCGACGAGAATACCTTTAGTCAAGTATTGTTTGCCTGCAGTTTCAATCTTTTCTCAAGAACCATTAACTTCATCTAATATTTCACTTGAGTCAAAAATATTTATTTCCAGCTAAATCGCTTAATATTTTTACGGAGGAATGTAATGTCTAAAGATAAAATCCAGTTGACTGAAATATGTTTTAGACAAACCTTACGACTTACTTTAAAATCCAGTTGATTGAAATATGTTTTAGACAAACCTCATGACTTACTTTTTGTTGATGCACGCAAGTATGGTAATACTAAAGAGTGTGAAACAGAAGCAACAGCTGTACTCAAGAAAGTGCACCACTTAAGGACCACCATGAAAAAGAGTAAATAAAAATAATCTTATATGAAGACCTTCTTTGTAAATTGGTTGAGACATAAATACATCTTCTCCTTTTCCATCTGGATAACTGTTTTACTCTTTGTTGCCTCCGTACTGCTCGTAACAGATGCTGTGATACTGAAAAAGGATTTGGGAGAAAGCGGCAAAAGACCATAAGGAGACAAAAAAAAAAAAAAAAACAGGAAACTAACACAAGTTAAAACATAAAAACAGCAAATTCAACAAAAATAAGAAGAGATAATGAAACATTCAGCCAAGCCACCCCGACTAGCAGAGTATTTCCGAGTACAGCCTTATATCATAGGCAAAGTCAAACTGAAACATGGCACAAAAAACAGCTAGAAAACATGAACTAAGAACATATATGCTCCACTAGCCAACCCAAATTATGGCTATGAACACAGCAGGACAAGAGAAGCAGGAATAAAAATGAAACCAGCAAAAGAATTCCCAAAGCAACCATTTATAGGGAGAGGGAACATGAAGAAACAAGAAAAAGATAAACCATGAGAAATAGAACTCACTTTCCCTTCTTGTCAGTGTCAATAATTATCCTATTCTTTGAGAGTTGCTCTTGTATCAAAATCACCTAAAAAGGATTTGCACTATCATGATTTGCTGAAGACAGAAAAACTATTAAGAAAAGAAGAAAATGTAAATTTGGTTTGAGTTAAGATAAATAACAGCATTTAGATAGCAAGATGCTATACTATCACCTTCTCTGTTCCCTTCACAATGAAATATCCTCCTGGGTCAAGGGGACACTCCCCTATTGAAAGGAAAAAATAGAACATAAGAGAACCCAAAGGAATAAAAAATGGACTAGAAGGAAGAGGCAAAACATTTATATACAGAAGTTTAATTGGTACAGACCAAGTCTTGCAAGTTCAGCCTCAGTTTTCCCGTCTAGTACACAGCAGCAGCTCCGTAACATGATGGGCATTCTGCCAATAACAACATCATTCTGCAGGAATGGTTTTATTTAACATCCTGAAGAACTAAGGAAGAACAAAAGATATCAGGATTCTGATCACCTTTTCCACTTTAGATTTTTGATCATGACTCCCTTGAATATACTCTATATTAACCAATATCGGTGCAGCATAACTGAAATTGGCAGCAATTAAAACCCAGTTTAGAAGTTACTTAGTATGATGCCTAAAGGCAAAACATGTGTAGACCAATGACTTCATACGTCTCAATGTAATAAACTTTTTAGATAAGCAAAAGAAAACAAAAATCTATAAAACGGTTCTACAGAGAAGTGAAAATGTAATGTAACATACGTCAAGTCCGATAATCGGCACATATGAGGACTAAGTTGTTCACTAACCCCGTCCACTATCAACGAAGGTGTTCCAATTCTCACATCTCTGAACCTGAATAATCACAAAAGTAAAGAAATAAAACGAGGAAGAGGATAGAATAAAAAGCACAGAAAGTAAACGGGAAGAGAAGAATAGCAAAACTTAAAACCTGAGATAAAGAGTAGGATCAACAGTGGACACAATTCGATCATTAGCACGAACAATCTTCTTTATTCCAACGTTAACAAAATAATTGAAGGAGTCCAAATGCTGTTTCACCAACCCTCTAACCTGAAAACAGCAATCAAAAGCATAAAGATAGAAACTTCAACAAAATGACGGAAACGACTTCACAGTTAAGAATCCGAGTGATGCAGTTCAATGGGTACCTTTAAGAACTCGGGAAGAAGGCGGTACTTATCAACGGCGGATTTGATAGGGGCCGCGAGCTTTTGTTTGTCGATGAATTGCTCGCTGACGTTGGGCCTAAGGTTTCGCAGAATTAACGAATTAAGAAAAAACCAATCAAAGAGCTACAGAAAGGATAGTAATAAGAAGAAGAAACTAACTCCTGCTCTTCCTTTACAACACCCATGGGAGAACTTGGTCGATTGGTAAGAAAGGTTACAGCTCTTTTCGTTTTTTCTTATTTTTTGGCTTGAGCGTTATAGGGGGAAATCCTTTCTTGAGAGTTGAGAGTTGGGACAGAACAGAAGAATCAAGTCTAAAACCCTCACTTAAACCCACCCTTCACCCTTGGTTACGATAGGATTTAAAACGGGTCGGATCAAGTCAAGTGAAGTCGGATTTCCTTATTATAACTAACGAAAGGCCCGCCCCATGCAGCTGTGCTGTTCTTTCTTACTGATTGTTGTTGATTGTATAGAAATAGGTGCTGCCATGCATAAAAGTTCTCTCATAAGGATAGTTGGGTATGGCGAAGGCTTGATGGAAGCTCTTTTAACTTTTAAGTACATGATTTTAAACAATGCCTAATAAGTCTTTAACCTGATATTGGGTCCTTTTGCTTCACCATTCTTAGGCCTTTAGTCCCAGGACAGAACATCCGTAAAAAAAGCTGTGTATAATGTTGGAAAAAGTTTGTCTTTGTTAACATTCTTCTGACGATAATAGCTTACAGAGTGATGAAAAGTTCAGTAAATGGAACACGAGTAAGTTTTACCTCTGCACCTGTTATGCATGAAGACTGAAGTGCGTTGAGATCAGAAGCTTTTCTTCTAGTGATAGATTTAAACGGCCCTGGTTGGGTGGTTGGACCATGTTATTTTAACTTGATTTCTCGTGCTTTTAGAGTTTAGACGGACATTTTCAAAATCTGCACTTAAAGACACCGTTGGTTCCATTTTTTCAGAATAGAGCATCTTGATTCCCCTCTTCCTTGGAAGGAATCAGGATTATCGTCCTGAAAATGTCTAAAAACCCACTCACTCATTTTGCCGTAAAACCAACTTTGACCTTTTAAAGTAAAACAAATCAAATCATCATTCTTTAAATCTCCATCAACTGAAGAACCTTTAGAAACAGGTTAAGCTGAAAACAAGTTCGAATTGCCATTCCATTTGCAGAAAAGTCTGCCAACCTGCTTAATCTACTTTCCTTCTATTTTAGCACAAAAATTACGTAGCTAATTAATTCCACCCTGGGCATATTTTTCAATGATAACAGAAGATACATACCATTTCTGGTGACAGACAATTCCTCAAAATCATAGACCCTACTAAAACATCAAATAGCTAGTAACATAAACAAACTTTACAACAAATGAAGTATTGTTATGCCAAGACCAAGACCAAGACCACGAGTCAACAATCATCAATTCATAAGTCTCACCAAATGAACAATAAAAGGGAGTATATGGATTTCACATAAATATTGTAAATTCCCTATAAATACAAAAAGAATAGACAAAGCTAGAAAGAGTACACAATCAAGAAAACTGGGTCTAGTAATGCGGTGCTCTAGCAGCCATGCTAGCAACATGTGCCTGCATCTGAGCAGCCCTAACTTTGGCTGCAGTGGCACGGTGGAAAAACTGCTCTCTTGACAACAACCTCACATTCCTCAAGTACTGATCAAAAGGCACAGCCCCTTCTTGCACAGCCTTGTCTAGAGAATAAACAACATCCTCAACGGCCAAATCAGAGGCCGTACACTCCAACATCTGTTTGGACAGCGATTCTGCACAATCAAACACCTTGTCCACGTCCAAATCCCCCAATTTACAAATCTTCCCCTCATTTTCCCTCACCCAACTCTCAACAACATCAGTATTCATCAACACAACTTGCAATTGCGCCTCTAATCCCTCTTTCTCATCTTGCATCTCTTTCAACCCCTTATTGATCTCATCCTCTCTACTCTTCAACAAAGCTTGAGCACTAAACAACCCTTCCATCTCCACTCCCCTCTGCTTCCTCATTTCCAATACATCCCCATGAACTGCCTCCACAATCTTGCTTATCACGTTCCTCTTATACACCTCCGATGCGTCATCCGTCTGCGTCCGACCGTACGGCGACGCCGGATACGGCCTTGCCAGTGGTCGCGGATATCCAACTGATCCAAAACTGTAATTATTAGGGTTTGGGCCAGGATTAGGATTGGGATTAGTGATAGGATTAGGGTTAGGGTTGTTAGAAGGGCGACGCTGGGAGTATAGAGGAGGGTCCCGACCAAAGAAAGCACTCAATTCGCGAACAAGATCGACAAGATTAGAACTTGGGTAGACCCAATTATGCAGATAGGGGACAGAGACTAGACCGGAAGGATTAACATGGGGATGATGGCGCTTGATGATCATGTCGCGCGTGGGGTTGACGTAGACGCAAGGCGGGTGGCGGGGGTAGGATTCGAGGAGCCAGACGATGATGGGGATGTTGTAGGTGACACCTTGGAAGGTCATGGGGATGGTGCCGTCTGCTTGGAGGAGGTTGACGCAGCGGCCGTCGTTGTGGGTGAACGACGCGGTTTTCGGGTCAAGAGATGGGTATGAGGAGACGAGAGAGAGAAGGTGTTGGCGGATGAGCCACTTGGTGTCTTCGGTGTAGGGTAGAGAGGAAGGTCCCCGCTGGGAGAGGACTGAGGAGAGGAATTGTTGGGTGGCTTGTTGGGTCGCCGCCGGTGGCACCATTATGTTAGAGAGAGATTTGAGAAGACCGGAGGTTTCTGTTTACGTTTGTTTCTTCGAAACTAAGTTTATTGTTACGATTTTCAATTTTATTAAGAGTTTAGATACACATAATATTTTAGAATGCGAATTCAAACACTTCAAATTAAATTTGTCTAAAATACATGTACAATAATTTTAATATATATATTCCACAAAATAAAGTATTATTTAGTTTTTAATAAATTTTAAACTAAATTTAAGTGAAATAATATAATTTTATTCTAATTAAACTATTTTAATTTTAAAATATCTTATGTATCCAAAATTCTCAAATCTCTTTCTTCTGCCGTGTCGACTTCTCCACCAATTTTAATTGGGTTTATTAAATTCTTCTTCACATAAAGAGAACAATTATCGATCCCAATCCTTAAAGTCTCTATGATCAATAATATGTGTTCCTCTTGCTAAATTTTTTTAACTCAAATGAATGAGCGGAACATTAGAGAAAAAGCAAACATGGCTTGGGTAATTGAGAAGAATCTAGAGCAATGTGTAACTTTAGCAAAAAAATAAAATTGAAATATAAGGTTTTTACTAAATTTTAATTTAAACAAGTACAAAAAGAATTATAATATTCACAAATAATTTTAAAAAAAATCTCGTCTTTGTTAATTCTCTCTTAAAAAAACTATAAGTAATTTACTTACTAATTTTTATAAATTTCATGTCATATGTATATTTTATAAGGCAAAGACCTAAAAATAAAAAATTTTGTAAGTCTCTCGCTCTCTCTCTCCATGCATTTATTCTCAACTATTCATTAATAACTGCATAATTAAAAATTAAGTAAAATTTTTCTTCAACCTCTTTAGACACTCTTTTAAATAAAGTAGCGAAGAGTTGTTGAGTGGAACAGATTGTTTCTCACATTATAAAAATGAAGACAACTTCTTGATTGCTTGTTTTTGTGGATAGAAATTGATGAAAACATCAAAGAGAAAGGAACCAACGATAATTAATAAACCAATGGGATATTTCAGATTTTTTTGAAGTAGATTAATAAGTAACACACATTAAATTGGTATATATATATATTTACATTAACGATTAAAGGATAAAGTCCCAAATAGTTGGGGCAGTTATAAACAATTGGACAGTTGAACAGTTTTATATAAATTGTAAAATTAATTAAACAACACATCAACAACACCTACGGTCAAACCATGCAAGGAATACTTCCAATCCATCCAGATGTCCTTTTGTTGAGGCCATGCGAAGATTCATGCAATCAATCATTCATGCCACATCATCAATGTAAATGACCAACAAACCATGCAACATACATGGGATGGTTACTAACGGAGCTTCACTTCCTAACTTATGTCAATTAATCCTAGCCGTGATATTATTTGTGATTTCATAGCACCAATGGGACAAAGGAAACGAAGGAACCTTGTAAACTTCCCCCTTTTCCTGTGTTACATATGTTGCATCTTTACCCTTCCACTTCACAAGAAATCTAGTCCGTTGATTCTTTTTGTGCTATCCCAATCGTCTATAATTAAGAATCTTTTCAACTTCATCATCATATTGAACTTGTACATTTAGAGGTGCACGTCTCTGCTTACTTCTCTTCGATTCCTCATCATTCTGATAAAACCTACGCAAGTAACTTATATGGAACGTAAGATGAACTTTCAACCTTTCGAGTAACTTAAGTCAATAAGTCACCTTACTAACTTTCTTGATAACCTCAAACAAACCATCATATTTCAAAATAAGGCCTTTGTGCACTGATTTTTCATTGATTTTCTTCCATATCTGAGGTGTTAATTTCAGCAGCATCTTGCCACCTACAACAAAGTCTACTGGACGTCTATGCTTCTTAGCATAATTCTCCATTCTTTTTACAGCTTTCCGAAGACTATCTTTTGCTTCATCCAGGAGTTCTTGTCGACCCTTACAAATTTATAGTTAACTGGACACTTATTACCAAGCTGCTATTTAGCAATCTCCAAAGGGGTTAGAGGCTGATGTCCCAAGATCAATTTAAAGGGGCTTTTCTCGGTTGCGGAAGATCGATGAAGATTGTAAGCGAATTGTGCACTATCAAAAAGATTCAACCAATTTTTCTAACCTACACTCATATAGTGTCATTATTAATCTTCCAACAACACATTTCTCCTCTCCGTCTGCCCATTGGTTTGAGGATGATTAGTAATAGAAAATTTAAGTTGAGCTCCCATCATGTTAAACAAGACTGTCCAAAATTAACCCGTAAATCACAAATTTCTATTTTCCACCATATATGATGGAAAACCGCAGTGTTTAACAACATTTCGGTAAAACAAATAAGCTACTATCTCTGATGTACACGACGATGGTGCAATCATAAAAATAGCATACTTTGAAAACCAATCAACCATAACTAACACTGAAGCTTTGTCGTTTATCTTCGAAAATCCTACAACAAAATCCATAGATGTCGATATCTATGGTCTTTTCAGAATGGGGAGGGACTGAAGTAATCCTACCTCCTTTTGCCTCTCCACTTTGTCTTGTTGACATATTAAATACATTTTGCAGTAAGTCTTGATGTCTTGCTCCATGAGTGACCAAATATCAGATCTGGACATAAGTTTATCATCATTTCTCTACCAGGATGTCCTGCCCATAGAGAATCATGTGACTCCTTTAATAAGTCTCTCCGCCAATACTGTTTAGTGACTCCATCTTGCACTTCTTACACCAATCGACAGTAAACCACATCAAACTTTCCACCTTGTCGAATTAGATCTATGAAGTTTGCCTCAATTATGGACAGATTATACAGTGCAGTCACAATTTACTTCCGACTAAGTGCATCTGCCACCTGATTGCTTCCTCTAGGACTGCGTTCCCAAATGAAGTCATATTCTGCCAAGAATTCCTACCACCTAGCTTGCTTGATTGATAACTTTTTCTGTACTTTAAAGAAAGTATTTATCACATTATCCGTTCTCACAACAAGCTTATGACCCAACTGATAGACACGCCACACCCTTAGGTAGTGAACTGCTGCCACTATTTCCTTCTCATGTGCCAAATATTTTTGTTCTATTTAATTCAATTTCCTGCTTTCAAAAGCCACAGGATGCCCCTCTTGAACTAACACACCCCCAACTGCTTTATCAGATGCATCAGTGTGAACTTCGAAGGGCAGCTTGAATTTTTCAGTCGTAGAATTGGCTCCAAAACTATCGCCTGTTTAAGATTCTCTAAAGCAACCACACAATGATCTGACCAGTCCACTTCTTCCACTTTTTGAGCAAATCTGTAAGTGGTACCACCTTCATTGAGTACCCTTCAATAAACTAACGATAATAATTCGTTAAACCAAAAAAAGATCGCAACTTTTGTAACTTATTCGGTGCTAGCAAATACACAATTGCTTGCACTTTACTTGAGTCCATCTTCACCTGTTGGTTGCTTATTAAGTAGCCAAAGAACTTGATTTCAACTTTAGCAAATTCACATTTCTTCATTTTGATGTACAACTTATGTTTTCTAGAGTGATTCAACACCTGTCGCAATTAAGAAATATGTTCTACTTAGCTACTACTATGCACAACAATAGCATCTAGATATACCACAACAAAGTCGTCTCAGAATTCATATAATATGTCATTCATTAAATTGCAAAACATCGCAGGAACATTTGTTAAACTAAAAGGCATAATTAAAAATTCATGTGCCCCATACCTTGTTACACAAGTGGTATTCACTTCATCATTATCTGCAATTCTTACCTACCAATAATCATATTATCAATCCAATTTAGAAAACACAAATGGTTTACTCAACCTGTCCATTAAGTCTTACACTAATGGAATCAGGAACTTGTTCTTTATCGTGACTTTATTAAGCACCTAATAATCTACACACATCTGTAAAGAGCCATCTGCTTTCTTTTGGAATAAAACTGGAGCTCCATAAGGTGCCTTGGAGGGTTGAATATATCTTGCATCTAGAAGTTTGTCTAGCTGTTTCCGTAATTCTTTCAACTCTATAGGCGGCATTCTATAGGGAACTTGGGTAGGAGGTTTTGCCTCAGGTCCTATCTCAATATGATGGTCTATGGCTCTTCTTGTTGGGAGTTCTTTTAGCAATTCTGAAGGCATTACATCTTTATAGGAATTCAACGATTTTGCCACTGCACTTGGAACTTCCATAGACAACCCTTCTTTTAATTCAACCATTGTCACAAGAAATGTTTCCTCACCATGTTTGAGTCATTTTTTCACAACCATAGTTGAAATAAAAGAATATTTTTGCTTGTCTTTTCATTGTACACCAAACTATCCACATTTGATAAATCGAGGGTCTTGTTCACCCATCAATATTATTCCATTCAAATGTAGATACACAATAACCTTATTCTACTGTAAGAAGTCAATTCCAAGAATCATATCGAAATCATCTAAAAGAATTACCATCATATTGCATTTTCCAGCCCATCCATCTATTGATAAAGACACATTATATGCCATTCCAGCTACATTTCTAGCTTTGGAATTCACGGTTTTCAACCTATTTAAACTTTTGCTCACCTTCAATCTGAATTTAGCAGCAATCTGATCCGCAATAAACGTGTGTAGCACTTGTATCATCCATCGTAGCTACAATCATCTCACTTATCTAAATGCATTAACGTAACATGTGTACTGCCTTTCTCTTCAGTTAAAGTGTTTAGTAATTGGAGAGGATTAATGAGAGTCACAATTTCTTCTTCTAACATTAAGCTTTTCTCACTTTGGACACTTCCTCGTATAGTGAGGACCACTATATATATAACAAGGAGAAGTTTTATGCTTTTAACCAATAGTAGAAGAACTCACTTTGGCCTTTCCTTTATTAACCTGGCCAGATTTGGATTCATCACCTGATTTGCCATGTCTCTACAGTTTTTTCTCCTTCTAATTGGTTTTATCTTTCTGCTGAGAGGACTTAGAGGTCCCCTTCCCTCCTTGTCTTTATTTAGATGCAAATTGATCAGCCTATCTGCAGCTGCAATTATACTAGGCAGATTTTACACTCCTTGCCTTCTTCATTTAATTTGTGCCTAAGTTTGGAGTCTCAACAAAGAAAATGAAGAGTTGTCTTCTTTAGCCATGTTTATGATGTCTAACATCAATGAACTGAAATTTTGACATAATTCTGAATAGAACCATCTTGTTTCAATTTTCGCAACTTCTTTCGTGCCACCTAAGATGTATTGCAAAGCAAAATTTGTTCTTTCAGTTCATGTACGAATGCCTCCCATGTATCGATCCTAGGACTTCCAACATTCAAGTCTCCGTCAAGTCTTCCATGCCACCATAATTTTGCATCACTAACCAAATACGTATTCGTCAATCAAACTTTGTCACAATCTAACACCTTTCAGCTTCAAAATATTGTTGCATATCCAAAATAAAAATTTTCAAAACTTTTGCATCCCTCACCCATCGAAATGATTCGGATCTGGGACCTTCAACCTTATCCACGTACCACCACCATCTATGGTACCATGGTTCCTGATTAGACCCAAAGCATCCTCTAACACTCCCATCTTTTGTTTGCTTATGCCGAAATGGTATCCATGCGGTAATAGAACACTTCCTCTAAATGATCCAAATGAACAAAAAAATAATGTGTTTCATCTTCCGGAATGGCCCTCATTCCATATTCCAACCTATCCAGCCTTTCTTGAATGGCTTCAAAGTTTTGATCTTCTACCATTGCTACAAACGCAATCTGCCAAGCAAGAGAAATATCCCAGAAATTTCCAATTAAGGCTCTGATACCAACTTGTTATAAGATTGATATTGAGGTTAGCAAACTTAAGAAATTAATGCTTGTAATGCGATCAAATCTACACATCCAAAAAAGTCACTTCATCATCAACGAACGAAAATAAAGTAGTGAAGGACTGTTAAATGGAACAGATTAATTCCCATATTATAGAAACGAAGATAGCGTCTTGATTGGTTGTTTTTGTGGACAGAAATTGATGAAAACACTAAAGAGAAAGGAATAAACAATAATTGATAAACCAATTAGATATTGCAAAATTTTTTAAGTAGATTAATACATAACACACATTACATTGGTCTGAAGGGATTATATGATATATATATTTCCCATCAGACATTAATGATTAAAGGATAAAATCCCTAGTAGTTGGGACAGTTATAACCAGTTGGACAGTTAAATAGTTTTATATAAATTATCCAATTAATTAGACGACACACTAACAACGCTTACGATCAAACCATGTAAGGAACACTTCCAATTCATCTAGATGTCCTTTTATTGAATCCGTGCAAATATTCATGCAACCAATCATGTCATGCCACATCAATAATGTAAGTTATGACCAATACACCATGTAACATACAAGGGTCGGTTACTAACGCAACTTCACTTCCCAACTTATATCAATTAATCATAGCAGTGATAATATATAGTATTTGTGATTTCATAGCACCAATGGGATAAAGGGACAGAAGAAGAGCTGGCATTCTCGCTTCCGCTTTGTGCACCCCTAACCTTACACTTTTCCTTTCTAAACTTTTATCGCCCACAAAATATCTTGTTCCTATAAAATGAGAACAATGACAATTACAACTCCCAAACTAAAAGAATTTTCACTAAGAACTCACTCACTATTTTCCAACTCCTGTGCTCCTAAGTCCTAAGACCTCATCTCATGTTCTAAGGATTTACTTGTATTCTTTTGCTTCTCGTAAACCAACAAACCCTTAAAACCTAGAAATCCCCAAATGCTCTATTACACTCAAAATGGCCCTCTTTCAACCATCCTGTTGAAGACCTAATAAAGAAAATCGCTTAACCAAATGAAAAAGAAAAAAGACTCAATTTTTAAGCAAAGAAAAATGAGCAAAACTCCATAGAAACAATTGTTCTTCTGTTGAGAAACTTGGGTTTAGGGGTTCAAGAAGGGAAATGTGTAGAGGAAGAGGAAGACAAAATTGTTGTCAGAGATTTTGCTCTAGTGATAAGAAAAGAAAGGCTGACAAATTTGTTAAAACGAGAGTAGATTAGACCGAACAAATTCTTTTCAATGAAGGATAAGGAAAAAGAAAATGATGATGAAGTGGTCTTGCCATCGGAGAGAGATGAAGGAATTGAGGGAGAGGAAGCGATTAGGAAAGAGAGGAAAAGAAGGCCCCAACATTAGTGGAATTGACATTGGAGGATAAGGAGAAATGAGATGTTTTTAAGGGGAAGGATAAGCATTCTGAAAGCAAGATTAACAAAGGAAGTTATGCAAAAAATTCACGATAAATTAAGGGAAGAGAAGTTGGGAGGCATGAGCAGTTGGAAAAAATGAGCAAGAAAATACTCACACTAGTACACTACTATTATTAGTGTTTGTTTGGCAACAAAATGTTTAAAAGCTTGAGTGATCAGATTGTGATCTTATAAGAAAAGAAAAGTATGGAGAGAAAGGAGCATGATAAAAGATTCACATAATATCACTAATTGCAAACGAGGGAGTAGTAGCGAAAGAGCTAGAATTAGTTGGATTAATAGAAAAACGACTAAGGTAAAGAGTTAGAAATTGACATCGAAACTCTAAATTTGGTAGAGGAGGACGATTATGTTTGGTAAGGCAGTTAGTAATGGAATGTAATATTATTCTATCGTTTAGATGAGGGCTTATAATGGAATGAAATGGAATATGATGGAATGTAAAATAATAAATATGTATTACCTAATATACTCTCAATAACTTTTTATAATACCAATTATACCCTTAACTTTAATAACAAGCAACAAGACAATACATCTCATTATTCTATCAAAGATAGAATAGTCATTCATTATTATTATACATACATTCCATTCCATTCCATTCATCTTCTAAACAATATTTAACTATATTATTTTATGAGCCTTTTCATCCATTCCAAACAATAGTTTTCTAATATTACACATACTTATGTTTTATTCTATTATACATCATTCTATTTCATTCTATTAAAAATCTTATGTCTAACTAAACATAGCCTAAGGGAGAAGGAAAAAAGTGGGCGATAAGTTGATGAAAGAGAAGGATCTTATTATCAAATAAAGATTAACTTGTTTAATAAAAAATTGATAATATATAATTCAAATTTAAATGTATATGTAAATAAAAAGAGGATGTTTGAGTTTGACTTGACAATATTTGTTAAATCTTAAATAAAAATTGGAATAATAATAATATCACTCTTTTTTTTTTTTTGGGGAAAAAATACTTTATCAAAATATTATACGTCATTAGGCATTGAATTTGAGACTGGAGAGGCTCAGAGAAGAAGGCAAAGAGATGATGAGCGCAAAGCTATCGCCATTAGTTGCAACGTTAACACCGCCATCACCAGTCTCGACGACGACTTTCCATACCCTCTCCCAAAGAGCCTACATACCTTCGCATGTCTACCAGCACCCATCTGCACTCTTGTTAGAGCTATGCACTTCAATCAGTGAGCTCCACCAGATCATTCCTATCGTCATCAAGAACGGTCTCTACAATGAACACCTTTTCCAGACCAAGCTCGTTAGTCTCTTCTGCAACTACGGTAGCCTGACAGAAGCTGCCCGTGTTTTCGAGCTTGTTGACGATAAGCTAGACGTGCTCTACCACACTATGCTTAAAGGGTATGCAAAGAACTCGTCTTTGGACTCTGCCCTGTCGTTCTTTTGCCGAATGAGGCATGATGGCGTTGTTCCCGTTGTGTATAACTTTACTTATATTTTGAAGCTTTGCGGTGATGATTCGGACCTCGGGAGAGGAAAGGAGATTCATGGGCAGTTAGTTACTGGTGGGTTTTCTTGGAATTTGTTCGCTATGACTGGGGTGATGAATATGTATGCCAAATGTAGGCAAATCAATGAGGCGTATAAAGTGTTTGATAGAATGCCTGAGAGGGACTTGGTTTGTTGGAATACAATTGTTTCTGGCTACGCGCAGAATGGATTGCCTAAGGTGGCATTGGAGTTGGTTTTAAGGATGTTTGAAGAATTGCAAAGGCCGGACGCCGTCACTGTTGTTTCAATTTTGCCTGCAGCTGCCGATATGGGGTCGCTGAGAATTGGCAAGGCCATTCATGCGTATGTCTTGAGAGCTGGATTTGAGTCGATTGTAAACGTCTCTACTGCTATTGTTGATATGTATTCAAAATGTGGGTCCGTCCAGACTGCTAGAATGATTTTTGATGGAATGAATCATAGGACAGTTGTTTCGTGGAATTCCATGATTGACGGTTATGTCCAGAGTGGAGATGAGGAAGAAGCAATGGTGCTATTTCAGGAAATGATGGATGAAGGGGTTCAACCAACCAATGTCACTATCATGGAAGCTTTGCATGCGTGTGCCAATTTGGGTGATCTTGAGCGTGGAAAGCTTGTTCACGAATTGGCAAAGCAATGGAAACTTCACTCTGATGTTTCTGTGATGAACTCTTTGATTTCGATGTATTCCAAGTGTAAGAGGGTAGATATCGCTTCTAATATATTTAAAAACTTGGAAAATAAAACGCTTGTTTCATGGAATGCTATGATACTGGGTTATGCCCAAAATGGTCATGTAAGTGAAGCATTAAATTCTTTTTGTCAAATGCAAACCCAGAATATGAACCCGGACTCTTTCACAATGGTGAGTGTGATTCCTGCTCTTGCTGAACTATCAAGTCCTCGCCAAGCAAAGTGGATTCATGGACTTGTTATTCGAAAATTTTTGAATGGGAATGTTTTTGTGATGACTGCTCTTGTTGACATGTATGCGAAATGTGGAGCCGTTAACACTGCAAGAAAGCTGTTTGACACGATGGACGAAAGGCATGTAATAACGTGGAATGCTATGATAGATGGTTATGGGGTGCATGGACATGGAAGAGCGGCTGTGGACTTGTTCATGGAAATGGAGAATGGGCTTGTTGAGCCAAATGATATTACGTTTCTGTGTGTATTATCCGCCTGCAGCCATTCCGGTTTAGTGGAAGAGGGGCTACAGTTATTTAATAGCATGAAGGATAACTATACCTTAAAGCCTAGCATGGATCACTATGGAGCCATGGTGGATCTTCTTGGTCGATCTGGTAGGCTGAATGAGGCTTGGGATTTCATTCAGAATATGCCAGTTGAACCAGGGATTACTGTCTATGGTGCTATGTTGGGCGCTTGCAAAATTCACAAGAATGCTGAATTAGGCGAGAAAGCAGGGAACAAACTCTTTGAGTTGAACCCACATGAAGCCGGTTATCATGTATTGCTGGCTAATATCTTTGCCACGGCTTCAATGTGGGACAAAGTGGCAAAAGTAAGAAGCATGATGGAAAAGAAGGGACTTGAGAAAACACCTGGCTGCAGTTTAGTGGAATTAAGAAATGAGGTTCATAGTTTCTATTCTGGAAGTACAGGTCATCCGCAATCCAAAATGATCTATGCTTTTCTTCAAGCTCTTGTAGACAAGATCAAAGCTGCTGGGTATGTGCCTGACACAAATTCAATCCATGATGTGGAAGACCACGTCAAGGAGCAGTTACTGAATACTCATAGTGAGAAGTTGGCCATTGCATTTGGAATTCTGAATACAAGACCTGGTACAACCCTACATATTAGAAAGAATTTACGAGTTTGTGGAGATTGCCATAATGCAACAAAGTACATTTCTCTGGTGACTGATAGGGAAATAATTGTGCGTGATATGCATAGGTTTCACCACTTCAAGAACGGAGTCTGTTCTTGTGGAGATTACTGGTGATTGCTCTCATGCCTCATCTGCCATAATTGCAATGCCTTGATCACCTCTGGCCTTTGAGGTGGATCTTGAATCTCACACGTGAACGTCTCTCATCTTTGAGCATCAGTCCAAGGTCTGGCAATTATGCCCAATATTCCCAAAGAGGTAGGAACTTTTACCTTTAAGATTAAGGACATAGCTAAGTTGCTCTAAAATCTATTAATTTAACAATTTTGTTTGAAACATTTTGTGTCAAAGGGATGTCAAAATGAATAAATTTCCAGCAATCATATGGTATCGCTAAAAACGTGAGATTTGGAGTATTTTGCTTATCTCTGTCTATTTGGAGCTTTTGGGAGATTGAAGGAGCAGACTCTGAAGAGAGTCCACAAGACTTGAGGACATCAACTGTGAGCGTGATCGATGAGGAAAGCTTGGGTGGTGATGACAGTCCTGTGTATGTGCCCAAGAATTGTTTTTTCATAACAGAGGAATGAAGTCTCTACCACAGGCTTTCGCCATTGTAGAACTTCTGCCAGGGTTTACTTAATAATTAGGTAAGATCACTAATTTTATGCTATCTATATTTCTCCCATCTTTAATCAAAAGGCGTCTTAAAGTTTTCAACAATACTGACAACTTGCAATATTTGTGTGATTATTAATATTAATATATCATGCTATTTTACAAATTCTTTTCAAGTATGTCGTAGAGTAAAATTAATAAGAAGAGCTGATGTGGTGAAGAATTTTGTTAGGGATGAAATTATAATCCAACATGAGGTTAGTAAAGATTCAAGGGTGCAAGTGCAAAACAGTTGAAAGAATTTATCTTCTAAAAGTAATATCCGTTACCTCGATGGGTGGAAGGAACTCCTTTATATAAGAGTTGGGTGGAGAGATAATCACATTTTGTTCTCTCTTCTTGTATTTATTTAAGTCTTTTCTGACCCACTTTTAAGACACTCTTGAATTGAACTTGTAAAAGGGTATAAATAGAGACCGATATGAAACAAGCTGGCCTCAATATAATGAGGCTGCAATTAGCATATATCATTAATCTGTCATAACTCAAAAGTCACAGCATATGATATCTAAACTTGGTTTGTTCAGGAGAACTCGATCATTGAGTTGGGAGTATTCTAGTTAAGCATGATTATTTCAGTGAAGACCAAATGACTCTCATTATTACTTTCAATCTTTTCAGATAATATTTCATAGGGGATGAAAGTTGTTCCTCAGCCTCAAGGAAGGAAATCATCTCTACATCCTGACCGTTAGCTACCGTTGATTGTGATCGTAAAAAAAAGAAGAAGCTTATATTCCGTATTTCACCACTTTCATAATGAGTATTTGTGAGGGAGAGCACCCTGAGCATTTTGCATCTTTCTGTTGATTGTGGTGGCTTTCATCATTCACCCTTTCTACTAGTACTCGTTTAAATTTCATTCTTTGCTATCATTATATGTTACCCTTATCATATATATATATAAGTTATGGTGTTAGTTTAAATATACTTGTTTGAACTTTTGAGAGTTCCGAAGGAAGAATGAGAGGCTGAATAAAATCATGAAAGGATCTCTTCATTTATTTCTCTAAGCTGTATTTATATAGAGTGTTTGTTATAAGATACAACATAATGCTGACTTCTTAAACAAATTGAACTAACTCTTTATTTTTTATATATAACTCATCTAACAAATTTATTCCTGTTTCAATTTCTTCTTTTTCTTTCAGAAATAGATTTTCACTTTTCTTATCGCACTCTCCCTAAAGATGAGCACGAATGTTGATCATGATAATCATAAATTTAAATTGAGATGATTTAAGTGCCTTTGTGTAAATATTTGCAATTTGTAGTTTAGTTGTCACATATTTTACACCCGCACTCTCCTTTTCAACTTTTTCCCCTAATAAAATAACAATCCATCGCAAAGTATTTTGTCCTCTCATGATGCATGTGATTTTTACATATTTGAAGAGTAGACTGATTATTTGAATACGTCATAATTTCTCCTTTATACTTTAGCCTGAAATCTTCAAGTAAATTTTTTATCCAAAGAACTTCACAACAAGCAAGAGTCATAGCTCTGTACCTAACTTGAATTGAGCTTCAAGTCACTACTGTTTGCTTTTTGGCTTTCCAACTAATCATAGCTGCTCCATACAATGCACAAAAACCATATATAAATCTTCTAGTACTGAATGTATTCCCTAATCACTAGTTGTGTAACATTTTAGATGTGTGTTAGTGTTCAACATAATTCGCTGACTTGGTGTTCCCTTCACATATCTAACTACTTTTAAAGTTGCCTGCCAATGTACCTTAGAAGGCTTACTCATGAATTGTTGAGGTTAGGTTTTGTAAAGGTGAGGTATCTCAGCTTTCCAACAAGTCTTCAATAAGCTGTTGCATCATCAAAAAAATTCTCTTTCATTTGTTTCATTCCATGATTTGGTTCAATAGGAATTACACCTAATAATCCACATTGTTCCATAAGATCCAATGTATATTTCCTCTGACACAACACTAATCCTTTTTCTGACCTTATAATTTCAACTCCAAGAAGAACTTAGGTTGTCCTAAGTTTTTAAATCTAAACTTTGTATGCAAAAAGTTAAAGTACTTTATCAATCATATCCTATGTTTTGCATTCAATCAGAATACCATCTACATAAACTAGTAGTCATACCAAATCATTAGAAAAAGAAGCTTTGGTGAATAAGGAATAATTTGACCTAGACTAAGAGAAACCAAACTCAAGAAGGGCTTTAGTGAACTTAGAATTCCACTGTATAGGAGCCTGCTTAAGTCCATAAAGTGATTTTTTAAGCTTACATACTAGATGATCAGTTTTTCCGTCCTTCTCCTCCTTCACTTCATAACCCTGATGTAAATTCATGTATACATACATCTTCATGTAAATCCCCATTTAGGAAAGCAATGTTACTATCAAGTTGCTATAGTTTCCAATCATGTTTTGCAACCAAAGTAAAGAACAATCTCACAGTAGTTTACTTAACCACTGGATTAAAGGTTTTGTGATAATCAAAACCAGTCTTTTGATTGAACCTTGTTATGGCCTTCCTCCAATATTCCACTTGCACAATCTCATGATAATGAGTGGGTTATTGTAAAGTTTAAAGTGCAGATACAAAACAATTGTGTTTCTGGGAGAGTTTAGATGTTGTGACAAAATTGGAGATAAGGTGTAGATGAAGAATTTTTCTTAAAGTTATGTTGATATATATTGAGGTATTTTGGAAGTTTTGATTGTCTTATTGATTGTCTTAAAGGTTGTGGGAGTTTAGTGGGTTGAGTTGATGATTGAATGTGAGGTGACTGAGTTGGTGAAGTAAGATTATCTTGTGAAGATAATGCAGGGCATAAAGTAATGTCATTAGGAAAAGATCTCAATGCATTTTTTGGCTCATTAATGTCATTGTTATGCAAATGTGATGTGCTATATGGAATGTAATAGTATGCAATACGAGGGAAGGAATGTGAATGATCATTGAGCTTGTTAATATAGGATGAGTAATTGGAATCAAAAGGGAATATATGTTCATGAAAACAACATCTCTTGAGATAAAGAGTTCATGACTATCTAAGATCATATACTTTGTACCATTTAATGCCAATAAAAACATATGTTTTGCTCTAACTTCAAACTTTTATCTGTGATTACGAAGTGTTGAAGCAAAATAAAAAGAACTAAAGACCTTCATGTGTGTATAAATAGGTGGTTGCCAAATAGTTTGTCATAAGGTGTCAGATTTTGCAAGATTTTGTAGGTATCTTATTGATTATATAACAGGATGTGAGTATGGCTTCTCCCTAGAATTTTTAGGAAGTCTGGACTGAAACATAAGAGCTCTAGCAAAAATAAACAAACGTTGATGTTTCCTTTCAACCACACAGTTTTGTTGAGGAGTTTCAATGCTAGACAAATGATGTATAATTCCTTTTTCATCAAAACATGGTTTCCTGTTAAGTTTTTTGGCATTGTCTTATCTTGGTTTATTTTCCTATAAGATTGAGTCTCAATTAGGTTATAGAAGCTAGGTAGGATAAACTGAACATCTAACTTATGCCTTATAAGATAAACCTAGGTTATTTTAGTGAAATCATCCATCAATGTAAGGAAATAGTGAAAACCACTGATTGGAGCATCATAATCTGGTACCCATACATCAATATGTAATAAATCAAAAAGGTGCTAAGTGTTTTTGATATAAGATGGAAAAGGAAGTCTCTTTTGTTTTGCCAAAGGACAAATTTCACAAACTTTATTTAAATGAGAAATTATATTAGGTTTGGATATATATATTACACGTAATCTGTCATGAGTAACATGGTCAAGCCTATAATGCCAAATATGAAACAACGATGACTCCGAATTGGTGTTTACATTGAAAACAAACCCTAAATCAAGTTTATGTATAGTACTAGAGACTTCATACGTATGGTCAGATGAATTTACGTCTTGTTGAAGAAATTGCAAGCCTGCATGCTTTTTAGCATAACCAATCATCGTCTGGGGACACTAGCCTTGGATTACACAATGTTTAGATGAAAACAAAAAGGGACACTTGTGAGTTTTTATAAATTTACTAACAGATAAGAGGTTGAACTTGAAACAGGGTATGGATATAACATTGTGTATATGTAGTGAACAAGAGAGTGATACTGAACTAAGATGTGTGACTTGAGCTTTTTGTTTATTTGCTATCTAAACATACAGATGTTTAACAGGCTTGACATTATACAAGATTGAAGCATTGTTGCACATATGTTCGGAAGCACCTTTATCTAACACCTATTTATCATTCAATGATGTTGTAGTAGCTTGAAATGCGTTAAGTATGCTTGTGGTGAATGAAAAAGGTAGGATGAGAGTTGTACCTACAAAATTGGAATAGTGTGCGTTACCCATATCATTTGGTTATGTAGTGTGTACACCAGAGTTAGAGCCTAATGACTGAGCTGTTGAAACATTTTATTGCGCTTGTACTGTTCCTTGTCCACTTAGAAGTGCTAACAGTATTTACATTTTAGTGTCGTTGGAAATGTTTCTTAGATTTAAGTATATTCACTAATTTTGTTATTCACAAAATAACTTTTATTAGAGCTAACTGCATTAACCAATATCTTCCCTTGTTGTTTTGAATTGTTAAATTTGAAGTCTAGAGGAAAATTAATTATTCTGTAGTATTTTTCTTTTGTATGTCCTTTCTTTCTGCAATGATTGCACATAATTTCTAATTTCCATTTCTTATTATGTTCCCTAAGAGATGCTAAAATAGAAGATTCAATCAAAGGATGAGATAGACCTTATATCAATCTTTTAGACTTACATATTATACATCTTTTCTAAGGTAGGAAAAGGCTTCATCAATAAGACTTGTGAAGTCTAATGAGAGTATGACTCATTAATCCATTTAAGAACTTAAAAACATCCCTTAATTGTTGATCCATATAATCCTGGAAACATTCTGGATTGCAACTTCCACACAAGCAGTGAGGATAAGGTCTATACTACCTATGTTCCTCAAGAATCATGGTTAGTTCTGTATAATCTGCATTGATAAATACACCCATATTTGATGTATTTTGTTTCATATTTTATACTTTTATCTTAGATTTGGTACTTAATTCACTTCAAGTGTGTTTATAAGTGATAATTGCCTTCATGGACTTAAAGAGAAGAATTCGGATGAAAACAAGACATAAAGAGAAGATTCGATTTACAGAAGAATAGGCAGCTTGACTGCTAGAGCTTTACATGGGTATATCTAAGGCTTATGAGATCCAAATGAGGTGATTCAAAAGCTTACATTCAAGCCAACATCCTGATCCATAATTCATATGCAGAACTCAAGGCCAAAAGTGCTGTTTTGAGGGGCTAAAAAGGTTGAGAATGAAATATGAAGTTTGTATCAACCTAGCCTGACCTTCTTTTGGTTTTTGCCCCATAACTTTCTCTATAGGGCTTTTTTAAGCAAAAGAGGATTCGTTGGAAAGATAAGAAGTAGAGCTACAACTTTTATGAAGACATTGTGACCTAAATATGAAGCTATTGGAGTGCATGCATTTTCGCAATTTCTAGCCAACTCTGATCATGCACGGCCATATGCATAGGGCTTGCATACGAGAGTGCATAACCGAAGAACCCTAATTTCTGATATAAAACAATTTTTTTAGCTACTAACGAGAGGAGACTTTAGGAGGTAATTTCTAGACATAAAGAATGTCTAAAAGGGACGATTTTGGTCCAGGGAAGTGGAAAACACGAAGAGATCATCGACTGATCCATCAGATTTCAAGATCAAGCCTCTACATCACAAGAAAGTTCGATTGAAGACAATCATGGAGATTTAAAATTATAAACCCGTAATTTCCTATTTGTTTTTCTTTCAATGTATGTTTAATTTCGTGTTCGATTATAAGTAACTAAACATTAAATTATTATTTATGTTAGATGAACCTTATGTTAATACTTCGACATGATTTGATTTTTTTAATCAATGCGATTAGTTGTTTGATATATTGCCATCTAATTAGCGTTTTATTTATGTTCTAATAACCCAAGATATTAGATCATAATTTGATTTAATATGTAGAGATTGATAAATTGTAGTGTGAATAGATCTACCGTAATTAGAAAGAGTTGATTGCAACCCTAATAATAGGATGACATAAATCCTCCAGATTAGGGTCAAACCTAATAGAGGGACTCATAAATCAAGTAATGCAATCCTATAAGATTTAACCTGAGTAATCGGTTAGAGACCTTATCCCTGTTTGGTTGGCGGGAAAGTAAAGTGAATTTGGAATCTGATTTCTCGGAAAATAAATTTATGGAAAGTAAAGATATTCACATGGTTGGATACTTATAAGAATTCTAATAGAAAAGTTGGATGGATTCTTATTATAGTGTTTAGCATGTAACAGTATTTCATGAAATGTAATTTAATTTTGACTTGTATTTCCAATTATATCCCTACAAACCGAATAAAAATTTAAATCGTTAAATAATGTTAATTTGTGATACAAGTTATATTATTAAATGTTAATTTTTTCATTCCTAATATTCTAATCATATAATACTGTTATATCATAAATATAGTATTAAAAATACTAAAAAAATCTCAACCAAGTACAAAGATAAATCTTAAAATTCAAATCAAATATTAGTTTTTTTTAATATTGCAAATAAAAATACAAATAGTGCATTATTATTAAATTTATTATTCTTATTAAATTTATTATTCTTAATATTCTTAATTATTATTATTAATTTTTACTTACTATTAATTTTATTACAACTAAATTTATTATTTTATCAATTACATTTATTTTTATTATTAATTTTATTATTATTATACATATTTATCATTATTATTAGTATTAGTATTAGTATTAGTATTAGTAGTAGTAGTAGTAGTGGTGGTGGTACTACTACTACCAATTATTATTCTTATTAATTTTATTCTTATTCTTATTCTTATTCTTCTTATTATTATTATTATTACTACTACTACTACTTTTCTACTTATTATTATTCTTATTATAATTAATTTTATTGTTATTAAATTCTTTATTATTATTAATTTTCTTCTTCTTCTTCTTCTTCTTCTTCTTCTTCTTCTTCTTCTTCTTCTTCTTCTTCTTCT
>JAOQMS010000001.1:12330702-12363836 GCA_027563885.1 Erythroxylum longipes | reverse complement strand
AACAAGTATTCAAATTATAGAAATTGTGGGATGTTATAAGAATGAAGATGAACCTATGATGGCAAATAAGGTTCCATGAAAAGGACCTACAAGGTAATATGCTCAAGTATGACTCATGAACGTTGCGTTAGGCTTCGGAAACGGGGTCCAACAGATGTGGTATCAGAGCAAGGAGTTGGACTCCAGAAACGGGTTCCAACAGTTAACATGAAATAGTTTAGTTCTAAATCAACTAGATGAATTTAAGTCCAGAAAGAGGGCTCAGTTTGTTTTAATCACTAGTCTTTGTTTTGTTACAGATGAGAGGGATCAAGTTGGGTCTTGCCATTTTGTTGCCTTTAAAGCTTAAGGTAAGTGGTTAGTGATGTAAATGTTTTTAATTTTGAGTTTATTGATATCATTGATTTAAAAATAAATAAAAACCACATATGAGTCTTTGATTCATCTAATTTAGTCTTAGATGTTGAATTTCTCTTGAGTGAACTTAGTAGTTAGTGTAGGTTATGAATGATAATGAGTCAAGTTGGGTTCAAGCTATCCATGGCCTAACTTCAATTCAAAAATTTTATTAAGGACTTGGTTAGAACTAGAGACCAAATCAAATTTGAAGTTCATGGCTCGAACTTAAGCCTAATTAGGTTTTAGGCAATCTGAAGCTTGATTATGTCTGAAACTAAGGGCTCAAGCTTGAGTTCGGTTGGGCTTTAAGCATTTCATATATTTTAAAAATAAAATTTTATTGATAATTAAGTATCTTCATCAATCAAAATACATAATGGAAAAAAGTACATAATAAAATCTAAGTTTCCAAATGTAAGCGGTGTATGATTATTGTACTTAGATGGGACATACTTTCCATACTGATGATGATTTGGTTTTGTCTTTAGGCACTTCCTATATTGTTTCAACAATCGTGCCTATTTCATTTTGAAAATCCACCCCAGTTATGCTTTATAATCCTAATTAATTGTTGAACTTGACTTTTTCGTCTTCTTTTTACCATGTCTCATCCCTCATGAACTTTGCCTTATGAATTATAATTTGTATATATATGATTTAGTAAATAAAAATGAAAAAATAAAACCAAATTCAATAAACTACAATAGTTAATGCAAAAACTAATAGAAAATCTTACATATTTTAATTCCCCCTATACACATATATGCACTTAAAAAGATATTTTGCTCAATGTCAAATAAATAAAATAATCAAATTAAATCAATAGGGTAATTAAGGTTGATAGTTCTCCTTTAAGTCCGTACAAGTTTGGTGAGGGAAAACACCAAGAAATACTAAAAAGAAATTCTTACAAAACAAAATAAATATTAGTAAATAAAATAAAAACAAAGAAGGTAATAAAAGAAAAGAAAGGTTAGGATTTTTGGGTTGCCTCCTGCTCTTCTTTAGACGTGTTTTAATTACATACCTCTTTAAGCTTTTTACTCATCCTAGATTGTCATTAGGATAGGCTCAATTTCCTTCTTACACAAAGAAAAGGAGAAAAGGAATTGTTAAATAAATCTTTGAATATGTTATTCTTAATGTATACCATCAATAAGGAGGGAAGGTCTCAAACTAGGTTATGTGTATCTTTGGTAAAAGCTAAAAGTATTAACTCCTTTTTTCCCCCTTAAAAATACCATCCTTAATAGTATGCTTCTCATGTTTTCTCCCAAGTCCTAAGGTTTTATATATTTTCTCTAAGTTATCACAACAAGTCTTAAAGACTTCTTACACACTTGGGTCTCTAAATGCCATTGTAAAGGAATCCTTATCAAGGACAAGAGTTCTCTTTAGCATTTGGTAGATGTGAATCTATACTTTGTCCTTACCCACACTAAACACAAGCTTCCCCTTAGCAACATCAATCACGACCCCTTTGGTCTCTAATAAAGGTCTTCCTAAGATGATGGGGCCCTTAATCCATAGTTTTTGTTTATCATAAGAAATTTAGCTAGAAAGAAAAATTTTCCTACTTTTCTATGTAAGTCTTACCCTAATTAGGTACTTAATGGAACAATCTGATAGTTAGAGTGACACATCCATTAGGTTAAGTTACATATTCCCTAGCTTCCCTAAAATATATAAAAAGATTATTTTTATAATAGTACCTAAATCACAAAAATATTTGAGAACTTTAAATTCACCAAACTTACAAGGAATAGTAAAACTCCATGGTCCTTTAACTTTTGAGGTAATTTTTTTTTATCTATGATAACATTGCACTCCTCTGTCAAGGACACAGTAGTGTAATCCTATAATTTATTTTTATTAGATACAATCTCCTTAAAAAAATTCACATAACTAGGCATCTAATCCAATACTTCAACAAAAGGTGTGTTGATTCGCAATTTCATAAATACATCCACAAATTTATTGAACTTATCCTCATTTGTTTTCATTTTAAGCCTTTGATGGTATGAAATTGGCAACATATGATTCTTCACATAGGATTTGAGCCTTTGTTTATGATTAATGCCTGATAAGGTCGACATTAGTTTCATTTTACTCACTTCTACATCATTCTCTAAATCAACATTACTATTAGAAAAATATGAGACTAGTGTTGATCTTCTCATGTTAACTCCTTTCTCAAGCTGCTCCTTAGTTTTTCTAAACTTTTGCACTTCCTTGAATTTAGCAACATCATAATGAAGTGTTATGCCACTCTTTAATGTCATGGAACACACTTAATTCTTAGGGTTTACTTTATTGTTACTTGGAAGCTTTTCTCAACCTCTTTTGCTCACCACTTTTCATTTTGTATCATTAGGATATGAATGGAGGTTGCACTAAATTGCATCAGCATTTCAATTTGATCCACTTTATTAAATTTTCCCCTCATTGGTCCACTTTATTCAATCTTCTAGCTCTAGCTGCTCTTAACTCCTTCCATAAAAAATTGTTGTCTGAGGCTAACTTTACACTCATGCATGAATGTGTTAGGTGCCAATATATGCCACATTGGTAGTACACCTTCCTATTGCCCATTTTATGGTTTAAGATCATCTTCATTTGATTTTGAAATATTCAGTATTTTTATTACTAGATTTGAAGATGCTTGCCCCTTGTAAAGGACACCTTTAACTTCCCCCAATGAATTTCTTCCAAAGATCACAATGATCTCCTCAACCTCCTTGGTATTCTTTATGTAAATTATGTCTGAAAAAAAATTTTCAATCCAAATTCAAATCTAGTCAAGATGCAATGTCTACCAAATTTTGACATAAGTCCCTCATAGAAGAAATGCATCACTAAAGGAGTACTAATGATGAGGGCACTAATTAATAAGAGCTCTATATCACTCATGAGCATCGTGAAGTGCTTCCTTTTCCTTCTATATGAAACTTTGCATTTGTATCCTCAATTTAGTATTCATTTATAAAGAGAAGGATCTTAATATAAACGTATGATAATCTTGATCCTACTCCTTAAAACAATCCACCTTTTATTAAAATCACCCATATCCTTGCTTGATCTCTTATACAATATAGGAAACACTTAATCCTTATTTCATCATTTGTGAGGCTATTCAATGGAAGTGTTTAGATAATTAAATACAACTCCTTAATTAATATGATCGTGTCTTCACTAAGTGATTTACCAAAGGTCACAACCAAATGTAGAAATACATGCTTAAGCCTATATTACCTTGATCTTTGTCTCAGTTAAATGTATAAGGGACTTGCATTAATTAACAGTATTTAGATGTTCCTTATGTGCATCCTTTGTTGCTGCTGCTCCATATCCACGACTGGATTATCTTGTTATGTAGCCGAGTGGTTAAAGACTATTAATCCCAAAAAGAACTAGTCACTAAATCTATTAATCTCGGTTAAGCAAATAAAGTGAAGTATCAATAAAAGGATTTAACTATTAAACTAAAGAAAGTAAAGCAAATATAGTAACAAAAAAGATTAATAAAAACTTAGGGGTTCGGGGTTCACTTATATGGAATGCCAATTACTAAACATAATTGATTATTGACGTTGAAATAAAAATTATCCTAATATATCTATTCTTTTTATTGAGGTAGATATGTATATTTAATTAGATAACTACCACCTCTCAATTCATAATTTAACTTAGTCAAACTTCTTAATAATGGTTAATCTATATGGTTATCAATAATTCTAGGATACCATTGTTCTTTAGTGCTAAAGTGTTTACTCTCTGAGTGTACGAATTTTACTTCACCTGTGAGTCCTTTACACAATCCATAAGATTGAATCTATGGTAACCAATTGTAAATCTAATAGTAAGAACAAATAAAATAAGTTCAACCAATTAGATAATAAAAATGTATAAATGATTGAGAACCCTTGCAAGGTATAACCCCAACCCTACTAAAGACTTATAACCACTAAAAATAATGAAAAAATAAAAAATAAATATTAGCATAAAAAAGAGAGTAGAAGAAAAGAATAAGAGAAGATGCCACAAGGTTAACATAGGCATGTAGTTAACTATATCAAAAAAGCCCTTTAATCGACACTATTTGAAACACGAACATGTACCAATCCATATTATTCATAGTTTGCTTTTAGATACGTAAATGCATTACTAATATGTAAATAAATAATGGTAGTTTTTTCAATACGCATAATGTGGGATGTATATAGTCATAAAATAATGTGCACTGAGGCTTAACATTGTTTATATTCAATCATGGTATTCTTATATCTAAAGTGTAGGTGTTATATATTTGTAGTGTAATGAATGATAATATTTTTTGTGCATAGTTGTCTTATTAGATGTATATTTTCCTAATATAGTTTTTACCGAGTCTTGGTATATTTTTCACTGAGGAATGTTATTTTTTTCTACTCAATCATGATATTCCCAATTTAAAGTATAGGTGTCACTTATTTGTAATAAATGATGGCATGTGTTTTGTGTATAAACATGATATTGGATGTCTAATTTCTTAGTATAGTTTATATTAAGGTGTGATTTTCTTGATACTCGGTCATAATATTATAATTTAAAATGTTTGTATTACTTATCTGTAATGAATAACGATATTTATACAAAGGCATATTATTGTATGCATAGTATACTAGTATATTTTGTGTCGAGGAATGACATTCATTTTACTTAATCATATGTTCCCATTTTAAAGTGTATGTGTTATTCATAACGAGTGATGGTTGGATTTTTGTAAATAGTTGTGGTATTGGATGTATAGTGTTTTAGTATAGTTTATGTCAAGTTATAACATTCTTTGTACTCAATGATGATATACCAATTTTAAAGCATATTTATTGCTTATTTGTAATAAATGATGATATTTTTTGGTACATAAGCATGATATTATTTATATAGTGTCCTAGTATATTTGGTTCCCATTTTAAATTATACAAAGTACCTGCTTTTAATGGTAATTATAATTTTTGTAGATAAGGCAAGTATTATATGTATTGTGCCTTGGTATATTTTATACTGAGGCAAAATAGATTTTGTACTCAATCAAAGTATTCTCGTATATAAGTGAAGTGGTTACATATTCAATTGTTGAATCAATTTAGGAAGGCGTTCATTTGATATGTATTATATATCGGTACCTGAACATCCTCCCATAATTTAGTACGAGGAGTATTCTTCTTTGTTATACCCCAAACTATACCTTTATCTTTTTATTTTTCTTTTCAAATTCTTCTTCTCCTTTTTAGGTATGACATTGGACCGAGTCAGGACAGTCGGCCGACTCGTAATCTGACCTAACATTATATTTAAAAATAAAAATAAAAAATGACATTATTTTTCTGACAAAAACAGCATCATAATTTTGCCATTCCTACTTTTTTGTTTATATTTTTCGCTCTAAACAAATATAAATCAAGTTAAGTTATGTTAATCATTATATATTATAAGAAAATATCTTTTCATATATAACACCTCATAAAGATAAAAAACTTTAAATTTTTTTTTACTTAAATCATAAAACTCCTAGAATAAAATTAGAATGGCGTGAAAATGATTTCTTAATAGGTTACCAACGTGCTTACTTATTAGATAACACATAAATAATAGCTAATTACAAGTGACAATGTCAAAATACACAAATAAATTCTTATAAACATAAAATGCAGAAAGAAGATAATAATTCTTAATTTTAAGTTTTAGCAAAATGATGAACATCTATGTTAAGATAAAAGAAACAAAAAAATTATTTGTTTTTAATTAGTTGATATTTTTATTTTTAACCTTTTTAATTAATATTTTATTCATCAAATACTATTAAATAATATCATATTTTTATTATTTTATTTTAATTAACAAATAAATGTAAAAAATAGGCAGCACCCGCCGGCCGCCGGACAGGAGTATTTTATAGAAGAAAGGCGGAAAAGAGGACCAATTCCATCATGTTGCCATTTTGATTTTTGTGTACTCTGCATTCTTTAGGCCAAAAGTAGAAAACAGAGAGGAGATGGAGGCAGCGGCGGCGGCGGCGGCGGCGGCGACAAATCCAGTTATTAAAGTTGTCTGCCTTTGCGGGTCTATTCGTAAAGCCTCCACCAACCGTGGCCTCATTCGATTTGGTAATTACTTTTTACATGCTTCTTCCTTGGACCCATCTTCAATTGCAGTGATGTGTTGAAGCTTACTTTTATGCTCATATCAATCTTTGTCTTTGATGTTAATTTCTTACTCCAATTCCATGTCTTTCGTGGGATCCCTAACATGGGCTTTATTATTTTTCTCAAATATGTTTTTTGGTCTCTTGACTTTAGCGATTGAGCTGAGCAAGGAATCAGTTCAGGGTATGCAAATTGAGTACTTGGACGTTTCAGTACTACCAATGCTAAATACCGATCTTGAAGTGGACGGCACTTTCCCACCAGTAATTGAAGCTTTTCGAAGAAAAGTTCTTGAAGCTGATAGTGTCCTGTTCGCCTCTCCAGAGTACAACTACTCTGTTTCACGTACTGCACTTTTCTCTTGTTCACATATCCTTATCTATTTTGGAGGCTCATGTAAATTTTACTCTGATCATACAACCGCAACTTTTCATTTTTTGTTCTGTTCAAGTTCGATTCCAACAGAATTGCATATGAGGTTTGAAGTTTGACACTATACAATGCCTAAACTTGTTTCTTTGGAGAAACATGCTCGAACTTTTGGGATGGGCATGACCGTTGATAAGCATGAGAATAACTAGTTTATGTGATAATATCTTTGTGCCCTGATTACCTTTATAACTTAGGTGAAATAACTAAATGTTTACATTAATGGCTTGTAGGAATTAAGTCCATGTGCGTAATAATAACTCGAGCTCTCGTAATAGAAAAGAAAAAGAAAAATGGGCTTCAAAATTAGGAATCCAAAAGCAAGTAACTATATGATTCCATTACTCTGCTCTTACATATACTTGTTTTCCATGGAATTGGCTAGCACCTTTGAAGAATGCAATTGATTGGGGATCTAGACCGCCAAACTGCTGGGGTGATAAAGCTGCTGCCATATTAAGTACTTCAGGAGGTTCTCATGGATGGAGATCACAGATGCATCTTCGCCAAATAGGAGTGTTTCTTAACGTTCATTTCATCAACAAACCTGAGTTTTTGCTGCATGGAACTGCACCTCCTGCCAAATTTGATAGAAGTGGCAACTTGACTGACCCAGAGGTGAAGGAGAAAGTAAAAGAAATGCTTGTAAGCTTACGAGCTTTTACCTTGCGACTCAAAGGTGACCGAATTGGTGTTTCAATTGGCCTATCTTATCAAATTTTAACGTACAAAATTTATCTGTTTCCTTTTGGAAAGCGGAGGATATTGATCTGAATTACTAACACAGCTGTCCAAATGTGCCCCATCAGATCTCTTTACGTTGCACTACGCCCAACTTCTATAGAAAAGTTTCAATGATAGTTACTGGGACCAGTGACTAGTCCCATGTAAACTACCATAGCCAGTTTCTAACACCACATATCCATCAATTTACAGAGTCAGGGTCCAAGTACAAGAAGTGGCAGAGAGAAAAACAGAGGGAGGTGGTTGCAGCGGCAGCGAAACCAGTGATTAACGCGGTTGCCCTTAGTGGGTCTCTTCGTAAAGGCTCTGTCAACCGTGGCCTTCTTCGCGCTGGTACCTTTCGCCCCCACTATTTTATCCTTCTCTTTATGTATTTGGAACACCCAATTGTCTCCGCGAAGCTTAGAATATCTA
Source organism: Erythroxylum longipes (assembly GCA_027563885.1). Classification (NCBI taxonomy): domain Eukaryota; kingdom Viridiplantae; phylum Streptophyta; class Magnoliopsida; order Malpighiales; family Erythroxylaceae; genus Erythroxylum; species Erythroxylum longipes. Next base: position 12,355,665 of record JAOQMS010000001.1, on the reverse strand, counting down.
ACGCTCTCATTTCTGCATTTCTTGGGTTTAAACGGTCTCAAGCTTGTTTCCTTGTTTATATGAATGGATTGATTAGATGTATGTTTTAGTGAATTTGGGACATTTACTTCATCTAGGAGTTGGTTTTGCATATAATGATGTTTATGTGCTAATAGATTGGGTGTGTTTGCTGAAAATTATTTTATAAATATAAAAATAAAGTAAGTTATATATAAAAATAAGAGTAATAACTTGTTTTTTATTTTTAAAATTTTAAAAAATATGCTTATTCGAATTTTTAGTTCCTAGTTTTAGTTTCTTCTATTTCTATAACTTATGAAAATCATAAAACTTTCTTTTTTTGTAGTTTGAGCTAATGATAACTAAATATATATTATTTAATTAGTTAATATTAATTATTAATAAAAATTATAAATAATTTAATATAATTTATTTTAATAAAAATATAAATGCTTTTTGTCAACAATTTATCAATAATGTTATATAAGATATTAAAATAAATTTTATTTATAAAAATAATTTATCTTCAAATTTTATGTAATAAATGATTAAATTAAATAACTCATTAAGTGTCTAATATATTGGAAATGGTTATAAATTGTAATTATAATTCATAATTAAAATTAGATAAGTTAAATTTTCTTCTAATTTATCTTTAATTCTATAACTAAATAATTTATAATTATGTATTAAGATTGAGTTTGACAACTTTTTATGACTACGTAAAAGTGATTTGACTAAACCTATAACGTGTGATTTAAATCTTTGTTATCTAATGTTCTAATTAGATATAAATTATAGAATTAGTACATAATCTATCTAAATCAAATAATATTCGTTTTTACTAATAGTAATTGATTTATAATTGATATTTGAAAGTATGTTTTCAAATTTCAATTCACTATAGTTAGAAAATTTCTTAAATCACTATTAATTAAGTATTATAGTGAAATATTATTCATAATTACTTTAGAGTGAAAAATACTTTATTCAGTTACTTAACTATTTACATATAGGTTATATTATGTTTAAGTATTACCAATTGATTTAAGAACAAACTCTTTACAAATTAGGAATAAACTTGTGTACTATTGGATCTCCCCTAATTTCGCGTGTTAGCGAGATTTTTACTTGTTATTGTTGTATTACCGATTGAGTTACTCTAAATAGAATATGTCATAAATATTATTAAAATATAGTAATTCTTATATAAGATAATTTGGAGATCTCAAATTTAAGGATCAATTATACAAATATTATAATGAGAATATTTATATACACAAGTAATAATTCATTTAGGAATCTAATGATTAGGCTAATCCGGTGAATTTATTTTCTAGTAAGTATCCACACATTTGGTAAGTATCTTTATATTTTAATTTATGAAATTAATTACTGTTTCATAAGGAAAAAATAGGTGTGCTAATCTTTCCACTTTATTAATGTGAAGTTTTAATGAATTAAGAATAATATATGAATACAATATAAATCTTGATCTCTTCATAATTTATTTATATATTATTTAATCTAATAAATATACATAAGATAAGAAAAAGTTTTTAGTTAATTAGATAAAAAAGTTTTTAGTTAATTATGTCAGGCATATACAAACAATATTAAACGTATGTTTAGTGCATTTGGTATCTTTTTACCTTATCTGCGAGTTGGTTTGGTTGCAGCTATTGACATAAGCAAGGAATCAGTACAGGGTCTACAAATTGAATACCTAGACATATCATCATTGCCAATGCTAAATACCGATCTTGAAGTTGGAGGTACTTTCCCACCCGTTGTCGAAGCTTTTCGGAAAAAGATTTTCGAAGCTGATAGCGTTATCTTCGTCTCCCCTGAGTACAATTACTCTGTCACCGGTACTCTTCTCCTCTTTATATTTTGCCATCTCTAGTCTTCATATAGGCCAAAAATATATTCGCTTTGTCACAAAGCTGCTAGTGTTGTTATTTTGCTGATAAGTATGACTACTGAACTTGGATTATATAACAAAAAAGGGTCTTCCAGTACCCCTTTTGACATGGCAGCGGTTAGTTTAGCCAAAAACTGAACTCTCTGGTATGTGGGCCTCTGTGAGCCCTTTGGATGATTTTCTTCCATACATGCACTGCACTAGAAATGTATCGACACATATGAGTAGTCGTTTGACTCGACAAGTAGTCGAAAATTGAGAAATTTCTGTTTAAAGTTAATTTAGATAGAAAGGTTTCTGAAGGTTTTAAATCAATAACTGGACTGTATGACTGAAAAAGAAAAACTCCAGTGTTCCTAGTTGGAAATTGTACCATGTGTGTTCATTGAAGGTCACTGTATTTAATTGCCTCTTCTTCTTTTTCATCAAATATTCAGCACCTCTGAAGAATGCAATCGATTGGGCATCTAGACCGCCAAATTGTTGGGCCGATAAAGCGGCTGCCGTGGTAAGTGCTGGAGGAGGCTTTGGTGGCGGGCGATCTCAGTATCATCTTCGCCAAATTGGTGTTTTTATTGATCTTCATTTCATCAACAAACCTGAATTCTTCTTGAATGCATTTGCGCCTCCAGCAAAATTTGATACTGATGGCAATTTGATTGATTCAGAGGCTAGGGAGAAACTAAAGCAAGTTCTTATAAGCTTGTATGCATTTAGTTTGCGACTCAAAGCTGACTGCTGAAGTTGATAGATGTTTCAAATCTCTGATACTATAGCTTCTTGTACAACTATACTTGTTCTATTCATAAGTTGTGCAAGACTTGTTTTGGTTTGCTATGAACTCCTATGGTTGGTTTGCAGTTGCAATTGGTTGGCCCTTTTTGTCGTTGTTTAAGAAACGGCTGAAGGTTCTTTCAAGTCTGGGCCAAGAGAATAGAAAATGGGTTCTTCATGCTTTTTTTCTGGAAAATTAAAATTGGGTCTCCATGTTGGGAGTTCACTCGTAGGGAAGAGTGAAGTTGTTCTCTCGAGTTAGAAAGTTATCCTAGAAAAACACTTGTGTTCATTACCATCAATTGACCATATCATTAACAGCCTAAATCATCAAAGTCAACATCAACATGCTTTGAGAAACCAAGGGAATCGGACACTAAATCATTTTCATTGATTTTCTACAAATTATTCTCGTCTCCCGCGATTGTGTTGACTGAAATAAGGCTGGCCACATGAACGTTTGTTTTGAATTCAATTGGGAGGCCCGGAATGTTTAAGGTCCTTGAATTTTTGAGAGGCTGGATTGTAGGACACCAGACACCTTCTCTTATATTAGATACACAACCTACCAATTCTGCAAAACACGTGACACTTTGCCACATTCAGAGATAATTTCCCGACTTGCTCTTTTAACGCGGCCAATTGTATAAGATGGGAATTACTCAAGTCGGAACTATTTGTCTTACAATTGATTACAGGTTTCATTCTTCCAGCAACTTTCAAAAGCCAGCTTCATTCAGTGAAAAACTTTGGACGAGACACTAAATTTTTTGTATGAAAGAGACGGCTCCATTTGCACCTGACCCATGGAAACTCACAATCACCATAGAAATCATACATAGATTCATCATAAGCAAAGCTGATATGATCGCCATTCAACTATTCAGTGGATGCCAACCTTCTCCACTCCAAATGCTAAAGACCTTAGTCCCCTCGATCTTAGTTGTTGTGTTTATGCAAATATGAGAAGAAAGGAATATCAAAAGTTTCAAGTAGAAATCTAAGACTTCCATTCAAGTCACCGACTAGCTAATTCAATGGATTAGAAAGGCTGTGGTTACTAAAGGACTAGCATAGGACATGAGTGCCCATTTAAGAGTGAATTGGAACGTGCAGGCTAGGATGATTGTCTGCTCCCACCTTTCTAGCTGATTCAGCTTTAGTCTCTTTGTAGCTTTTTGCTATTTAGTCATTTTGTCTTGCTTGTGGCTCCATTTTTCTTCTTGCTATAATATTTTTTTTTAGCTTCCAAAAGAAAACACGTAACACTAGCAAGAGTATAGATCTTCTGTCCAATATAACCCTGTCTTATTCTGTCTAACTCAAAAACGTCTTGGTTATTCTTAAATTTTAAACACTCTCTTACTCTTATCAAAATGTGTAGATTATTAGCCAAGCCGAACTAGCCGATGTCCTCTGTCCTTTGTCGTCTTTTTTGTATCACTTTAGAAATCCTACTCTCTTCTCTGCCTCTTTCCTACTTTGTAAATTAATATGAAAAGGTTGAAGGATGAAGACCATGAAGCATTTACTGTCATTTTATTTGTAACCCTATGTCATCATCATCATTACCCAGTTTGGAATCCTGCAATTAAGCAGAGTCTGAGGAGGTTCGATAGTACGCAGCCTTACCCCTACATAGTAGAGAGGCTGTTTCCGATAAATCCACATGCAAATGTGATAATAATGAAAAAAAAACAATGAAAAGGGTAAAAGGTAAAAGTGAATATATTAAAAGATGGGCCAAATGAAAAGGAAATAAATACATTATGACGTGAAAATAAATATGTAAATAAATAAATAAATAAATAAAATAAAAGGAAATAGACATAAATAAATAAACGCCTTATCTTATACAAGAAGGCTTGTAGGAGAAGTAATCAAACTACCAACAGATCTCTGTGAGAAATGACATGTTAGAGAGTGGGCAATAGACATGTCAGGCGGCTCTAGGAATGTTAGAAGGTTCTAGGAGTTTTACTCGACTAATGCCTATAGTTTACTTATCTACTCCCGGGATCCTGAATGACCTGCGGCTACTAGACTTTTACAAGAAAATTATTGAGAAACGATAAACCACCACCTAAACACAGCACATCGGAGTGGGGCGTGGCTATGGAGAGTAACATAAAGGATTATAAATAATCAAAGAAACTACCGCAATATAAGATCCAGCTAGTAACATCAAAATTAAGGTTAAGAGATGGTAATGAGCACTGAGCCGGACGGTAGCAAGCAATAATCAGAAAAAGAAACCAAATGACTGAGCATACCATAAACCCGAGCATCAGAAACCATGGAAACCAACGATCAAGAGAAAACCAGCTCAATAACATGAGCGAAAGATGAGCAACTACAACAAAAGGAACGCATGGTCAAATAAACATACAAACACATGGACCTCTCTATGTATAGTAATAATTCATCAAACGAATAGGTGATCGGTCGTAAAACGTACCTGGGGTGTAGGTGATTGCCCATGCTCCGAAAAATGTTAGAAACTTACCAGAATGTCCAGTACTCTAAGGTTTTGTCGAAACCAGTCCCCGGATTGTAACCCTATGTAATATTGGAAAATGCACAGCCTAAAGCATGCACAGTTGTGTAGCCTAACATACGGTCGTGCAACTGCTACACGGCCGTGCAGTGCCGTGAGTTTTCAATTTTTATAGAAGAACAACCATAATTTTGATTTAATTAATACAAACGTTAAAAAATGTAATAATTGAAACTAAGAAATAAATGTAAAAAAGAGTAGATATTATCGATTAAATTTGTTATATTTATTTATTTGTGCATTAACCAATTAAAATGAAAATTAACAAATTACAAAAATACAATATTAATATATTCATTAGAAATAAGATTACGATAATGATGATGATTATAATCGATAATTGTTTGTCATTTTCAAAGCAACATTTAACTAAGATTTCCCACCATTTAACTTGTTTGCTTATGCGTTGATCTAGTTTTCATATCTTTGAAACTTTATTTTCCTTCTCACAGAGCAAATTAACTTGTTGGTAAAGAAGTAGAAGATCACAGCAGTTGAAGAGAGATAATATTTTGACAAATGTAATTTGCGGATGAACTCAGTAGAAGATCACAATAGGAAAAGAAAGGTAATATTTTGACGATTTTCAAGAATCTTCTTAAGTAATTTTTGTTTGTTTTTTCTGTTAGTTGTTTTTATTATCATTCCCTGTCTGTATCTCTCTGTATCTCTGTGTTTAACCAATTATTGAGCTTATTTATTTTTTTTTACCATTCCTCTGTCTCTAAGCAATTATTGAGGAATTACTCAGTAGACTAATTGACTCTATTGCCGAGAATGCATCATTTTGTTTATTTACTTTTATTATTAAATTTAATGTGAAGAGATATAAGGTACTTTAGTCATTGCCTTTGGTGGTTGTTAAATTGAATTTGTTATTTATGTTTTCCTTACAGTAAGTGTTAAAGATATTTGGAATTCATTGGTATCTAACTTTTTTGTTTCTATTTATAGTTTCTATTTTTACATATACGTGAGTGACAATTAATGTATATTGTAAAGGTTGAATTGCTTAATATTGACTTGTGGTTAAGACCTTCTAAAACATATTATTCATTTTATGGGAAGAATTTACAGTGAAACCTTTAATTCTCCAAAAACTTTTTCTGTTATAGGAATTAAATAAGATATGCATGACAAATTAAAATACGTGCCAGTATTTTCTTAACACTCCTTTTTCATTGTGTTAATAATTTTATCTGAAAACAATGCAACATTGGTACTTCGTTTGTGAATTTGACAGTTGTAGAAATGGAAGGTAGATCTACTCCATACCATCATTTAGATTATGAAATTGAGAAGGATCGGCATAAGAATGATATTGGCATTGGGAATGAGAGTAGTAATATGAATTCAATTGATTAGGTTGGCAATGGGACTCAAAATATGAATTCAACTGATTTGGTTGCCAATGAGACTCGTAATATGAATTCAATTGATTTGGTGAATTCAAATTCTGATGAGAATTTTAACAAAGTTCACTCATTTGTTGCAAGATAGTTAATACCAAAAATTGGCATGTAGTTCGAGACAAAAGAAAAAGCTTACCAATTTTTTTAAATTTATGCAAAACATGTGGGCTTTGGAATAAGAAGAAGCAAAAGTCACAAGGATGAAAGGACGCAAAATAAAAGAGATTTTTATGTAAGAGCTCCACATTCAGAAACAAGATTTGGTTGCGAGGCAAGAATGAAAGTTAATAGTGTGAAAACTGAAAAATTTCAAGTGATTCAATTTTTCAAGGATCACAATCCCTACCTTTCACATACTAACAAAACACATTTGCATAGAAGTCACAGAAAGATATCTTCGGCTACAGCAATGCAAATTGAAATGGCTAATGATGTGGGAATTCCACTAAAAGCATCCCATGATCTTATGGTGAGACAAGTAGGTGGGAGAAATAATGTTGGTTTTATTGCGGGGGATTACAAGAATTATTTAAGATCTAAAAGAACAAGAGACATGAAAAGGGAGATACAGGTGGCGTGTTAGAATATTTGTATAAAATGCAAGTTGAAGATCCTAATTTCTTTTATGCCATTCAAGTGGATGAAGATGATTCGATAACTAATATATTTTGGTCAGACGTAAATATGAGGAATGACTACTTAGACTTTTATGATGTTGTTTGCTTCGATACTACTTACAATAAGAATGGTGAGGGTCGTCCACTTTCTTTGTTTGTCATTGTGAACCATCATAAGCAAACAACAGTTTTTGGTGTTACACTCCTATATGATGAGACTGCTCTTATATTTGAGTGGTTGTTCGACACATTTGGTAAAGCCATATCTGAGAAAAAGCCTACAACTATCCTTACTGATCAGGATGCGATGATCGCAAAGGAATTAGCTTCAAAATGGCCTAAAACTCATCATCGATTGTGTATCTGGCACATTTATCAAAATGCTGCAATCCATTTGAGTGGTGTTTTTTCTTAGTTTAAAGGTTTTTTAAGGATTTCAGCTCATGCATATATGATTATGAAGAAGAAGAAGATTTTTTTCTAATGCATGGAATAAGATGTTGCAAAAATATGAACTTGAAGATAATGATTGGTTGAAACGTATGTTTCATATAAAAGAAAAATAGGCTTTGTTTTATGGACACTAAATTTTTTGTACAAAAATGACCACCTCCCAACGAAGTGAGAGCATAAATAGCATTGTAAAACGGTACATGAGTTATCAGCTTAACTTTTTACAATTTTTTAATCACTGTTAGAGGCTTATTGATGATCGTCGATTTGATGAGTTAAAAGCTGATTTTAGAAGTAATGTAAGCACTCCAACATTGTCATCACCTGTTCAAATTTTAAAGCATGCAGCTACTGTCTACACTCTAGAAGTGTTTAAATGTTTTCAAAATCAATGGAATTATTCTCATGATTTTAGTTTTTGTCTTTGCGGTGAAGATAATATGGTTGCAAAATATGAGATCACTCTTGTAGGGAAGGGCTACTCTAATATGGTCACTTATGATTCATCAAATGATGAAGTTCATTGTAGTTTTCAGAAGTTTGAGTTTGCTGACATTTTATGTTCTCATATGTTGAAGGTTGTTAACTTGAAAAATATTTTGAGAATATCGAGTAAGTATATTTTGAAAAATGGACATGGAAAGTAAAATCGTGGTACCTTGATAGTAAAAACTCCACTATCAATGAAAGTAAATGGATCCTAAAATGTTGTCGAGTATAAGGTACAAAGAATTGTGTGTATTAAGCATGCGATTAGTTACAAGAGCAGTAGATAGTAGAGATACATCCAAAATTATGAAAGATAGCTTCTCAACATGTTGAAGACGGTTGATGAGATATTGCAAGGTGAAGAAATAGTTGATGAAGAGAACCTAATATCACAACATGAAGAGTTGACCCAACGGTCAAATACTGATATGAATATGATCAATCAACCTGACATTAATTTTGGTCAAAGGAATAACATGAATATGATTAATCAACCTGACATTAATTTTGGTCAAAGGAATAACATAAGAGGTGTCAAAATAAAGACAAAACCTACATCAAGTAAGAGATTGAAGGTTGGATTAGAGAAAAGTTTAAGGAAGAGAAAGAATGTAAAAACAATGCAAGACTTCAACAAATATGGCAGATTCGACACTCATCCCCCTTTCCAATACTCAGGTTATATTTGTGCTAATTTTTTGTTTTCAAAGCTTTAATGTATATAATTTATATATTGATAACTTTAAGTAATTTTTGCTTTAAGTACTCTATTTAAGATTCTGAAGACAATTCCCATTATACCCGTATTATCTCTAGCATACAACATCCCATATTACATCAAGATCAGGCTGGCTTTCAGTAATTAATAATGTTGCATGTTCTGTGATACTTGTTTTGAAAAAATTTTCCTTTTTTTGTTATGACAAATAGTAAATGCAACCACTTTTTGTTTCAATGGATTTTACAAGTATGGTTTACAATCATGGAGACTGTAGACCACATTGGATTTTACAAGTATGGTTTACAATTATGGAGATGTAGACCATATTCTCAGGTTCTGTTTCTAATATTGTCTTTTGGGCATAATCCTTTATTGAATTCAAATTTGTATTTATGAATCAGTTGAGTATGACAAATACGAAATGCGGCTAATTGGTGTTTGTATGGATAACACAACTGTGCTTTACACTTATCATCATTCTGGAACAAATTCTCATGTATTATTTGTAATATTTTCTTTTGATATTATTTGTAATATTTTCTTTTTGTAATCTATTATTAATCTTCAAATGATTTATCATGTTAGGTCATTGATGTAAAAATAAGTAAACAAAGTATTAGTGCTATTATCCCACCTTCAATGCGTATGACTGATTTACTTATGGTAATTTGAAGAAAGTTTTTGTCTTAATTTCAATTTTTATTAATAATTGCATTTCACATTTATAATTGTATTAATTAATTAAAATGCATGTTGATTGACAGGCTCAATAAACATTTGGGTTTGAAAATTTGGGAGAAGCAAACAATTTAGGAGTTGGTATTTCGAAGGAGAACTGTAGTTATTGTCTTAATGCTGAAAAGTTTTGTATTTGTAAAAGAGGAGTCTGATATAAATTTAGGTGAAACCCGAATGTTGCTGTTAGCAGACTGCAACTCATTCATTTACTGCAATGTAATTCATTTACTATAAAATGTTTGGAAAACAGCTTGTTCTTACATTTATTTCAAATTGTTAAGAAAACAACATGTTCTTATATGTTACTACAATGTAATTCATTAACTACAAAGATGTTAAGAAAACAACATGTAATTCTGGGTTTGTAATTCTGGGATTTTGGAAGTTAAATGTGTTAAGTCACAGCTGTGACTTAATTTGCACGGCCGTGTATGAAAGTCAAGGTCGTGAATTAACTCATGCATGACCATGCAAGTCAACATTGCATGGCCGTGCATGAATTAACCAGTGAATTGCACGGCTGTACATGAATGTTTATATATATCTTCTCGTATGTTATAGCTTGGCCCTTTTATCGCAAATATTGGTGGATAAACACCTTTCTTCTATATTTTTTAAGAAAGAGAGTTAGTATATGATTTATTTTTGAGAATTTATTTGAATTTTCCACTGGTATGAGAATGATACATAATTATTTTCATATAGGAGGAGTAACTGATGATGATAGATAAATGTTTAGAATTTTGTGGTCATTTTTTAACAGGCGTTGTGGAATATAAAAAAACTTATTACACGAAATCCTATTTTTTAGACCGAGTTGAAGGAATAGTTTTTTTTGGTGTAGATGAATCAATAAATTAGGGGTTATCTGGACCAATGCTACGTGCTTTTGGAGGGCAGTGGGATATTCATAAAGTTAATCATTATAAGTGTTTAGACGAATTTGATAGGGAAATCCAGTGGCAAAAAAGGAGATTAATTAGATCATTATTTATTCTGAATTGGTGGAATGATAGAATCAATTAAAATTATTCAACGTGTTCTGCAAAGAATTCTAGGGGAGTTTATGAGAATTTAGAAAATAGGCATTTTAATAGACGAAGGGATGGAGAGTGGCATGTTATCAAACCGAATATTCAGGCATCATGTTTGGTTTATTTTATATTGCTTCTTATTTAAACTTATTAGTTTCTTCATTATTTGTAACATTTCTTTATATGGGCGGTTGCAAAATTTCTATGCCGTACATTGAGATTTTTTAAATAAATAAAGAGAAAATAAGTGGTGTTTTTTAAACAACAATTGGTATCTTTATTACATTAGTGAAAACCTATTTATTCTTGTTCATTCGTATCACAACAAGATGGACTTTACCTAGACTATGAATGGACCAAATATTAAATCTTGGATGGAAATTTCTTTTACCTATTACTCCAATAACGAAGGACTATGTCGATTGTAAGAGGTGCAAATTTTCCTGCCCAATGGATTTGCTGAGTATTCGAGTCTATTTATGGCATGAAACAACTCATAGCATGGGTCTAGCTTATTGATACTTTATAGAAAACCTCACTTGAATGCATTTATTTGATTTTTTGTTTTTCATCAAAAATCGGAACTCGAAAAAAAAATATATATATATATATATATATCTTTTTCTGGACCAAGTCTATGTTGGAATTATGCCCATGACCTAATCGTTATATAATAGATTGAACACCTTTGTTTTTTGATTATTAACTTTGCTTAATAAAATGACAAATAATTATATTATCATATTATGTTTATTGCTTTTAACCTAATATGATAAGTCCTTGATTAAATTTATACACTTGCCATCATAATGGAGATTATGATAATAAGAGTCAAGTCTTTATGGTTTAATCTAAAAGTGTTCTTAATTGTAAGATCATCAAATTAAGACTTTAATGATCCAATTAGATCAATCTGTGTGCAATAGTATCATTCACTAAGTTACATATATAGATGATGCATATAGAGATATGATCATTGAACTGACCAAACTGAGAATTCCTAATGGTTAATATTACCAATGAATTGTCAACTGGGATGCTCTCATAAGGATATAAATGTATATTTTTCCTTTGACCTAAGATCATTATAGTAATTAATAGGTCACTTATTATATTTTGATGTCAGACACCTAGTGTATAACAATGCTAGTTGAATGGTTATTGGATATAATTAAGTACTTATCTTATTAGTGGTCAGTTAAGAAGAGATTCATCCACTCTAGGTAATGAGTTTGAGCTCTATGTTGTTATTGATTTTAATGGTTGTATAATGACCTTGGCTAGGGCGATTAAATGAGTGAAAAAGTAGTTTTTTGAGTCATTCACCAATCATTAATGATCAATATGTAACCTAGTTGGTTATCTAATACGGTAGGATTATCTAGTGTTGTTATGATGGAAGGTAATAATACATTATCCTTAACCAGGTTATGTCTTTATAAGGTTGTTACTTCACGCTATCTGGTCATTAAGGAGTATTGTTAAATGCCAACCTTGATTAGTAATTAATTGGATTAATTACTACCGACTTAGTGATGAACTTATGTGATCACACACTTACAAGTGTAATACCTCTTGTTTATAATTATTTAATTTATTATGAGATAATTTATTAAATAATCTAGATGGCATATTATTATATTTTTTTGCTAACACAGAAAATATAATTAATATTGGAAACTCTCTTGTGCGAAATAAAAAAATAAAATAAAATAGTTTTGTTTTATTTCCTTTTATGACAAAAGAGAAGGAAAAAGGAAAAGAAGAAATACAACACTTTTTTATATGTGTTCCCTTTTTCAATAGGGCTCGCACCTTTTCAATTTCTTAACCAAAAAGGTAGTTTTTTTATTTGTTCTGTTTTGCACGTTAAAAACAAAAATGAGAATAAAGGAAGTTTGGTTTTTTTAACCTCTCCTTTTCAGTTCTGTACATTGGAAACAAGAGAGAAAGAGACAGCAAAATTTTTTCCCCATTCTTGAAGAAAAGGTTCTTCAAATTCCTCTATAGCCATATTAAGTGTTGAAAGCGGGACGTATTTTTCGGTGTGGAGTGTATAGAGACTTCTTATTTTCGAAGTTCATTACTGTTCAATCTTTATAAATTCAAGGTATTTGTTTTTCTGTTTTTATTATTAATATGAATTTAAACGTAATAGATCAATTTAGGATTGCAACTTTATTTCTGCTGCGTACTTAATCCTTCATTCTATGTTGTCTTTACTAGGAACTCTCTTCCTTAGTTAGCAATATTTATAGTTTTACCGATATCTGTGGGTTCTTTAATTTTCTTTTTCCCTCATTGAGGAAATAAGGTAATTAGGCGGTATACTATATATATTTGTATATTATAACTTTTTTTAATGACCTATGGATTTTCTTATTATTTCCAATTGGACGATCCATTAATTCAATTAACAGAGGATTAGATATGGATAATTTTTTTTTATATTTTTACTGGAGATTGGGAATAGATGGACTCTCTCTAGGACCTATTTTACTGATAGGATTTATCACCACTTTAGCTACTTTAGCGTCTTCGCCGATTACTTAGGGTTTCCAATTATTCTCTTTTTTGATATTAGCAATGTATTGTGGTTAAATAGCAATGAAAATAAATAATGTAAACAACAAATTTCGTAACATTTCAGATGATTTTACTGAAGCAAAACAAATAATACTAGATAATAGACAACAATTTTCCCAACTAATAATAGTAAAAGATATCAACTATCATTTGAACAAACACAATCTAAGAATTTGAAAGTCATAATACTCTATGAACAAGTTATTATTTACGTATTTAGCTAAAATCAACAAGCACTTCAATTAAAAGGACCATCTATAAAGTGTGATAGATACTCACTTAACTCTTCATCCTCTCAAGCATTTAAAGGTAGGATATGTATTCACTCATCGTTCATTTCATGTAAGGCATCTACCATAAGCTTGCTTACCAATCCAATCTACACCACTCATATCAAACACAAGCATCAATCCAAAGGTCTTAATTTAGGTTGTAATGGAGCCGAGCTAAGGGTAGGAGAAAGGAAAATTGTAGGTTAAAACCATAACACAAATTAATCATTTAAACATAGACAAAAGAATGACCATAAAACACTCAAACCTTTCCTCTCATTTAACAAAATTAACACTTCTTTTCTCTCTTCTTCTTTTCATTTTTTGCTTATATTCTCTTCCTTCCTTTTCTTTTCTTTTTTTCTTTTTTCTTTTTTATTTTCCCTTCTTATTTTTCACTATATTTGTCATTTTTTTGTATTTATGATTATAAAACAAGAAAATCAAGAGAAGATAAATATAAATTAGAAGTGAAAATCTCCACAACCATACCCATCCCTAATACAATAGTGAATTATACGTTATGATTCCCCACACTTATTCCGTAAACCTAATTATGCTTATTCAAATGCTCAACTTGCTTTATGGTAGGTACAACAAAGACAATAAATAATCAAGGTCAAGGCTGATATTTGGGTTTAAAGAAAGAAAAGGTGTCATGAGCTTAAAGGGGGTTTACTAGAGGTAAAACCATGATGGCCTTTTAAGCAAAAGGGATAAATCCTAATTACCTTCATCATTTTAATATTTGCATAAGATTGTGTGATCTGAACTAGTATCTGCAAGCAATTTATGGAATTCCTTAATCATGAAAGAACACTCTCGACAAAGAATTACATAATTTGGTCTTTAATATTTCAAAAAGACTCAAAATCTTACCAAATGAAAGGTGTCATTCATCTATCACAACAACCCAATGTCCTTTTAACCAAAATCCAATTCAATTAGTCTAAGCATGCAACTATACTCATTCACTCATATTATGCATTTCTAATCCATATTGAGTTAATTTAATAATCATGCATATCTAACTACTAAATGGGAAAACAAACACACAAGACACAAATAATCATTTTTTTCTTTTCTTTTAAACTATTACTCATGTAGCACTTGAACATCACTTTCCCCATAATGTGATAAGAAAATAAAAGGGTGATCTAAAAGGCAAAAGAACGAAAGGAAGGACAAAGATGAAAACGAAAAGAAGTTAAAACAACAACCAATAAAATGGGAAAGGTTAGAAACATGATACTAAGATGGGGGTGGAGGCTGTCCGAAGCTAGCATTCAAATTGGACATGAAGGTTTGAATCTACACCAAGCTAGCTTCAATGTTGTGGAGCCTGTCATTTGTTTTCCGTTTAAATACTATCAATTGATTTGTCAGTGATTGATACTCCACGAAACTATATAAAGATGTCTGATGCATATGTTGGGGTTGGGGAGGTGGAACATCATCTTCTTCTGAAGTTTCTATTTCTGCAACTCGAGTTCACTTACTGCACAAAGCTTCCCCCATCTCATCATGGATAAGAACATAGCGATCGCCTTGCTGCCTGATAACCTTCATCGAGACCAAAGATTTCAAGTCAAGATTTGAGTTTCCCGAAACTAGCTACATCAGTATGGGTGTTCTCTTGGTTAGCAAGCCAAGATGTTTTCCAACTTGGGTCAAAAATGCCCCAACAACTATTTTTCCTCCACTAGATTGAGCCACTTAATGTAAATACAGACTCAACCAACTACCAGCATTAAAGGGCCTCACATGTTCCATGCACCACAAAACAAATAAGTCACTTTTAGAAACTGCCCCATTGCTATCTCCTCCATCGAATGGTGTAAAAGTTAAAAACCGATGGAGATAATGAAGGGTAGGGTCCATGATAGCAGATTCTTTAGACCGAATAGCGGTAAACACTTTCTTAAAATTGGTCAATTGTGACCAAAACTCGCTAAACACTTCTAAAGTGATATGATAATATGCATTCATTAATCAAAATTTAAGAGTTAACCTAGTGTCCCTATTATTAGTTTCATGAAATAATTCTAAAATGGTCAGAAACTCTAACGCCAATTCTACATATGATTTTTTTTCTAAATGCAGAAAAATTTTTCCCAACCTATATTTCGCAGTAACTTATGGACTCGATCAAATATTCCTCATTCAATAAGTTCTTGAAACTCTAAAAATCTATTCAGAATAATTTTACGATCTTTAAGAATAGCGTACCTTTGTTGGTACTCTCTACTTTGAAATATGAGGCATGGAATACCTGAATTAGGCTCTTGTGGGGGAGACGAGGGAACTCTCGATTGTTTCATTCTTGGAGACATAATTGGTTGCGTAGGTAGAGGCAGCGTTTGTGCTCCTAGTAAGTTGGTTTGGTAGACGTGGCGGCACAGTTGCTCAGTGATGACAAAGAGATTATTTTAGGAGGGAGCTTGTGTGCGTTAGTGAAGGATTATATTGGGTTGAGATAGGTATTTATAGGGGAGGGAGAGAACGGGACTGGAGTCACAGGTATGACTGAGGAGTCCTTGTGCTTGAACACAGGTGACTGGGGAGTGCACAGGTGTGAGTGTGACTGGGGAGTGCATGGGTGTGACTCCTCAGGATGGGTGTGACTCCCCGGTCACACTGTGACTCAGAGTCCCCACAGCACTACACGACTGTGCATCTCTAGGATGCTCCAATATTAGATAGGGTTACAAATAAAATGACAGGAAATGCTTCATGGTATTCATGCTTCATCCATATCAGATAAATTTACAATGTAGGAAGGAGGCGAAGAGAAGACAGTGGGATTTTTGAAGTGATACGAAGAAGATGACAGAAGACATAGGACATCAATTGGTTCAGTTTGGCTAATAATCTGCGCATTTTGGGAAGAGTAAGAGAATGTTTACAATTTAAGGATAATGACAATATTTTTGAGTTGGACATAATAAGATAGGGTTATATTGGACAGAGGATCTGGACTCTACTAGCAAAGCATTTCATATATGCCCACTATACTTCGAGCCATGTCAAATATATACTTCGAGGAACATAATAGCCAATAACATTTTCTTTAGTCCATAAAGCCCACAAATTATAATCCTCTATCACCCATTTTTCATTGACACCAACTAGCGAAATGTTACAAGTTGAAATTCAGCCAGGTCTACAGCATTATATCATTGTCACGAAGCTATTCAAAAATTTTCCATTTTTATGTCAAACAATATAATAACCTTGTAACTGTAGTTTTTCCTTGGACTTTACAAATAGACAGATAATGTAACTTTCTGTTCACAAGTGCCTCTAATATTGGTCGTACAACCAAATTATAGTATCTTTTCAATCTTTCTCCATATGGGATTGCAGAAACTAAGCACAAAAGTCTCAGGGTCAGCCACGAAGAAGTCATACTTTATTGTTCATGGTAGACTATTTTGATCACTTTATACTCCTTGGTATTTGGATGAAAATAAAATTCATAAACTACCATTTAAGCTCTTAAATTTGAATGTTTATCAATATCGGAAGTACTTTTTGTAAATTTATAGGCAGAGCAATCCCACGTTGAAAAAAGATATAAAGATAAAGTGAGTAATATATAAAGATATGACTCATAATCCATTGTTTTAAGATTTTAAGTTGAGATACAATAGCCTAATTATATATGGACTCATTTGGATCCAGTCCAATTCCTCCTTAGGCCCCCTCAAAATCCATTGATATCAGAGCTAGTTGACATGGATTTGGTCTAAAAGGATTGTTGTTTAGTTGCTTGCATGGAGTGCTTGTTTTCTAGTCCTGAATTTTTTACGATGCATACTAAAGCTTTGAAACAAGTTTACATTTGAGAAGAGATGAGAAGGGTGATCCTTTTTTAAAGAAATAAAAATGCATTGATGTAAAAGGAAAACAGTTTTAGGAATTCTAAACCTCATATAGAAGCTTAGCTTGACAACAAAAGACTTAGTAAGCTTTCTTAGCCATGGGATTGTCTGTAATTAATCTTGTTCATTACGAGTTATCTGACCATGAGTCCATCCCATAAGGAATAAAGATCATGGCCCGTAGTTATATGATACAACCAACAATTCTTTAATGCTTTGTAAGGTTAATTCCCTAATTCTATGTAAGGTTACTTGAATTAAATCTTGAGCATTTTGATTTGTCCCTTGAAAATATGTGTTATTTCTCCCCTTAAAAAGAGTATAAGTTTCCCAACTAATTAAAGTTTGAACGCAATATAGTTACCTTTGTGGAAATTTAATTTGCTCAGCTCATGAAATAAATAATGGCCAAGATGCTAAGCAAAAGGTGAGCTTGCAAATATAAAGTCATTTGCATTTGCATCAGAATTATGAGAAGTAGCAATAAGTGCAGAGAAAATGGTTAATACTTTCAAGGAGTAAATTATAGAGCTTACAAAATATGTTGAAACGAACTCCTCTTAGTCTATCCACGGTTGCCAACCTAATCCTGATAACTAATTAGAGAACAAAAAAGCATCAGGTGATCTATTAGGGAACTAAAGTAGCCTTCACTAAAAGACTAGCGGTTGGCTAATATTTAATAATTGTAGGCATGACTTGTTGGTTAAAACCTTGGAGCTATAATATGCCCACTCGAGGTTTATCCTTTTCATTTAGATTAAGTCTATAAGTTGGAGCTTTAGCCATAACAAATTGCAAGTTCCCTGATCCTACGATTTCAATTCCTATAAACTACACTCTATTGACTTTAACATTAAGGGAACTGATTAGTTTTAAGAATTTTATTCCTAAGATATTATGTAAAGGGCCTAAGCCATTTAAAAAAACATACCAAAATGAGGTTCTTTCTCTATCTCTAATTATGAGCTTGATTATTTGGTTTATATCCTTCTTAATTTAAGAATTTGGTTGAAAGATCAAAGATTTGGATGGCTTACTCTTGATGCATTGGAAGCTTTATTTTCTAATAAATGTATGTGTTAATTTAACCCAAATGGATTGAGTATTAATGAAAAGCTTTCATATTTTCCTTGCTAAGAGCATCTTATTAGTGATCCTCATAAATACTAACCCTAAACCTCCCTCCTTTTTTGGTGTATAGATATCAATCTATTTTACTTTAGCTTTTAGGTGATTCTCTGCTTCTTCAGTCAACAAGAAGTTGTTTAGCATTTTTTAATATTTTTTATCAATTTTGAGGTAAGAATAGATGTGAACATTATATATGTATATATAATGTTCACATCTCATTTTGGTATCTTTTTTAAATGGCTTAGGTCACTTACATAATATCTTAGGAATAAAATTCTTAAAACTAATCAGTTCCTTTAATGTTAAAGTCAATATTCTTTATCAATTTTTGAGGTAAGAATAGATGTTGAAAAGCCAGATAATACGTTGAAAGAACTTAGTGAATTTATGAACTGAGTTTGGATCTAAACTACTAAAAAGAAGTAGATCATGCACAAAAGTACGATTAAACAACTCCATTTTCTCACAATTGTAACGGTACTTAAAGATGTGATTTTAGTATATCATATAAGAGATTGATCTTATTAGTACTTGATATGTGCTTAATTGATTATGAATTTATTCTATAACACTTAATGGTTATTGCTATGAAAATACTTAAGATACTCACTTTGACTCATATCTGATTTTAGGCACAATTCAGAAGCGAAAGAGCTAAAGTGAGTTAAAAGTAATATATTTGGGTCATTTTTAAAGATTTATACTTACTTGTCTTCATGGAGCAAGAAGAATATTAAAACCATGAGAAGATAAGAAAATGACAAGAAATATGAGATATATGCCGAAAATACAAAGAAGATAAAGGATGGAGCAAGAAGAAGACAAAAACGTCAAGGTGCCTAAAAAACATAACATTTAAGCTCAAAGACTCATATTAACCCGTAAAAACATTTAAACACATAAACTAACACAATTAAAACCTAAACACACACTTAATACTCAAATTAACACTAAATACCTAACAAATTGAACCCTAAAATATAATGCAAATCACAACTATCTTGGTTAACCAAGCGTGTTGTTAATCTACGACCAATAGTTCAAGGAGAGGTAAAAGAACAACAAATCAATGAAATATGTCTAATTGGTTGTAGGCTGAGATTGAATTAAAGAACCAGATCCTTAATGATTTCATTACTTTCATCATTTTTGCATGTTTTCTTTAGGTTGTTTTCATTAGCTTAGTTTCATTTTTATTTTCTTATTTCAAACCAAAAAACCGCCCATAACCTAAACACCAATTAATTTCATTTAAAAAGCTAACCGAACACTCCATATAGGATTGACCTCAACTCGCCACTGTTATTGTAGTAGGTTTAGTTTATTGTGCATAGCATTACAACGCGCTACTGTCAGTACTTCTATGTATAATAAGAATAGGTAAGAAGAAATATGATCTCTTTGACATAGTCATTTAGCTCCTTAAAAAAGAGTAAGTGGGATCCCATTGACCAAAATAGAGAAGGAAGTTGTGCATATACAACTTTAGATCATCCATGTAACAAACTGATTCGGGGAACCAAATGTAAATAGAGAGTCCAATCTGAATTTGCCTTTCATTGAATAGAAAGCTTTATTGAAGCTATCTTTATGGAGCAACTCCTTAACAATTTCTTACTTTTGTATCCCTTGAAAATTTCTTGAACTAGGAGTAAGTTATTTCCAATGCTCTTACCTTTATAGGTTCACCTTGGATTATATTAACGAGACTTTACAATGTATCTTTGAGCCTATTAGCTAGCATTTTTAAATAAATTTATAAATGACATTGCATTATAAAATGGACCTATAATCAGTCAAGGAAATATGGTTATGTCTTTTGGGAGCAGGGCCACAAATGTCTAGTTTAATTTGTTAAACATAAAGTTTAATGAGAAAAGTTCCAAGGTCATATTGTCGATCATATTTACTATCAAATGATAAGTTATATAAAAGAAGAAGGCAATGACGACATTTAGACTTGAAGTCTTATTGAGATTGAGGCTAAACAATACTTATTTAACATTCAAAGCACTAAAATTCTAGTAAGAGATTCCTTTTGATCTTGGGAAGGTGAATTATAAGTGAAAGATCTAAGTTCTTGCACAATAAAGCTATTTAAGTAGGGGTTCCCATTGATTTCATCTAAAATTAGCTCTTTGATATTTGAATTGCTTTTTACAATCAAACCATCCTTATTGTTTTAATCTCCTTCTTTAAGCCAATTCACTCTGGCCATTTATTTTAGCAAAGAGTGATGATTTTCTAATTCTTGTGAGTATGCATCAAGAGCTTGTTTTTCCTTAAATTAAGAGAGGAATTTATGGGAAAGAGATAGGTCTAAGATCAGATAAGAGTTAAGGATTTTAGGGCTTTGAAGATTGCAAATTAAGTGTTCTTGATCCTATTAAAGTTCACATTTTTTAGCTTCAATTTGACATTTAAAAGTTAAATCACAATTTTAATTGATTTATAATCATTTAATTGAATCTTTAAGCCTCTTACTACTATATCCTTAAAGCCCTTAATATTGGTTAAGAAGTTATTTCATCTAAAAAATAATTTCATTACGGTAATATTTGTTCCTAAAATTACCTCGATAGGAGTATGATCAAAGCAAAAGGATGGTTAAAATGAGTTATATCGGATTTGTATTTTGAAAGTAGTAATGGATTGACTAGTCACGATCTAATTTTCTTACAATCAACCACCTATTCTTCTGTCTAATGTTCCATATATATTAGCTCCATTAAAGTTTAAGTCTCTGAACTAAATAGAGTATAAGCAGTTTAGCATGTTGTCATTCCTTCTTCTACTACATAGTCTTTCTCTCTTAGAATCTTATGAATATAGGATGTAATTAAAGTCCTAAGCTACTAACCACTGCTTATTAATAGATTTCCTTAATAATTTTAAATCATTCCATAGTAAATTTCTTTGAAATTCATCATTGGTAGCATATACAAAAGTTATCTCCATACTTTCATCTTCCATACTAACCATTAGATGAATAAATTGATTAAAAGCCAACTATTGGAGGACTTTAACCTTGTTAGGAATATAACCTACTATAATGGAACAATTGGTGTATATAAATTATCTTCTAATTCTTACTAAATATCCTCATGCAGTGTTATAGCTTGCTATGTTTGATCTTTTTCTTTAAGAGACCTATAATAGAGAACCTTTTAGAATCCATTTAATCTTTGATTATCTATTTTTCTTATGTTAATTTATGCCCTTAACATTCTATGATAAAATAATGGAGAGGAATGAAGTGCAAGACGCCCTTTCTTCTTGGATTTTCTTCTTAGTCTTCTTTTAGTAATAGTACTTGCTTCACGTTCAGCTCCTAGTTTTACTTGAATGGCATTCTCTTCTATGTCTTTTTCTATCAAGTTAATACTTGTGGTATTATTAGCCTTGTGTACGTATAATAAGGCATTATCTAGAGGTGGTAACTTTAAGATCTCCTTTGGTTCCTTATTTGAGTTATATATACCAGGAGAAAAATTTGATACTTCTTGAGCTATGTCAAGCTTATTCCTTTGCTCAACTGAAATAAACAATTCATAAAAAAATAAACAACTGCATAATTAAATTCATACAAAATCATTCAACAACCTCCTAAAGATTCAATTTCACATGAAATTTTCCCAAATAACTAAAAAATCCTTAGAAAATTTGAATCCAATATGTAAAATAGCGTAAGCAAATTTAACTGAACCCCTTAAACTCCCTTAATCACATGGTAATCCCAAATAACTTCACAAAACCCATAAAGTGATTCTTGCACCTGTTTTTCCTAAAAAAATTTCAATAACTCAAGAATAATAGAAATAAAGCATAAAACAAAGCTTAAATTTTTGAAATTTTAAGAAAAATAAGTTGAAGGGTAATTTTTTGCAAAAGGGGGAAATGGGAACATCACCCAGAGAAAAAAAATAAAATGGAAAGTGAAAAAGTGTTTATGGGTGGTAGGGAGAAATTTTAAAAAATTTTGCTCAACATAGGGAGCAACCCGGGCTTGTAACTACCTTGTGTTGAACATTTTAGGGTTTAATTTTTAAAGAATATAAGCCTATCAAGCTTTAACATTAGTTTGTTGGGATTTAACATAGGTGTGTTCAAAAGAAGTGTTATGACTTGTTTGAACATGGGCTAGAACACAAACATTTATTTGGACCATGTTAAAACAAAAACAAGATAAGTCCTAATGCACCCATGTTGACCCTAAATTAAAACACTTGAAATCTACACGACCGCTAACATGGGTGTGTTAGTGGATGTCCATCTTTCTATAACTTTTTGCAAAACAAGGAAAAGAAGACAGAACTCAACATAATCACAAACATGGGCGTGTTTATGGCTATGTATCTTTTTAAAAAACTTTTTTAGTTTTGGTAACATAGGCATGTTGGTGGGCAGGTAGGTAACTTACATTGATTTTTCAGTAACATAGGCATGTTGGTGCCCCTATATCTTTTTATAACCTTTTGACACCTTATCTTTACGTGCAACATAGTCATGTTTCTACTTAACATAGGTGTGTAGAGGAACATGACCATCAACATGAGCATGTTGATTGGCATATAACCCTCAACAACTTTTTTACTTGGCAAATTT
This sequence comes from Erythroxylum longipes, assembly GCA_027563885.1. Taxonomy (NCBI): domain Eukaryota; kingdom Viridiplantae; phylum Streptophyta; class Magnoliopsida; order Malpighiales; family Erythroxylaceae; genus Erythroxylum; species Erythroxylum longipes. Next base: position 12,332,465 of record JAOQMS010000001.1, on the reverse strand, counting down.
CCACTGGCCTTCTAAATGAAAATTCTACAATATAACCCAAGGTATAAAAGACAAAAAGTAACACTATATAACCATAAACCAAGCAAAAATTATATACTAAACCATTAAATTAACATAGGGATAAAGGAAATTATGGAAAAAAACCTAAAAACTTATAATAAAAACTAATTGAAACAAAATTTCCAATAAAAACTTGAGTTGCCTCCTAAGAAGTTATTATCTAACATCATTAGTTTGATTTTCTCAATTCAAATTAATCTAGATCTTTATTTTGGAGATTAAACTCTTTTATAGCGTGCTTGTCAAAATCCCCTTCAAGTTAATACTTTAACCAATGGACATTTACTTTAAATGTACCATTTTTTGAATGGGTTATCTCTATGGTGCCATAAGGAATAACTCTTTTAACTATAAAGGGTCCAGGCCATCTAGACTTTAGCTTATCTAGGAACAATAAGTCAGGAGTTGTATAAGAGAGCTTAATGCCCCTCTTTGAATTGCTTGACTTGTTTAATCTTTCCATTATGATACATTTTGGACCATTCCTTTTATAGTTTTAGTTTTTGTAAGCCATCATACGCTATTCTTTAAACTCGTTCACTTAGAGTCCCCTCTTCTCAACTATAAGATTGAGATTAAAGTTAATTAACTTAATTTCCTAATATGCTTTACGTTAAAGTTTAACAGGACAATGATATGTTTTTTCACACACTATCCTATAAGGAGTAGTGCATATTGGTGTCTTAAATGCCATTTTATAGGCCCAAAGAGCATTATCTAACTTATCAAACCAATCTTTCCTATGATGTTATATTGTCTTTTCCAGAATTCATTTTAAATCTCTATTAACTACTTGGTGATAAAGGATTGCAACTTTATATGTAACTCCATATTTCTTAAGAACTTTTTTAAATTGGACATTATAAAAATAATTTCCCTTATCACTAATATAATCACATCCGATGTGCCAAATCAAGAAAAAATGAATCATTTGTATTAGTAAAAAAGTTAACAAATAATAATAACAACAAGATAATTAATAATAATAAGAAATTTAATAATCACAATAATAATAAGAAAATTAATTATGAATAATAAGGAATGTAATAATAATAAGGAATTTAATAATCACAATAATAAGAAAATTAATTATGAATAATAATGATTATAAAAATAATAATAAGAAAATTAATTTTGTATAATAATAATAATAATAAAATTTATAATAATAATTAATAATAAGAGCAATAGCAATAATTAATAATAATAATAATAATAATAACAATAATAATATTCATAATCATAATCATAATTATAGAATTTATATTAATAATTGATAATAATAATAACAATAATTAATAATTAATAATAATTAATAATAATAATAATAATAAAGAATAATAATAAGTAGAAAATTTATAACAATAAATAATAACAATAATAAATAATAAATAATAATAATATTATTAATAATAAGATAACTAATTTCGTATAATAAAATTAATAAAAAATAAAAAATAAAAAGGTAATAATAATAGGTACAAAATTTATAATAATAATAATAATAATAAGATAATTAATTTCGTATAATAAAACTAATAAAACTAATAATATTAATAATAAAAAGAACAATAATAAGTAGAAAATTTATAACAATAACTAATAATACTAACAATAATTAATAATATTTAAATAATAATAATAATAATAATAATAATAATAATAATAATAATAATAATAATAATAATAATAATAATAATAAT
>JAOQMS010000001.1:12301411-12330602 GCA_027563885.1 Erythroxylum longipes | reverse complement strand
ATAATCATAATCATAATAATCATAATCATAATCATAATCATAATCATAATCATAAAAAATTAATGGTGATGATGATGATGATGATGATCATAATAATAATAATAATAATAATAATAATAATGAGTTTAATAATATAATTAAGAATAAAAAATTGCTTATATGGGGGGAGGAGTATTCCTGGAAATTGCTTATGTATTTTGTTTCGGAGACGGGGACAAGAAGTTTTGTACCACAGTCCTGGAAGGAACAAAAAAATTCTATCCCTGTGCTCTAGAGTCGGGACAAAAATAGATAGGGACAGCAAGCAAACGCTACGAAGCACAGTATTTTTGTGTCCTTGTCATCTATCTCCACCTATGGAGACATGAACCAAGCACTACGTAAGACTCTCTAAATTTATATTTTCCAAATGTGATAGATGGTATGCCATCAAGTTTTCAACTCCCTTTTTATCGTTAGTCTCCAACTCAAAACCCCACAACATGAAAATCCATCTAACTGATCTTGGCTTTGCATTTGACTTATTTAACAAATATTTTAATTAAAGTGATTAGTATAGACGATAACTTTGGAAAAATTCAAATAAGATCTAAATTTATCAAATGTAAAAATTGCCAGTAACATTTTTTTCATATGATTGTGTAGTTCTGTTAAGCATCTGTCAAAGTCATGTTAGCATAGTAAATAGGTTCAATGTAAGTTTCCTTCCTCCGTCCAAGAACTACACCTACCAAAAATCGCTTGCATCATACATTTGTTTAAATCTTGGGCAAGTCTTTCTTAAGCAACTTGGTTAAAGGCCTAGCAATTTTAGAAAAGTCCTTAGTAACCTTTTTATACCCTCTAAGTGTCTTCAATAACTTTTCTTTCTGGTCTTCCTTTAAATATGATATTTTAATTACCAATAACTTTGAATGTTTCTCCAAAACTGCATATTTTAGATGATCTGGCAATTTCTTCAGTTGCACATTGGTGGATCTTCAATAGAGGGTCTCAACCTGTTCTCTTTACCCTTGTCAATCTCCATATACTCTTTACTCTACTCTTTGGGGTTTGTTAGCTTCAATATAGGCTATTTGCTCCATTCTTATGAAGTTGGCTTTATCTTCCTCTTTCTTCTCTTGAATAGTAGCTTCTTCCTTTTTTTTCAACTTGTAGCTTCTTTTTACTCCATAAATTTATCATATTCATATGTTCCCTCAAATTTGGCTCAATGTATCTAAATAAAACACCTAGCTCTTTAATTTTATAGAGGGTAACCATGATTGAAGCAATGAATTTCATAAGGAGATCTTTATGATATCGATACTCTTATTATTGTTGTTATTATAAAAATTCAAGGGAAACTTAGGCATTCCATGTAAATTTGTGATACTTCTCCACTCTTGATTGTAAGTATTTCTGTATGGGTGTTTTGAGGCCTAGCCCCCCATGTATATGAGATGCTCCTATAAGTAATATGGTGCCTGACATTCATGATTGGAGTGGTAACCACCACACATGTCATAATACATCATGGATACCAACTGAGCTTCCAAAAATGTGTCACCATGCCTCTTGTTTCAAGTTTTCAATAATACTAATAATGATGGAATACTATAATCCTCCGAAGAATATTGTCATCTTCATCTTTCCATTGTGTTTGGTAGTTATAATAATGAATAACCAAATCCTAAAAATAAGCCATAAACATAAGATCAATATAGAGAGCTTTAAGAATAAATAAATAACACAAGAGAAAAGAAAATAAATGTGAAAGAAAAATAACGACTAGATTAATAGAAATTAAATATTGATAATATCTTAATCACTGGCAACATTATCAAAAACTTAATAATGTGATCTGATTTATGTTTTAATTGACAATTGAAATGATGAAGATTAATCAAATTTAAAACAAAAGAAAATAAATTAAAAAACATAACATAGTTAATAAACTAGAATAGCGAAAGAGTAAAGAATCAACCGATAAAACAATGACATCTGTAATTTTGATCCCTTAAGGTTTCTCATGCAATCATGATTTCAAAAATCAAATTAATTCAAAGTTCATTAGGCTATGAAAATTCCTTAATTATTCTAAAATCCTTCTTATGACTATTAACACATAATCCTAGATTAATTACTTAAAATTTTTCTCTAATTAAAACCCCCAGAATCGCATTACTTGATTTATAAATTTCACTATCAAGTTTGAACTTAATCTGAAAGATTTATGTCAACCTATTTTAGGTTTACACGCAACTCTTTTCAACTATGCTAGATCTATTCACAGAGGATTTCCCAATCTCAATTGCATGTCACGCATTAATCAACATGCTAGTAATGCTAATTCAAAAATAATCAATAAAATATCATTGCATCTCATTGAATCTAAAACATAAATTCAAGTGAAATGAAATCATCAAAGGTCTATCTCGGGGTTGATCTGATCTAGATACCAAAAAACATAACAACAAAGCTAAAGAGAAAAATGAAAATTATGGATGACATAATAGAAATCCCTTTAATCTTCAATGGTTTTTCCTTGGTTGTTCTTCATGCTTCCATCTATTCTAAGGCTTCCTCCCATGTTTCTTAAGAATCCCTTCTATTTTACCACTCAATTTTGCCTTCTAAAATTAGAAATTTTTATTATTATAGATACACCAACATCAATAGGGGTATGATGATGGATTTGTACTTCAAACAATGCGCGATGTTTTTAAAAGCCAACACACGCACGAACATAGTCATTTACTCTCAAAACAAGCTACTTACCATTCAATATGGGCATGTTCCACATAAATCAATCAACATGCTCCCAAACTTTTTAGACATTATCATGTACTTCTTATGCACTCTATTACTAAGTCAAAATAGCTCCAAATTACTCCAAACTTGTTCAAATTTGTTCTTTCTCTCAAAATGAGTTAACTAAACCCTAAAAATAAAATGTGAACAACTTAAATACTAGAAATAATAAAAATACTCAAATAAACGAATAAAATACACTAACTATTGGCCCAAAAAATGACCAATTCAACACTTTATCATTAACCTCCTGCTATTTGAGCATCAGACTATCTCTCCTACTTAAATATAATACTTCAATGTTTCATTCTTTATAGGCATAAAGGATTCACAACTCAACCATTTCTTTCATAGACCTATTTAATTTTTAGTTTTTGTCATTTGGACCATATCTGGGAAATGTTATAAAACTTTTCATTCCTATTCAAGTAGCCACCACTTAAATAAAAATCATAAAAAAGTAGATAAAAAGTAACTCATATATGCTTTAAATGATCAAAAAATAAAGAATAAGATATCCCTTTATATAGACATTTGGAGCAATTTGATTTTTTTTACAGTTCTACCGTGAGATTTAGATAGGTATAAATAAGCTCCTCCTGATAGACCATGTCTACCAAAGATAAGCCTCATCTTTATTGTTTGTTTTAATCCATAATAATCATTATGAATAGGGCAAAAAATTTCCTTATGTATGTCTGTACATGCCTAGGACTACATAGACTTGCTACTAGCGCAATGGGAGGTTGCCTTACTCATTATCGTTAATAGGTTTATACACTATTTGTTTTAAGATTTCTTTAATATTAAGTCATTAGGTCAGTGGAGAATTTGTTATTAACAAGTATTGACACTCAATCGCAATATGACTTTTGACCTTTAAATTACTATTATGTATTCCCAAATACTAATAAATAGATAAGGAACCTGTTGTTTGAAAAGAAGATAAGACAAAAGTTAAAAACATCTCAAATTTCCACTACAACTTCATTAAGCTTTCACATTAGAAAGAGTTCTCTCTTAACCAATTCTATTAAGAAAAATTATAGCTCAGTTAAATCTATAAAAATTAAAGGAACCTTGAAACTTTAAAAACTCAAGCCATCAACGAATCTTCAACAAAATAATGGACATTACGTGAGATAAGGTCATTGAGTTATATTAATCTTCAAGGAAAGAAATTAGAACGCATGTGCAAAGTCAAGTCCAATGACCTTTGCTCAACATTAAAACTAAATAATCAATTCATAAGATTCATCAACTATGAAGCTTGTGTTTATTTTCTTATTGTAGAAATGGAATCCATATCCATATCCATTAAAATCCTTTCAAATTAACGGTATAACTATAAGACAATTTGTTGTCATAATTCATATCGTATCTTAGTAAATGTAATATTAGGGAAAATATGAGTTATTAGTGTAATTTATATTTGAAATGAATAGATTTTTATACAATTATGACATGGCAAATAAACTACCCTACCTATATAATGTATTTATTGTAATTTTTATTTTTACATTGTATCGTTGAGTAAATATGAGTCAAAATTAGTAATTTTCATATATAATATCTTGGATGATTGGAACAAATATGTAGTTTTTAAATAAAGCCAATTGACTCATGAATGTAATTTCTTCAAGGAAATTCCCACTAATTAAGTAAAAACAAGTAAACTTGGTAGGACGATTATTACCTCTCGTATTAGTCAATAGTCACACCTAATAGTATCACGAAGGGTACTAAGAGTGATGGCCTTTAACAAATAGAACCTTAACTATAAACTATATAATTCATAACAATATTTATAAACATAAAAATTGATTAACTAAATTAATGCAAATATTCATACCTATAAGAAATGTGAATGCCTGTGCTACCAAAGATTAATTAATACTATTACACGTTGTTAGTAAAAATGTGTAAAACAATACTTAAAAATAAAAATATAAGAAATATAAAATGTATTAAAACTAATTTAGATCACACTAGTGTTAATATAATTTGAGTTTGTTAATAGTCGATCAAATTATACCAATGTTGACAATTTCATCATTAATTTAACGGTCTTATCATCATTGATTCTATTCTAACATTAATTTATGGTACAAGTCTACTTTTCATGCATAATTTGATATGCACAAATTTTATAACCATTATCCATTAAGAAAAACATACTAAAGATTGAAAACGTGGTAAATAAATTATCACAACAAGTATTATCATTGAGAAACTGTAATATGTACCTTTTAAAGCAGAATTAGTTTGTAGGAAAACAGAAAAACGTAAACTAGCTCGGATACTTACAAATTTTCTCCAGTATCACAGAATCAATAAAGCAAAAAGTAATGATGAGAAAGCATTAAATCGTATACTACTATTTGCAACCAAAAAAATTAAATCCTATATGTGGCCCCAAAAGTTTTCTCCCGACTCCTCGTATAAATTCATTACGTAGTGGTTTTCTCAAAACTATTACCATATTTTTCCGAGTGAAATCATTTGTTCGATGTCGGCATCTTCTAAAAAGCCAACTGAAGCGGCAGTCATGGAGTTTCCCCAAAAGAGAACGAGGATACCATTTCAGTCCTATAACCATTGTCGTGATGCTTATAGAACTGTTAAAACTGTCCCCCCTGCTCTACCTTATCTTCCTCACGAACTTCTCGAGCATATTTTCTCCTACCTGCCTCTTAGAAACGCTAGGGAACTCGGAGTCCTGGCAAAAAGATTCAGGAAGACATGGGTTCTAAGCAGAAACCTTTGTTTCGAACGAGTGTTTGGCAGGTATCATCAAATTCACAAGTTTATAGCATTTGTTAACAATAGTTTTGAGTCTCATTCAGGGCCAAAGATAGATAGACTTCGACTGAATTTCGATCCATCTGGAAGGAATGAATTGATTCATAGGTGGCTCGCAGTAGCCCTTAGAAAGGGTGTGGAAGAGCTTGATTTGGATTTCTATCCAGCAGATGTACCCTTTAACCTTCCAGTTGAGTTCATTGATGTCGAGTCCCTGAAAATACTGCGGCTTAATTTTTGTCAGCTGGTTACTTATCCACTCAAGTTCAACCATTTGAGTCTCTTGAAGACAATTGTCCTTAGGAGGATGATCATAAATTCAAAGCTCATTGATGCGTTATTTTCGGCTTGCTTGCTTCTTGGGAGCTTGGATTTGGGCTCTTGTCTGGGAGCATTGAGACTCAGAGTGTTTGCGCAAAAGCAGAAAGGGTTTAGAACTTTCAAGGTGGTGAGCTGTAAGGACATAGTTGAAATCACCCTTGATTCACCAACTCTCCGTACATTTCATTATCATGGAAGTGTTTGCACCTTCAAGTTTGTTGAGATCTCTCAGGTGAAGGATGTTATGATATCTGCCACTCCTTCTCGAGGATTTGCACCTCCTTTGCTACTCAGGAATTTAGTGTATCATCTTTCCCATGTCAATGTCCTCACAGTATCTGCTACGGTATTAGAGGTACATCTTCTTGTTTTAACATCTTAAAATCTCAGTAGTTTATGATTTTATTTTATCAAACTTAAATTTCATTAATACTTCTTTTTTTTTGGCCAGACTTACTAGTACTAGTAGAATCTATTTTTGTTTATGAAATCATATCATGCATCAGTATAATATTAACTAGCACAGATAAAATATGTTAATATTTTATTTTATTGAAAATTTATTTATTTACTTATTTATTTGACAAACATTATTTAATTTAAATTTATAAAAACATGTGCATGTTTAACATTAAAGAAAAATACGAAATATCATTTAAATTTGACTCTCTCTTTATTTATTTGTAACTTGTTTTCTTTTATTTATTTACTTGTCATTTAGTGGGGTCTATTTAATGTGTTTATAAAATTAATTTCAAGTTCTGTAATAAAGGAAAAAGAAGAATTTACATCTAAACTTGATTTTATCCGCAGATATTTAACTTTTATATAGTCGCCAGTGGGACTTATTGATTCAATATTATATTTTATTCTATTTATAATTTATTTATTTATTTTGGTTTGGTAGGATTATTGGATTAATAGTTTTAGTATTTAGGTCAACATAAAAAGTAAAAGAAGCAAAATGTGTTGGAGTTTATATATACCATTTTCCCATTAATTTTTTCTTTCATTTACGCTCTTCATTTTCCTAAATGTTAAGGTTTGAGGTACAAGCCTGAACTTGTTCTTAATCCGTACCCTTTATTAAATCTTTGATGTTCTTCATTACATGATTATGGCAAACATTATTATGCTTCCTGCTCTATGAAAAACATAAAATTTTTGCTTGTCCTTGGCTTGAACAGGCTCTAAGTCCCAGAATTGCCGATGCAACAATGCAGGAAATGCCATACTGTTTTCGAAACTTGGAAGAAGTTCAAGTTTACATGGAAGGCGCTGCTTTCTGTAACGTTTATGATATTGCAAATTTTGTTCAACATTGCCCAAGTTTGAACAAGCTTTTCATAGACGTGAGCATATGTATTTGTGCGCGGTTGTGTGTGTATATATATTAAGTTACATGTTTCTGCCATCACTATCTCAAGAATTGCACTTAACGTACTTAAAATAACACCTTTCTCACCATCTGTTATCGCGACTGCTTGCAGCTATCTGAAGTTGGTTTCGAAGGGAGACGTTACTGGGAGCTGCATCAACGTTTGAATTTTCAACTCTTGCGTCCATCTCTACCCTCCTTGAAATACGTCAAGTTGACAGGATACAAGCTTGATGATCGCTTTGAACTGATGTTGGCTAAGTTTTTGATAATGGAGGCGACGAACTTGGAGAAGCTAGTTCTTGTCACTGCAAAGGGTGTCCGTCATAGGATCTATATGACACAAATTCTAACCCATAGGTTTTATCTTCGACACTGGCAAGCATCTGAAAGGGTCCAAATTGAGTTCTTCGAGTGTTTTAAAGATGTGATTTCACGTCGCCCCCAGCATTCAATCCATCCAAAGCTGTGGTACTAGTCCTGAAATGGGGTGATATCTTGTATCAAATTTGGTGAAAAGGTAAGGAAAACAAAGAATCATTGGCTGCAATCGCAGCTTAATAGAACTTGTTTTTTGGTTATTAGTGTTTTTCCTTTAATTATTGCCCTAGACTGGTTGCTTAGTTTTAAACGTCTTTACCGACCTATAGGCTTTTAGCAACCAAAATTTTGAGGTCAAACCATTTTTTGATATGTTCTATTTCTAAGGCTTGCCCTTCAACTCCAACCAATTTTCAATTATGCTTTTAGTTAAATATAGTGAGTCGGAGTTACCTTTAACGCAGCGCAAAATCCTTTGTTCTGAAGTAGAATTTCGGTGCTGGAGCATAACGTGTACTACAAGTGATAACAGGCAACGCTGAAGGATATATGCATATACATCATAACCAACACCTCCAAAATGACATCCCCGGATCGAATTCTTGAAGAGAATCTTGTTATTATATTCTTGTTGCGATGATAGAAGAATAAACGATACATGCCTCTTGTTTAAATTGTATGTTTGTGTAATTAATAACCCTTTAAAACAAACGATCATGACAGAAGGCCCTAGGGTTATCCTAAATTGGAAAGATTATATAAAGGAATAAGATGTAATCCTAAAGATAGCTTCATTTTTTGCTACTTTTGGAAAACCCTCAAGGAAAGAGAAAGAGGAGAGAGAAGAAGAGAAAGAGGAGAAAGTAGAGGGTCTTCGCAGCTGTTGCCCTTCTGAGACGTCCAGATCCCCATTCTATTGTGTATTTCTTTCATCTTGTTGTTCTTTTCTTTGAATATGAGACGAATATGAATATATGTATGAATTTGGGTTTGATTAAGATGTTTAACTTTCCTTCGGGATTTGACATTGATTTAATGTTGATTTAGTTATTATTGTATTATTGTGATTGGGCGTTGTAACTGATTGTGGTATTTTCATATTTTGGTAATAAACTGAGAGGATAAACTAGATAAAAATGATTAGATTAGGTTAATGAGAGTTAGGTGATCTAATTGACCACGCAATCAATCTAGTCGGTTATTATATAGGAAAAGATCCCATGTGATACCTGATTGTTTATTAGAGGGCTTAAGATCTAATTAGCATTGTGGGTCTTTTGTTAATTGAGAGATTGGAAATTCTATAATTTCATTAGGGTTAATGAATTAGGGTGCTTGATTATAACTCGAGAGAGAGTGATCTTCGCTTTGATAGTCGAGAACCGACAACCCGTTAACACATAAATGGCTAGGTTAGCATTAATGATAGGAAGAATCCTCTTATATGATCTGGTAATTTTCCTTGATTGATTTCCATTGTAAATTTTGTGTTCTCAATTTTAATTCCTTTTGTGTTAAATTCCTGTATGGGTGTTTTGTGTTTTTGCTTTGTTTTTGTTTTGTTTACATGAGGACAAGAAAATGTTAAAGTGTGGGGATGTTGATAGTTGTAGATTACATAGCGTTTTTATAGGTAGTTTAGTTTGTATTTAGTTGTTAATTTGACTATTTAGTGCGTATTTAGGTTATAATTATGTTAGTCAGTAGATATATATTTGTGTTTGCTAGTGTGTCAGGGCAAAGAGTGGAAAATAGAGAAGATTCAGAGAAGATCCACGAGCCAGGGTCATGATTATGACAGAAGGATGATGGAGGTGCCACGATTGTGACAAAAGGTCAAAATCTTGGCCATAATCGTGCCACTAAGGGCTACGATCGTGGCCTATGCACTAAAAGACGTGAGGATGCTTCAGGTTTTAGGTTTTTGAGGGAATTTTTGAACCTTTCAAACCTAAAAAAGACCCTAGGGTTATCCTAATCGGAAAGACTATATAAAGGAAAGAGATGTAACCCTAAAGATAGCTTCATTTTTTGCCACTTTTGGAAAACCCTCAAGGAGAGATAAAGAGGAGAGAGAGAAGAAAGTAGTGGGTCTTCGCAGTTGCTGCCCTGCCGAGGCATCTGGATCCCCATTCTGTTATGTATTTCTTTCATCTTGTTGTTCTTTTCTTTGAATATGAGATGAATATGAATATATGTAAGAATTTGAGTTTGATTAAGATGTTTTAACTTTCCTTCAGGATTTGACTTTAATTTAATGTTAATTTAATTATTATTGTATTATTGTTATTGGGTGTTGTGATTGATTGTGGTATTTGCATATTTTGGTAATAAACCAAGATGGTGAATTGGATAAGAATGATTAGATTGGGTTAATGAGAGTTAGGAAATCTAATTGACAACGCAATCAATCTAGTTGGTTATTATATAGAGATAGATCTCTATGAGACCTAATTGTTTATTAGAGTGCTTAAGATCTAATTAGAATTGTAGGTCTTTTGTTAATTGAGAGATTAAGAATTCTATAATTTAATTAGGGTTAATAAATCAGGGTGCATAATTATAACTTGAGAGAGAGTGATCCCCCCTTTGATAGTCTAGAATCGACACCCTATTAACACATAAATGACTAGGTTAGCATTATCCCCTGTCTCATAATCTGGTAATTTTCCTTGATTAATTTCCATTGTGAATTTTGTGTTGCTCAATTTTAATTCCTTTTGTGTTAAATTCCTAAATTACATTCCTATTAATCAAATTCTCATGTTTAATTTCTTGTTCAATTTTACTTTCATTTTAATAATTTTCTAGCCTTAGATAACCTAGGATTATATTAGTTCACCCTCCTCGTGGGATCGACTATTCTATTCACTTACTACAAATCACGACTTATGCACTTGCAGTATTTGAGGGCTATAAATTCATAAAGCTCGACATCATAATCATGAATCATATGCTTTCTCAAAATCAACTTTTAGAGTGCAATTCCTGCTTTCTCTCTTCCTTGTGTAACTCATTCAAAGTTTCTAAAAGGGATAAGTTATTCAAAGTTTCTAAAAGGGATAAGTTATACAAAGTTTCTAACCTTTTAATGTCCAAGTTTTTAAATTTTTTAATTGAGAGACTATCATTTTTAAAACCTTAACAATTCAGATCAAAATGTTACTTTTTATTATATGACTTATCTATTAAGTGCTATATGATGTCCATATTAGTCACATCAACTAAAACTAATGTTTTAGACTAAATTAGTAAGGTTTAAAAAGATTGTTCACTCAATTAAAAAATTTAAAAGCTTGGACCCTAACTTAAAAAAAATCCTAAAAGGTTAAGGACTTTAGGATTAGTTATCCCTTTCTAAAAAGCTCTTACACAAGTAAGATGTTATCTCTAACTTGTCTTTATGGAATATAGCTCCTTTTTGCTATCCTATATGTACACAGCTAGGATTTTTGAAATCAACTTATAAATAAAGTTACAATAGGCTATATGCAAAATTCTTTAACTAACTTCTGTTGATATCCTTTAGGAATTAAGCTAATGAATGTTCTATTAATCTCCCTTGGAAACTTTCTTTCCTTAAAAAAAAAACTCTTCCACTACTTCTGTCACTAGACCTCCAATAAGAGGCCAAGTCTTTTAATAGAGGAAAATGTTCATACCATTAGGTCCTAGAGCCCTTAAGGGACTTAAAGCTTTAAGGGCATTCTCTATCTTTAGTTTGGAGACAGGTTTTGAGAGTAGCTCTATCTCAGTAGAAGAAAGGTAATTATGTACTATCTACCTAATAAGATGATATGATTATTTGGAATTGGATGAGACTCTCAAAGTACTATTGAAATATGCCTCCACTTTTTTTAATAGATATCCTAAGATGTGAGAAGCGTTTCATCTTTTCAAGAGAGATTATTATATTTATAAAATTCCTTCTTACTACTCTCCTATAAAAATAGGAAGTGTTTTTATCTTTGATTCATGATGGAATTCCTAACTTTTAATGCCTAAGAATATTTGTTCAAAGCCTATTTTTCAAGATCTTGAACATTTGGGTTAATGGGATTAAGCTAAAGGTTAGCTAGTACCTTAAGTTGTTTTGCCAAGCTTAGAAAATGACAGTTCTGTTAACTCTCTATTTATTAAGAATCTTAAGCTCCTCTTTAACTCTTCGAATCTTCCTCATAATGCATTTAAACTGCTTGGAAGGTCTTCCATGTGAATATTAATTTTTCATTAGTTGAAATAACTGTAATAACTTTTCAAGCAACTATTTCTTTCTTTCTAAAAGTGCATATCAAATGAAAGGATGAGTCTTCTCTTTAAATGGAATGCAACGAAAACAAAATCCCCTATGCTATCTAGGCCTACTAACTACTTCCAGAAGGATTCAGTTTCGTGAATTTTATCCTCTTATTGAAAGAATTCAAAAGAGATTGTCCTCTTGGACCAACCGTGCCCTATCTTTTAGAGGAAGATTACAACTAGTCAGTTTCATGCTTAACTCCATGCATACTTATTGGTCCTCGAATATGGTGCTTACAAGGGGAGTTATTAAATCATTAGAAAAGTTCATGCGAAAATATCTATGGGGAGGAGGTGTCCCTAATAAGGGACATGCCAAGGTTAAGTGGATTGATGTCTGTAGACCTAAGCTGGAGGGAGGCCTTAGAATTATCTCTATAAAATCATCTAATAAAGCTCTCTTGATGAAGAAATTCTAGTTTATCCTATAAGGAGATGACACCCTATGGGTTAAATGGCTCCATGCTTATGTCTTAAAAGGTTATAGTATAAGGACTATTAACCCAAAGACCTCCACTATTGGTTTCTATCACAACTGTTAAAGATAAAGGAGGAATTGGGTTCTGAAATTTCATATCAGGTAAGGGATGGAGTGAGGGCTAGTTTCGGTATGACAACTGGATAGGAAATGGACAACTATTTAGGGATCAGATAATTCAATCACTGAGCCACCTTCCCTCAATTGCTAAGGTTAAGGCCTTTATTAGGGAGGGTCAGTGGATGGAATTCATGACAAAAATTCATTACCTACAACCCAACTACTCCCCTAATTTATTGATACCTAATAGATATATTTGGAGAAACCACTCGCGAGGTTTATTTATAACAAAAAGTTGTAAGGAATGGCTGGTTCGGAGAAATGTCAAAGTGGAATGGTATGAAGTGGTTTGGCATCAAGAGCTATTGCCTAGCTCCTCATTCATCCTATAGCTCACGACCTTAAACAAGCTTAGTACAATGTATAACCTTTCTTTCCTAAATTAAGCTGAGGTTTGTGTCTTATGTAACTCAGGACAACAGAATAGGAACCATTTCTTCTTTGAGTATCCTTTCTCTAGAGACATTTGGTCTTGGATAAGACATAAATGTCTGTGGTCCCTAAGCACACTTCAATTCATAGTGATACTACAATGGTTTATCAGACTAAAGTCCATTTCTGATCCTAATTTTATTATCTATCTAATTTCCTTTTCGACTTGCATTAAGGAAATATAGGCAGAAAGGAACATATGTAGGTTCCAAAACATTAGTAGAAATCCACAACAGGTAAGGGAGTTTATTTTTGCTAAAGACAGAGAATAAGTAATCTCCTCTAGCTCTATCAAGGAGTGCTCGTCTCAACTTGCTAACTTATGGAGAATATAGAGTAATATGCATACCAATAGTAGTAGGAAGTTTTTGAAGCTAATATTCCTTGATAATATGGAAAGTATCAAAAGGGGGGCTTACCACTCAGCTGACAGAAGGGAGTCATCGGGGCTGGGAACGATGTTCAGGACACTCAACCAATGTTCTTAGACATAAAGAGATAAGAAAGGAAGCCTCAATCATTTTGCATCGGTCAGTTTTAAGTGTGAAACATGAAGAAGAGAAATATGGTTTTTAAAGAATTTGTCTTACCTTTTAATCACCAAAGGATAGGTTGGAGCGTTCTTGGTACAAGGCTAGGCTAGAACCTACTTGCTTGGGACACTCACCTGATCTGCCTCAAAGCTTACTCTCGGTGCCTTAAGATGGTGGGGATTGCTGATACCTCCAACCCTAATCAGGGAAAGTAAGAAGGATACTGGTGGTGATTGGGATTTCTTTTCCTAATTTGGTCTCAACGGTGGATCTTTTATTTTACCTTGGAACATTGCCATTTTTGTGTGTCTGGTTATTAGGTGTTGAACGTTGTCATTTTCTTGGTTGATTGGTGAGTCTTTTGACTCCCCTAAATTTGTATTTCTCTTCTATCTTTAATTAATATTATTTTTAATTTATAAAAAATTTAAAAAAAAACTATTTCTTTT
This sequence comes from Erythroxylum longipes, assembly GCA_027563885.1. Taxonomy (NCBI): domain Eukaryota; kingdom Viridiplantae; phylum Streptophyta; class Magnoliopsida; order Malpighiales; family Erythroxylaceae; genus Erythroxylum; species Erythroxylum longipes. The sequence goes on along the minus strand of JAOQMS010000001.1, from coordinate 12,316,676 downwards.
TGTTTTGTTAGGATGTAACATGGAATTAAAATCACTAAGGATAAGCCATGTACTTTGGATGGTTGAAGTTGATAAAGCAAACATAGAATTGTGTGTAAAAAAATTTAAGATACTTTCGAATCAATAAGATCTTGCTTGAATAAACTAAATTTATAAATAGAAGGATCCTATAAACTTTTTGAAAAGATCCTATTAATGCTCAAATAGAAAGGAGCCAATAAATCAAAAGGAGCCTATTAATGCTTAAAACAATAAGAGCCTTATTATTTAATAGGAGTCTGCTAGCTCTCAAAAAGAAAAGATCTTGTTTAATTGATAGGAGCCTGCTAACTTTTGAAAGAAAACTCTTATTATATAAAAATAAAAGGAGTTTATTGAAAACCTGAAGGAGCCTCTTGAAAACATATAATGTGAAAATTTAAAAGTAAGGAAGAGAGAGAAAATGACACAATAAATTTATACTGGTTCAGCTTATAACGAAGCCTACGTCCAGTCTCCAAGTATCTAACTTGAGTATTTCACTATAAAACTAAGTAGTAATTTGACGAGTCTCTTTAAACTCATAAGTGTATATTTTTCAAGGTTCTTCAAACTTCCACACTAGTAGTATTTTGCTAGCCTCTACAAGCTCTCAGTAAGAAATGTATAAAGAATTTAATAGTCTTTCTTAATAAAGTGATATCAATTTTGAAAGCACAAAAGTTTGATATAACTTTCAAAAATATTGATGCTCTAAGATATTTTGCAAGTCTTGTGTCTTTTCGTAAATGTAGTGGCTCTTTTTTAAGTAAACAATTTCTTCAACTAGCCGTTGCTTAACCTTCAAAATCACCCCTGTTGAAATCTTTGATATTTAGATGTTAAGAAGAACATTTTTTCAAAGCTTCTGGAGCTGATTATTCAATTTAGTATGATCCTTCTGGATGTCATGGAATCATTTCTGTAAATGTAAATTTATAAAGAAGATCCCTATAGAAAAGAAAGAAATTATTCTATGATTTTATTTCTTTTAAGAATTACATCGTTGTCGATATAAGGAAATGAATTCAATTTAAATTTTGAAATATTATACAATTATCCTTAAAATCGTTAATCATAAACCTTAAGCTGACAATCTCCCCTTTTTATGATGACAAACAATAATGGATATATTTTCAGATTTCAAATACTAATGAAGGGTTTCAAAAGATACGTGTAAGCTTTACTCGTAGTTATAATTAGAAGGAGCCTGACTTCAAAAGGAAGAAGCTTATCATTTTTTTGTCATAGATTTAAACTCCACAAGATCATTAATATTTCAGCAGAATAGATCATCAATAGCAAAAATATCATTAAAGCAATATTGAAAATATATCATCAAGGCAAAGTATGTCATTAATTATCTCCCCTTTTGTCATATCAAAAAAAAGAGAGGAAGAGTGACTAAGGCAACAAACAAGATCATAAGTATGTAAGAATAGTCTAAGCAAGAATAGCAGCAGTTATTTAAGAGATTTAAAAACTTTTCTGAGCAAAATCTGCATGTCAAAAAACTAATTTTGCTTGTTATCTACTTGTTCTTGCATTTCTTGGTCTAAAGTAGGATCTAAGTTTCTGCTAGTCATTTAGATCTTTTATCTACCTAGATATTTTTTTGCAATTTGTATCCAAATTAGTAGGAAATGGAAGGATAAAACTTAGCTAGTGTGTAGCAATTTAGATTTTGAAAAGGTACTCCATAATGGGTGTAAAGCTTGGTGAGTAGTAGCTAGTGGTATTCTTGTGATCCCCCTTATCCACCATGAATCTCAAGATCATTGATGGAATCATTCTGTTATCTTTTAGCAAATTGTACATTACATAAGTGTCCAGCCAACTGTACCTTTCAAAAAGATACTCCTTAGAAAGATTGAGGTAGCCGATAACGATGCCAGGCATCAAGGCAATAAATCTAATTGCCTGCTCAAGGGTCTCCCATCTTGGGTATTTTCAGTGTGAAGGCACATAAAGTTAACAACTTCTACCAAATACAGATCATCAACATCCCACTTGTGACAGGAAAAATTAATTCTCCCTATAGGAGTTATGTCCAGTATATCTCCTAAAATTTCTTCAGAAATTAAAATTCACATTAATACATCCATGGGACAATGGCTAGCTTTCCATCAATTTCTTCTTTTCTTATGTGTGTATAGAATGTCCTGACTAGCTCATCACATACAGTTTCATCTAATTTCAAAAAATTTATCCAACCAATGGCAAAAAAGTAAGAAAAGATAGGTATACCTATGTCATCAAACATCATGGGAGGCAAGCCCAGCAACCACCTTTCTTTTCTTTTACTTCATTTTATAGTGTACTTCAACTTCCTTCGATTGAAACATTTTTGGTGGTGTTGATGTCTTTCCTTTTTGTGCGGCTATCTATATCTTCTTTCCTTTTTTTTTTCTTTAGGAATCATCTTTTCATGAAACAACTTATTCTTTAATAATGGGGTCCTTAATAGTATCTTTAGTCACAGGTGCTTGCCTTTCTTTATTTCTTCCCTTTTTCTTTTTCTAGATTCTTGTTCCTCTTTATTTGTTAGCATCATTGTTTTCTTTTTGTTCAGGAATTTTGTCGGCTTGCTTTGTAAGACATCCTCTAGTTTGTGGATGTCTTATTACTTGAGTTGATTCTTCATCTGAATCAGTATCATTGATGATCTAGTATGCTCTAGACACTTTCATATCTTTAGAACCAGGTCGAGGAATAGTAGATCTAGGCATAGAAGAGATAAAGATAGGTTCAGTAGGAGCGGAATCAGAAACATAAGCTTCACCAAGGCTAGCAGTGGAAGTTGAGGTTTTCTTCTGTCCCTTTGATTTTGTTCTGGCCATTGTAGGTAAAGAGTTTTTGGCGGAAAGAACAAAGAGAAGGTAGAAAGTTAGGGTGCAAAGAGGAAGAGAGCTGCGCTTTTGAAGTAGAACACAATGAGTAGAAGAGAGAAGTATGTCCCTAGTATATTAAGTGATTCTTAGACGTTGATTTCGTGTGAGGATAGTCAGTCGTAACATGCTAAAAGAGGAAATGGATCATCTATATATCTTCTATCAGTCACGTACAACCGTTTATCAAAATTACGTGCCTATTTCTTTCAATGCTAAAACGATGCCATGAATAACTTCTTTTTTAGGACATATGTATACCGCTTTGTTAAACCAAGAGGAGCCTTCCAAAATGGAAGGAGCTTACTATGAGGAGTTCTCAAAACTGAGAGGAGCCTTCTAAAGTAGAAGGATCCTAGTAATGTATACAAAGAGAAGTAGCATAGAAAATTCATACAGATATAATATCAAATAGTCTGCACATACTAAACTCTTTTCTTGACACCCAAAATCTATCTTCAGAGAGTGGCTTAGTGAAAATATCAGCTACTTGATTTTCAGTATTAACATGCAAAAGATCAATGGTACCTTCTAAAACATGATCTCTAAGAAAATGGTCCTTGATTTCTATATGATTTGTCCTAGAATGATACACAGGATTTTCAAAAGATTTATTGCACTAGTATTATCACATAATATAGGAATATGATTAAAGTTCAGAAAAAGTTTCTTGGAGTTAATGCTTTATCCATAAAATTTAAGCAAAATAGTTGGCAGTTTCTATATATTCCACTTCAGTTGTTGAAAGTGCTGTGCAATTTTATTTCTTGTAAAACCAAGAAACTAGATATCCTTCAAGAAATTGAAAGTGACCATTTTTGCTTTTTTGATCGACTTTATTGCCTACTTAATCGGTATCACAATAGTCAACTATGTTAAAAGAATCAATTTTTAGATACCGTAGTCTAAAGTTTATAGTTTCGTGAAGATATCGAAAGAATAACTGCTTGAAGGTGACTTTCTTTTGTATTTGATTGAAAACATGCGCAAAGGCACACACTAAGCATAATATTTGTTATTGAGCTTGTAAGATATATTAGTGACCTAATCATTCCTTTATAATTTGTCTCATCTGTAGCTTCGCCTTCTCCATCCTTATCAAGTTTTGTTCCAGTATACATAGGAGCACCCGTAGGTTTGGCGTTCTCAAAATGGTACTTTTTGATGAGTTCCTTTGCATATTTGTCTTGGATAATAAAGATTCCTTTTCTGTTTGCCTGATTTGTAATCTGAGACAGAAGGATAATTCTCCCGTCATGCTCATTTCAAACTCCTTCTACATCAATTCTGAGAATTCTTCATAGAGAAAGTGATTAGTAGTACTAAATATTATATCATCAAAATGTATTTTCACTATGAGTAAATCATTCTCCTTTTTCTTAATAAATAAAGTTTTATTTACCTTTCCTCTTTCAAAATTATTCTGAAGCAAAAAATTACTTAACCTCTCATACCATGCTCGAAGGGCCTATTTTAGACCATATAGGGCTTTAGTCAACTTCATCACGTAGTCAGGATGGTTTTCATCTTCAAAGTCTCGATGTTACTTAAAAACACTTCTTCATTAATATATCCATTTAAGAAAGCACTTTTTACATTCATTTGGAATAATTTGAAGTTTTTATAACATGCAAAGGCAAGTAAAATTCTAATCAATTCCAATCTATCAACAAGTGTATAAGTTTCATCAAAATTAATACCTTTCTGTTGATTATAAACTTGAGCTACAAGTCTAGCTTTGTTTCTTACCACCTTACGATTTTCATCGAGTTTGTTTCGAAATACCAAACTAGTTAAAATGACTGACTTATTTTGCAGACGAGGTATTAGATTCCAAACTTTGTTTTTGTTAAACTAATTCAGTTCGTCTTTCATAACTCAAACCCAATTTTCATCAGTAAGAGTCTCTTTAATGGTCTTAGGTTTTAATTTTGAGATGAGGGCAACAAATTTGTTCTTGAAGGAAGATCTGGTTCTTAGACTTTTAGAGGGTGTCCCAGAATGTATTGATGTGTATATTGACCTCTCCATTCTCTATAGGCTCCTGCTGAGAGGAAAGAGCCTACTCCATCCTGACTTTAGAAGGACCTTTTTAATCTTATGATTCTGAAGGTACTCTAGGTGTAGTCGATGTTTTTTTAGGAACCAAAGGATGTTCTTCATCATCTAAATCAGTTGTTGTTGTTGAAGGTAGTGCTTTATCAAGTATTACATGTATTGATTCTTTTATCTTCTTTGTTCTTTTGTTGTAAACCTTGAATCCTTTCTAACGGTACTGTAACCTAGAAAGATCGCTTCATCTGATCTCGCATGAAACTTTCCAAAGTTGTCTTTCCCATTATTTAGAATGAAGCATCTACAATCAAATGCTTGAAAGTAAGTGACATTTAGTTTTCTTCCTTTTCACAGCTCATAGGGGGTCTTTTCATAATAGGTCTTATAAGATGCCTGTTAAGTATATAACAAGCAGCGGATACAGCTTCTGTTCAGTAACCATAGGGTAGGCCAATTTCACACAACATTGTCCTGTCCATATCAACTAGGGTCCTATTCTTTCTTTCAATAACACCATTCTGCTGAGGAGTCTTTGGGCAAGAAAAATTGTGAGTCATACCGTTACTATCACAGAAATCTTCAAACTTTTTGTTATCAAATTCTCCTCTATGATCACTCTGAATTGAAGTAATGCGTTATCCTTTTCGATTTGAATTTTTCTGCAAAACTTCTCAAAAACTTAAAAAAAATCATCTTTATTTGATAGGAAGCAAACCCATGTAAATCTAGAATAATCATCTACTAAAACAAAACTATAATGTTTAAATCGAAACTTTGAGTCCTAGTGAGACCAAACAAATCCATATGCACAAGTTCAAGCGGTTTTTTAGTAGATACAATAATTTTATGAGGAAATTTGCTTCTAACTTGTTTACCTTTTAAACAAGCCTCATAAACCTGATTACTTTTAAAATTCAGGGTAGGTAGTCCTGTTACTAACTCATTATTAGACAATTTTGATATAATGCTCATGCTAGCATATCCAAATCTTCTGTGCCAGATAAATGAATCCTTTTATAGAGAAACAAAACACTTAACACTTAGTGAAGACATGTCTTCCAGTTGAGCACAGTACATGTTCTGATTTCTAGGACCAACGAATAAAATATTATCATCATGATTATCGACTATTTCATAATGAGATGCATAGAAAATGACTCTACCCCTTGTCACATAGTTGACTTACACTTAACAGGCTATGTTTCAAACCATCAACATCAAGGACATTATCAATGGAGGTGGAGTCAAAATCACCAATTTTACCAATTATGGTGACCTTTTCTTTATTTTTATGAGCGAAGATGACATTACCTTAGTCTTTTCTTTCAATATAATTGACATGTGATATTTCACCTGTCATGTGTCTAGAATAGCCATTTTCGACTATCCATTGATTTTCTCTTGTCTCTGTTTTGAAGCATATCTGCAGAGAAATATTATCTTATTTTAGGTACGTAAATTTTTCTGGGTCCTTTCAGGTTAGTAGCTTGACCTTTCAGTCTCCAAACATATATTTGTGATAATTTCTTCATTTTACAAAAGTTACAAGAAAAACTAATGTGACCATGTTTACCACAGTAGAAACATATAAAAAAAGATGAATAAGAATTGCTATAATTTCTACTATGTATCAGGTTCTTGCTATTTTGAGTATAGCTACTGTTGGATTTAACAAAGAAATTCTTGTATGGCCTAATATTATTATTTTCATTGTAACATATTCCAGCTTTATCAAAAATGCATTTATCACTACCAAGTAGAGCATCAAGGTTGTTCCTTCCATCAACAAACTTTGCAAGATCTTTTTCCAGAGAAAGGATCTTCCCTACATATTCCTCTTTATCAAGTTCTAGGCTGACAACCTTTTCTTCTATCTATCTCACTTTATCATAATCATTCTCAAGCAAAGTATTTTCCAACTTAGCTACTCTTTCTTCCAAAGCTTCCTTTTCAGGAACCTTTTGCTTATAATTAACTTCAAGTGACAAATTTTTGATCACTAAACACTCATTCACAGATTCTAATGATTTAATCTTACTCTTCAGAGATGCATCATTATTCTTTGACTTCTCAATTTCTTTGAAATACTTAGTGTAAACTTTTTGTACTGATCATAATTCATGATATGTTTTATTGCAACTTTAAGTCTCTATTTTGAAGTAGGATGGGTTTATTCTAAACATGCCATAGACTAGCTTCCACAACTTTCATAACGATGGCACTGTTTAGGAATCTGAAGAAGGAAACATCCCCTTCATTCATCAACACTTCAGTTATTTCAAACTGCTTCTAGTTTGTAAGGTCTTGTGATTTCATAATAGGGTATAATACTCTTCTATCCATGAAGTAACCAATAAGTGTTAAATTCCATTATGCAATTTCTTCTTTTAAGACTTCAAGTAGTGGAGACACTACTATTACCCATCAACTCTACAATACAGCTTTGTGTCTATATTTGGGCCTCCCACAACTTGGAGTCATGTGCATCTTATAGATTTAGAAGCCGAATAATATGGAAGTTATGTGGGAGCTACAAGTTGAGCTTGACTTCTAGATTGTTTTAGTTGGGTGCATTTTGAGGGCCATAAAGGAAGGATTAAGAGGTAGGAAATTTTCTATGCTTTTAGACATGTTATCATAAAATGAAAATACCATGAAAACAAATGGGTTAGTATGAAAACACGTTGGAATATAGGAAGGAAGGAGTAGAAGAAGACAAAGTTAAAAGATAGAAATCAATTGATGTTGTTTTTATTCATTTCTTTGGAAATATTTCCATTTTGGATTCTAATCAATCCTTTAATTCTTTCTATTTCCACAAAGATTTCAAATAGATTCTAAGTTATAGGTCTCCAAATATTTCTCTTGGTATGTAGAAATAAATTGGGTTTACATTTTCATTTCTCATTTTTACATTGAAAGATAAACAAAATAACAATTGAGTCTCACATCTCTTGAATCTCTTTATCTCACTGATAATTTTTTTCTCAAATTAATTAAGGATGAGATAAGAGGAAAATGGTGAAAATTTTTCTCAATAATATGAATTTAGTAAATGTTTTAATGCCTATTCATGTTTTTTAGTTGGTCCTTTTTTCCAAAATTTTAGATTATTGTAAGCAAGTCAAATATTTATATTGTTCTTGAGTTTGTTGGTGGAGGGGAGCTTTTTGTCAAAATCATAAGAAATAATGTCGTTTCTAATCTATTTTTTTATAAATGATCTATTAGCATTATTTATTTTTTAATTAAACTTATCCATATATTATCTATTTGAAAATTAACATGATCTTAGGCTAAGTATAGGAAGATCAAAGAAGATGATGCTAGTATATATTTCCATTAACTAATTAACAGTGTGGATTATTGCCACAACAAAGGCATATTCCATAGAGATTTGAAGATAAGAGAAAGAAAGTTTGCCTTTCCTGTTGGTTTAAAAATATTTAACTTCTTACATATTGACTTTTATTAACAACCAAAGTGGCTCAATCTTTTTGTAACCTGAAAATCTTCATTTTTATTCTTATGGTATTTTTAAAGTTTCGGACTTTGGGTTAAGTGCATTATCCCAACAATTTAGGGTGATTTTTTTAGGCTTTACTTTATGTTTCTATATAGTTTACTTTAAAGAAATGTAATATTATGAATACTTTGTAATTTTTCTATTACTAGTAAGTGGTTATTTTAAGCTTTAAAAATTATGTACAATCTAAAATAATATCCTCTTTTTTCGGTTAAATATTTTTTTTGAAATAATATAAAATCAATTATTAGGTTATGATTATGAAATATATATTCTTTATGTTATTCATTATAAGGCTATACCCGATTGGTGTTCTTTGCTTTTGAGGGATGTAATATGTCTTCTCATTTCTTCTATTTCTTTTAACATGACTATATTCTTTAATTTTTAATCTCTTTTTTTTTGTTTAGACCATATTTCATAAAAGTGAAACTAGGATCTTATCCTAAAGAGTGCAACTTGCAAATTGATACTAGAAGCGATGTCTTATAGGTTATTTGTAGTTCCTCTAGTAATTGCCTACAATCTAATGGCCTTAAAGTAGCACCTTCATAACTAAGTGATGTTAAGTCAATTCAAATCATTCAACTATTAACTTTGTCCTTTTATAATTGAAATACATGTGAATACCATTAAATACTTGTTTATAATTTAAGGCTTACGGTGGGGACTAATGTTAAAAAAATATATTTATAGGATCTTATACCTTTTATGGATTTTCAATTAAATTTACTTTTCTTAACTTCATATAAATGTTATCTTATGTCTCCTAGACTTGTAAATTGATCCGCAAGCGGAATTTTCTATAATTTGTGTTTCTTGCCAAAGAAATTAAATCATGGAACATTCAGGCATATTTTCAATTTTGATATAATCCATTATAAACTGATCATTTATAGATAAATAATCTACGTTATGCTTAGGATATTCATTAATAATCACCCTTTTCCTTTGATATAATATTTTCAGTAAAACTATCATTCCTAAAAAATCAAAAGAACTATGAAAAAAATATGTTAAATCAATAAGAAGTTCAAAGACACAATTATGAAAATAAAAGTATTTAAAATAAAATTTGTATTTTTTTAGACAGTTGATTCACATGCATACAATACCACCACTTAGTGGGTGAAAATATTCTAACTGTTTAGAAGAAATACCACCAGTACATACGCACAAGACTATCATCTTTACAAATAATACCATAACTTTAACAAAAGAACTACCATAACAATAAATAATTTATTACCTTTACTTTAATATGTGAATAACATAGTCTAAATAATAATATAGTTCTATATGAAAAATATCATCATTATTTACAAATAATGCCACGTCTCTATGCAAAATATATCATCATAATAAATAAATAAGTACTACATTTACTTTAATATATAAATATTATATCTAAGTATAACAATATCATGATTTCATTAAAAATAATATCGTCATTCATTACAAATAATACAACGCCTTTATATAAAAAATTTCCATTATAGTAGAGAAATAAGTACTACTTTTACTTTGATATATAAATACCATATTTGAGTACAAATAATACTATGATTATATATATATATATATAAGATACCATTATTCTTTACAAATAATAACACGCCTCTATACAAAAAAAAATCATAGTAAACAAATAAGTACCACCTTTACTTTAATATGAAAGTACAAACAATACATGATTCCATATAAAAATATATCATCACTCTTTACAAACAATATCTCACCTTTATATAAAAATGCCATCTAATAAACAAATAAGGAGCACCTTTGCTTAGTTATCTAGATACTTGCATTTGAGTATAAACAATACCATAATTCTATACCAAAAAATTATCATTACTGTTTACAAATAATTCCATACCTCTATATACAAATTACCATCACAATAAACAAATAAGTATCAACATTACTTTAATATGTAAATACTACATCTAAGTACAAATAAAACCATGATTCCATAAAAATAATTATGTTACTATTTACAAAATATCACATCTTTATACAAAAATACCATCATAATAAATAAATATCACCTTTACTTAAATATGTGAATACTACATATGAGTTCAAACAATATCATAATTCCATAGAAACAATACTATCACTCCTTATAATTAATATTATGCCTTTATACAAAAAACAATTGTCACAATAAAAAATAGGTACCATATATATTTTAATATGTAAATATCGCACCTTAGTACAAATAATACCATGATTTCATACAAAAAGTATCATCACTCTTCAAAAACAATATCACACCTTTATACAAAATAAAATATCATTTCCATAATCAAATAAGTATCGTCTTTACTTTAATATATAAATACCACATCTGAGTATAAACAATACATATGATTCCATATAAAAAAATGCCATCACTCTTTAGAAATAACATTATATACAAAAAATATCATCATAGTAAACAAATAAATATCACCTTTATTTCAACATATAAATACCATGTATGATTAGTTACTCCTTATAAACAATATTATGACTTTATACAAATAATAACATTACAATAAACAAATGAGTGTCGTATTTGCTTTAATATGTAAATACCATATCTGAGTATAAACAATACCATGACTCTATATAAATAATAATGTTACCCAGTAAAAATAATATCTTTACTAAAAAAAATCAATACTATACCTCTATATAAAAAATGTTATCATAGTAAGTTCCTTTTTGTTGCTACAAAAGAATGGTTTTTACTCATCTCCATAAAAGATTTTTCATAGGACATGGTTGAGTACAAACCTGTATCATAAACCATGCTTATCTAAATGTTTCTTAAAGAGCATGGTTTGATGAATGTTTGTTTATCTAACTGTTTTTATGAATGGTTTTGTAATGAAACATCATTATATAAATGCTTATTTAGTCAATTGTATTCATAATTACTCAATATGTGGGAGAAATCATGTTAGACTAATTTGTTAATAAAAATAAAATATTATTAGTTATATACAAAATTAGGTTAAGTCTAACTTACCCGAAACATTTTCTATATAATCTTGAATCATCTTAAAGTATGCCCTATATAAAAGCATTGTCTAGTCTAACTTGTCCAATATCTAATTTAGATAATACTTCTTTTTTTTTTTTACTTAGGCATAACTTTCTCATCCAAATTTCGATCCAGATGATTCAAGATGTTACAAAAATTTTAGAAAGTTATCTAAAACTTTTGAATCTTGATTTTTTTTAAAAAAAGTGAAGAATACAGATTGAGATATGTTAGTGTCCCAAGAAATATCCATCATATAACTATTTATTTAACTAACACACTCTAAGATCATATTTTTATCATGTTCTTCATATTTTTCACAAAAAAACTTATAAAAAAGTTATAGAACTCTTCCTAAGATTTCTTGAGAATATTTAATCATCTTAATCGAAGTTCATATGAGAAAGTAAGGTCAATTTAAGAAGTATTGTCTAAATTAGATATTAGATTTAGACTTAAATTAAATTACTGAATAATAATATTTTGGTTTAATTTAATAAATCAGTCTACCATAATTAAAATTTATTAGTTTTTAAATTATTGCTTTGTATCAAATGAAAATATCACCACTTAATTAATTCTAACTTGTCTAATGTTCGATTTAAATAATACTTCTTAAATTGGACATAACTTTCTCGTCTAAAATCTGATTGAGATTATTGGAGACTATAATAAAATTTTAGAAAGTTCTTTAAAACTTTTTTATTAATATTTTGAAAAAAGTGAAAAACATAGATTGAGACACATTGGTATCCCAAGACGTGGCTATATTTTCGACCATGTTCTTTATATTTTCTCAAAAAGCTCAAAATATAAATGTTTTAGACCTCTTTTCTAAGATTTTCACAGAATCTTGAATCATCTTAATCAGAGTTTACATGAGAAATTATGCTTAATTTAAAAGCATTGTCCAAATTCTATATTAGATTAGTTAGACTTAATTCAATTTTGTATATAATTAATAAATTTTAGTTAAATTTAACAAATTAATCTATCATGATTCAAATTTATTAATTTTTAAGTGGATATTTTATATCAAATTAAAATATTATTAGTCATATACAAACTAAATTAAACCTAATCTATCAAATGATGGATTTAGATCATGCTTAACTCTGATTAAGATGATTCAAGATACTATAAACAAGTTTATGAAGTTTTCTAAAATTTTTTTGATGAAGCTGTCGTAGGCTCTCAAATTAAAACCTATTCTCTGCAAAATAAATTTAGTACAGAGGAGAAGGATTGTTCACATGAGGAACCTAACAGTTAAATGTATGAAAACAAATATAGAAAAAAAATAGATGCGTTGTTTGAACTTTTGAGAAATAGAAAGTGTAAATAAATTGTAATCAAATAACAATCAGTAAACAAACCTTAGTTTACAGGTCATCTCCATTATTGAACATTCATTGATCATCGACACTAAAGATATTCATTCATTACAGATATACATCAAGTAATATTTATCTCCTAGGTTGGCTAATCAAAACATGTGTTTAATTAACCCTTACAAGTTAATAATTCAGATACAATCGTGAATTCAGTTACTTGGTAGCAGTAAGATTAAAGAGAATGATAAACAGAACAGTCCATGTATGACACAAATTTACCCAGTTAATTATTTCCCTTAGAATTATCAATCCTAACGTAGTGATAGATAATCCTAATTGTTACCTAAGTTGGTTAAGAGAATTGAACGTTAATTTTCTCCACCTAGCATTAGATTGAATTCGTTAACAAACCAATTGCGCACCTAGTTGCCAATTAATTCAATCATATAAATAATACAGAGAAATAATTAATATATGAAAATAAACTGAATTAAATGAAAAACAAAGGTCTCACAATGTATTGAGTTCAATAACTTCAACTCCTCTTCAACCAAGAAAAGAACTTAGCCTTTTATACTCATAAAGGCACACGTCTGCTAATTAGGCTTTTGATGTCAAGCATCCTCCCTTATATCATGAAAAACAAAGATATATATACGATATAAAGTATCCTATTCCTAAAAGAAGTCTTATACCCTGATTAAGGTAATTCCCTAAAAATAGAGTTTTTTTTCTATATTCTGTTAAAAGCTCCCAAAATAAGCCTTTCTATTAGGTCTCCAAGTCTGTTTCATTTTGCCATCTACTGCCAACTAACTTCGTATATTAAGTGTGTCCACTCCTAGTCAGCTGCAACACTTCTACCAGCTTGCACTTATTCCCTTAATTATCTATTCATTTCACAACTTTTTGCTTCAAAATTAGCTCCAAGAATGCTCAAGACTTCCTAATAACAAAAGATGAGTAATTCCGTTAGATTGAACTCAATTTTCAGTCAACAAAAAGGGATTAGAAATCAAAATAATAAGAATTAATCAACCTATCATTTTTTGTCTTAAATCCTTAGGAGAAAAAGGCGAAGAATATAGTCTAGCTAGTGTCACAATGTGTGTCCTTCTTAGAGTTGTTTATTTAACAAGTACACTCTAAGGCACGACCATATTTTCAACCTTGTTCTTCACATTTTTGTCAAAAATCTCAAAACACAAAAGTTTCAGATTTCTCTCTAAGATTTTTGTAGAATTACGAATCAACTTAATCAGTGTTTAGATGAGAAAGTTATGCTTAATTTAAGAAGTGTTATCTAAATAAGATCTTAAATTAGTTAATTACTCATAATTTTATTTTATATATAATTAATAACAGTGGATTTATTTTAACAAACCAATCTAAATTTTATAATATCCAATTTAGACATATTACTTAAATTGAGCATAACTTTCTTATTTAAACTCTGATTGAGATGATTCAAGATGCGATAGAAAGCTTAGAAAGTTTTCTAAAATTTTTGTGACTTGAATATTTTTTTTAAAAAGGTGAAGAACATGGTCTACGATACTTGTCCCAATCTGTGTATTTCATAAAGCTTTTTATTTAACAAACACACTCTAAGTCATGATCATGTTCTTAATAGTGTTCTTCACATTTTTCTTCAAAAGAATTAAAAAATACAAAATTTTATAACTTTTCTTAAATTTTTCATAGAATTTTAAATTATCTTAATCGAAGTTTGGATAAAAAAAGATATACCTAATTTAAGAAACATTATCTAAATTGGATATTAGATTGGCTATAATTAATTTAACATTTATACAATTAATAATATTTTTTAATTTTACAAATTAGTCCAACATATTGTCTTATCTAAATGTGTAGGTGAGAAAATGGAGAAAAGGAAGATAACTTGTTATAAATTATTTGACATATTTATTCTTATTTTATTAATTACTATTTTTCACTACTCTACCCATTTTACTTGTTTAGTATGCATACTAAAATTCCTAGATTACCATCTAATTCATAAACTCAATTATATTATTCTTTATTATTTTTTGTCTTAATTAACTGCTGGTGACTATGGATGACCACCAACAATTAATTTCTCTTCTTTTGAGATTCTGCGTTTTGGTCGTGAAGTTGCCATCACTGTTATGGGTATCGTTTCGTACCGGCCGGACGGTACCGTACCGTACCGGCCAGAAAACGGAACGGTACCGACCCTTTGGGTACCAGGTGTAAATACCGGTCGGTACCGGCCGGTACCGGTAATACCGGCCAATACCGGCCGGTACCGGAAATTTTCAAAAGTTTAGGGACTTTTCTGCAAAATTTTCAAATTTTTTTAAAAAAATCTCCCTCCTCTCTCACCCCCTCTTCCCCCTCTTTTTTTCAAAGTTTTTATAATTAATTATTA
>JAOQMS010000001.1:12240425-12292804 GCA_027563885.1 Erythroxylum longipes | reverse complement strand
CTTGACTGATAAATCAATTGAAACAAAGAACAAAAGTCTCATAACATTCAGAGTTCAATAACTAGGATTCCGTAAACTAAGAAAAAGATTTAGCTACTCATAATGAAATTGAACATAAAAGAAATAACAAAATATATTCTCTCCATCCCAAGTCTTTCCAGAAAATTCGAAAATATAAAAAATATTGCAGAAAATAAGACTAACTATAGCTGCTAGAAAACAAGAAGAAAGACTGAACAAAACGTAAAAAACTACTCCTAAAGTGGTTGCGTGAATAGTAACTGTGAAGTAAACACTGCAAAAAATACGAAATTCAGGGTTGTATGAACAGTACGTGATAAACAAGAAGAAATAGTGCAGAAGCGTCGACTATCTAAGTTGGACTGATGTAAAAACAAAAGAAACAAACTGCATAAAAGAAGAACTAATCCCTAAGGTGGCTGCCGAAAATCCTCCAGTAAAAACAATGTAGAAACTTTTTGACTCCCTCTCCTCTATGCATCCCATTCTGAAGAAAAAGAAAGCAACTCCCGAATAAAAGACTCCTCCTAGGTCTCAATGGACAGTACCATGAACACTAACATCTCTCACTATTCACGTTTTTGTTATTTTTAATGTCTTTCTCTCTCTCTTTCCTTTCCTTCTTGTAATCTCTTGCGGACAATCTTTATCCCGCTTCAAATTGCAGATCTCCTTGATATGGTAGAAGTCTAATCTTTGAAGTTTGTGAAAATTCTGGAATAAAATTTTGAAACGAACTCTGCAAAATCTTGCTCATCCTTGCACGTGGCCACGTCTAGTGACTACTTTGCTGCTAGGTTTAGAATTTCATATTTTCTTTGTTTCTTTTTCATCTTTTTGATTCAATTTCATCTCAAAGGTGTTGAAAATCATCTTCAAACAATTATAAGACAATTCCATCAATTTTGAATAATAATTTCTACACATTAAAGAGATTTAAGTGCAAAATACGTGCAAAATTGATGACTTAACAATAAGTAATCCTTTGACTTGAGGTCTCCAAAGTTATCTTTCATAGGGATTGGTATATTTTGACACTACTTCTAACCTATTTAGTCATAGGTCATTCAATTAGTAGTAATTGGATGTACCATGAACTATATAGAGGTAGTTGTATGATCATGATATGATTCATCACCTTCAAGTAATTAAGGAGAATATTATGTTGTTGTCGATTAGTATTGATTTAGTAAATTCTTGGATAAGGTAGAACGACATTTAATTCAATTGATAACTAATGAAGGAGAACTAATATGATTGAATTAAAAAAGATAGACATTAATTCCATGTTCTACGTCTAATGAGAACATTGTATGATGAAAGGATTGAATTATACGAAAAAATTAGGCATAGAAACAAAACTACTTTAACATTCCTAAATATTTGGGTAGTCATGATGCATTACTAGATGTCAATATTGATCTATGATTATAAATAGTTCTCTTAACCTATTATGTGGATACCATTAGAGCTCAGACATCTGTGAAGCTACGATGGTTAAGAAGGATCAATTTCAGAAACAGTTCGAGGGATACGACAAGAATATGATCAAGCTTTATAGTAAGGTAGAATCAAGATTCGCACTTTATTATGAGTTATGTGTTAATCATTTCATATAATTAAATTGATCTTGGTTTTTAGGAAACCAATTGGCGAAAAAGTTTCGTAATTATTTTGCTCAAGATTGAATTCCATCCTGATTTCCCAACAGGATGAATAAAAGATCATAGACAAATAAAGCACATAAATAGAGAAATTGGAGGAAGAATCCTAGTGATGTGACGATAACCATTGCAAATTAGAAAGACAAAAGGGACGTGGATGAAGAAGCACGAATTGGGATTGAAATTGATGTTTGTGAGCCCTAAAAACAGGTGCAGCACATACAATGTTAAAAGATTACTTTTGGGACCTTGAGTGCCTTTTATGTTAAATTGGGTCTTTATCCCTAATGTATATAAACCATTTAATTCAAATATTTACCTTTTAAAAAACATCTTTAAGAATAATGTAGCGAGTTACCTAAAATGTGATTGAACACCAAATAATTTAAATTGAGCAAAGACAAATCAGAATAGAATTCGAGTTCGAAGATCATACATTAACTAAGAATAAGATTTATGACAATTATGTAGGGATACTTTTAATTAATCCATTTTTTGTTTTGAACCAATGTTATGAATACTGAATCAGTATTGGTATCAAATTTAATTTTGGTACAATACTATACTGAACCGGTCAATACTTGGTACTGTTCAGATAATTTTAAAATTTTATAAAATAGTCCCTGAATATTGCAAAATTTTAAAATAGTCCTTAAATATATTGTACTGTATAATTTATAATTTTATATCAACTAAGAAAATCATAATAATAAAAATTTAAAATAACAACAATTTATTTATTTTTATTAACATTATTTTTCACATATTTCACATATAAATTTTGATGTATAGATGTTCACTTAATATAACCATATAAATAGTTAAATATCAAAAAGTTCAAATTCCATAAGCTGCAAATACATTCTCTTTAAAAAGCCAAAAGAAGACAGATACCAAAAAAAGTCATTTTCCAACTCATTCATTTCCTTTTGGGTTAATTATAAAAAAATTCTCAAACTTTACTCAATTTTGCAATGCTAATCTAAAATTTAAAAAGTGGCACTAAAATGCTCAAACTTTCAATTTGTTGCAAATATAACCTGACATTAAATTTGCTTCCACGTGTTCCAAATTTTGTTTATGTAATTATTTTTATAATTTAATAAATTTGGAAAATGAAAATAATGTAATTATTTTCACCACCCGCATCGCTATCTCTGCCCAATCTTCATTGTCTTCGCAAGGAAGAAGATCTAGAAGCTCAGTGCAGACATCTCCTTCCTCACTCTTAAGGAAGCCCGCTAGTTGGTTGATTACCTCTAGGGACAAGTTTGGGGTCTCTGTTGTTGCCTTCATCCCGTCACCATTGTTTTCACTCTTAACAACGAAGGAGTAGACAATCATTAAGGGAATCACTTCCCTACAATAAGGTAAATCCAAGATAGAGCAAGTAAGTTAGAGGAATGTTGGAGCTACCTAAAAAAACAGCAGGGAAAAGTAAAAACAAACATAAAACCAGCAATGAGGAGAAGGAGAATAGATGGATGAAGAATTGCTACAATTTTACTTTTTAAAAATTTATTAATTTTATAAATAATTATCTAGAAAAATAATTGAACAAGTGTCAAAAAATTTAATTTGATGTGGTGTGCCATGTTAGCGATGTTAATAAAGAACTTAACGTCAGGTTATATTTGCAACAAATTGAAAATTTGAGCATTTTAACGTTACTTTTTAAAGTTTGGGCTAGTATTGCAAAATTGAGAAAATTTTAGGATTTTTTTTTCGATAGTTAACCTTGTCCTTTTCTCTTTCTTGGTATTAGCTGTTATTATTTACCCAGAAGAATAAGAACAACTAAATTCTAAAGCACAAAAGCCGTACTAAAATACAACACTTCGTTTTGTGAGAAACATATAAGAGAAGTTTCATATAGAAAAAGCTTCGATCTTTGGGTAAAATGAAGGAAACTAGTGATGGCTTTATGAGAGCAGATCAAATTGATATCAAAAGTCTCGATGAGCAACTTGAGATGCATGTTGGACCTCATTTTCGGAGCCCAACAATCTATTCGGATACCAAACAATGTTTGACTCGGGTCTTGAGACGAATTCTGAGAAGACTATTCGGGACAGTCACGAGAGAGTTGGGGAAAGAAAAGTGAAAGGTATCACATTTATATATATAACAAAAATCTCAATGTGGCAGCAAAGTTGAAACTCATAACTCATATTTACCAAGATATCATCACAAAGGACATGTCATGTAATTTATCCATCACAACATAACACTCAATTATGCATCATGCTTGACAAATCGATGATGAAATGCACAACAAATGGCTCGAGAGTTCTGTGGAACAAAACGGATAAACCGAAGTTTCTACCATGAACAAAATGTTATGCCCAAAATAAAAAACCATGTCTGTGCAGAAAAATGGATTTCGCCGCGGCGAAATCAAAATTTCGCCACAGCAAAGTTGTTGGAGTTCGCTGCGGCGAAGTTGAACTTTTCCAGAAACTCATTCCGAAGACATTTTTCAACATTGTTCATCTATATACTCCCCATCTTTCAAATATAACCCATGTTAACCTTAAACCACCTCTTCTACTTCATTTCCAAGCTCATTTCAACACAATATCAATAACAAATACATCAAAATCTATCTTTAATCATTAACCCTAAAAGATTAAAACATTACTCACCATTAATCAACAACTTCCTATCCATATTCCACATTGTCTTTCACTTCTAGCTAACACTAATTATACTTCATCTAACAATGAAAAAGAGGTAAAGCGAATACTTACTTGATTTAGCTCCAAATTCTTTAAACTCTTCAAGATTTTCACAAACACTAGCTTTTCTTTTCTTTTTCTCTTCTTCTTCCTCCCTTCCACGACACTCTCTTCTCACACAAGATAACAATTACTTCTTCTTCTAACTTACACTCTTAATGATTGTAAGATGACCCTTATTCCCTTCTACTTATGCCTTATAACCTTTAGACTTAAGTGATCTACCAAGATTGCCCCTCATGCATTCTTACTACATTTATACTTTAATTCCATCAATTCAAGCAATAAATCCTCCCAACATTGGCATGCTAGTTGTTCTAAAATAATAAATCTATTAAGACCTCAAAATAATTTAAATAATGCCTAATAAAATTAAAAAAAATTTAGGGCCCAACATTTCTCCCCCTTTTAAAAGAATTTCGTCCTCGAAATTCTTACCTGAGTCATTGAAGCGGTGTGGATACTTCTCTTTCATGGCTTCCAATGGCTCCCATGTAGCCTCCTCCTTCGAATGATTCTTCCAAAAGACTTTAACCAGCTTCACAACCTTGTTTCTCAATACCTTTTCCTTCTAGTCCAAAATCTTCACTGGTTGCTCCTCATAGGTCAAATCCTCCCTTAACTGAACCTCTAAAGGTTGAACTATGTGTGAAGGGTTGGATCGATACCTTCTCAACATCTATACATGGCAGACATTGTGAATCTTAGACAATTCCAGTGGCAAAGCTAACTTATGGGCTAAAGGCTCGATCTTCTCAATGATTTCATAAGGGCCTATATATCTCGGACTAAGCTTGCCTTTCTTACCAAACCTCAACACCCCTTTCCATGGAGAAGCTCTAAGAAACACCTTGTTTCCAACTTCAAATTCCATCTCTTTTCTATGTGCATCTGCATAGCTCTTCATTCTGTCCTGAGTTGCTTTAATCCTCTGTTTCACCAATTTAATCTTATCAACTATGACTTGCACCAACTCAGGCCCTAAAAGCCTCCTTTCACCTTCCTCATCCCAATAAATAGGAGTTTTGTACCTCCTACCATATAAAGCTTCATAAGGTGCCATCTGAATTCCCGAATGATAGGAATTATTGTAAGCAAACTCAATTAAAGGCAAATGATCATCCCATAAGCCCTTGAAATCCATAACACAAGCTCTCAACATTGCCTCCAAAGTCCGTATTGTCCTCTCCGATTGTCCATCAGTTTGGGGATGGAAAGCTGTACTAAAGTTCAACTTAGTTCCCAAAGCCTCCTGTAAGCTTTCCCAAAATCTGAAGGTGAACCTGGGATCTCTATCCGAAACTATGGAGCTTAGAATCCCATGTAGTCTGATTATTTCATCCACATATTTCTTGGACAAAGCACTCAAAGAATCTGTCTGCTTAATTGGCAAGAAATGTGCTGACTTGGTTAGCCTATCCACTATCACCCATATTGCATTATGTTTTCTGTTAGTTCTGGGCAACCCCATCAAGAAATCCATCGAAATCTTTTCCCACTTCCATTCAGGAATAGACAAAGGTTGAAGCTTGCCTAAAGGTGCCTAGTGCTCAGCCTTGACTTGCGGACACACTAAGCATCTCTTAGTATACTCTACAATATTCTTCTTCATTCCCTTCCACCAAAAGTGCTCTTTTAAATCTCTATACATTCTTGTACTCACCGGGTGCATTGCATAAGGAGCATTGTGCGCTTTATCAAGAATTTCATCTTTCAGCTCTTGCATATCTGGAATACATAATCGGTTACCTACCACCATCAATCCATCTTCTCTTAACTCTATTTCCGAAGGTTTATCATTCTTAATCTCTTCTCTTAGCTTGCTCAAGTACCCATCCTGTGCCTGCAATTCCTTGATCTTTTCATTCAACACTAGTCTTACTCTAAAGTTAGCCAATATACACCCAAATTCATCTTGCTTCAATGTCACTTTAAGTTTAGCTAATTCCTTCAATAAAGGAACATACACTGTCTCTACATATGCCATATTCGATTTTCTGCTTAATGCATCCGCTACTACATTAGCTTTCCCTGGGTGATAGTCTATCATCAAATCATAATCTTTCAGTAGCTCTAACCATCTTCTCTATCTCAAATTCAACTCCTTTTGGATCATCAGATACTTAAGGCTCTTATGGTCTGTAAATACCTTAGTAGTAACTCCATACAAGTAATGTCTCCATATCTTCAATGCAAAGATTATAGCAGCTAATTCCAAATCATGTGTAGGATAATTCATCTCATAGGGTTTTAATTACCTAGAAGCATAAGCAATCACTCTATCTCCTTGCATCAATACACAGCCCAATCCCTTCCTTAAGGCATCACTATATATTGTATATCCATCATGACTTGAAGGCAAAGTCAAAATCGGTGCGGTTGTGAGCCTATTCTTTAATTCCTCAAAAATATCCTGACACTCCTCTGTCCACACAAACTTCTGATTCGTCCTCGTCAATTTGGTGAGTGGAGCTGTTATTATGGAAAAGCCCTCCACAAATCTCCTATAATACCCAGCTAAACCCAAGAAACTTCTCACTTCTGCTACATTCTTAGGTGCTTCCCATTTCACAACCGCTTCTATCTTCCTCAGATCCACATGCACTCCTTGCTCTGAAATTACATGTCCAAGGATTGCTACTTCCCTTAGCCAAAATTCACATTTATCGAATTTAGAGTACAACTCATTCTTCCTCAATGTATCTAAGGCAATCCTCAAATGCTATTTATGCTCCTTATCACTCTTGGAATAAACCAATGATAAATTGGTCTAAGAAGGACTTAAAAACTCAATTCATCAAGTCCATGAAAACTGCAGGTGCATTCGTTAATCTAAAAGGCATAACTAAAAACTCAAAATGCCCATACTGTGTTCTGAAAGCAGTCTTTGATACATCAGATTCTTTTATCCTCAACTGATGATAACCCGATCTCAAATCTACCTTGGAGAAGAATTTTGCCCCTTCTAATTGATCAAACAAATCATCTATGCGTGGAAGCGGATATCTGTTCTTTATGGTGACATGATTGAGCTTCCTATAATCCACACACATCCTCAACGATCCATTTTTTTTCTTCACAAAAAGGACAGGAGCTCCCCAAGGCGAAGAGCTTGGCCTAATGTAACCTTTCTCTAATAAATCTTCCAATTGCTCCTTAAGCTCCTTCAATTCTGCCGAAGCCATTCTATAAGGCGGAATCGATATTGACGTTGTGCCCGAAAGAAGCTCAATGGAAAATTCATTTTCCCTAGGTAGTGGTAGTCCTGGTAATTCCTCGGGAAAGACATCTGGGAATTTCCTGACTACAGGTATTTCCTCTAACTTCCCTCCATCGGCCTTCGTGTCTACCACATAGGCTAAAAATGCTTCACACCCTTTTCCTCATCATCTTCTCTGCTGTCAGAGCCGAAAAAATTCTAGGCGGGCTTGTTTTTCTATCTCCCTCAAACACCACCTTTCTACCATTTTCCAATTCGAACTTCACTGTCTTCTATTTACAATCCAGATGGGCACTGTACTTCTCTAACATGTCCATACCCAAAATTATATCCAGGCCTCCCATTTTCAACGGCATTAAGTCCACCACTAAGTGTTCCCCACCAATATATATCTCACAGCCTCTATAAACTTGACTGATAATAATATACTGGCCGATTGGAGTACTCACCATCAAAGGAGTATCCAACGTGCTCACATTCTTACCATACATAGTTCTACATGAAGAAACAAATGAGTGGGTGGACCTCAGATCAATCAAAACAACAATATCAGCATCAAACAATTTAACCGTACCAGTCACAACTTCTGGAGCGGTCTCTGCATCCTCCCGTGTCATTGCAAACACCCTAGCTGGTGCTTGCCCCTTGGGTCTCCCTGGAAGATTCACCCTTTTTGCTGCATCAGAACTACCCACTTCAGTTGTAGTCTTGTGTCCCACAGTCTCAATTCTCTTCGAACCTTGCATCTGATTTTTCTCCTGTCTTGCATGCTGATGTCACTCTCTAGCCATGTGCCCCTTTTTCCCCACAGTTGAAACAAGCTCCTGTCAGTCAGTAGCACTCCCCCTATGAAGTTTCCCACAGTGATCACATTTAAAGATGGACGATGTATTTCCCTCTCCCCTTTTGTTGCCTCCGGCCGTTGAGGCTTGCTGAGAAATGGTTCTCATCTGTCTCGATCTACTTGCACCACTACTCCTCTCCTCAGACTGTATAAGGAAGGCCCTGGCACTCCTTTCAGACATAGGAGTACCACCTTCCCCCCTTGTGCTATTCTCTCCCTTTTCTTTTTTTGTTCACAGCACTCTTTATATTCTCTATGTTTTCAACCCTCAGTGCCACTTCAACTAGCTGTTGAAAGTCACAGAAGTTCTGCACTATTACTTTTTCTCTGATGGCTAGGTGCAATCTTGATTCAAATCGACAACATTTAGTTGCCTCAGTCATAATCATCTCAGTTGCATACCAAGACAATTGTGTAAACCGACGCTTATACTCGCTCACTGTCATCTGCCTCTGGGTGAGACTCAGAAACTCCCTCTGCTTCTGCTGAATATACACCTCAAACAAGTACTTCTTCTTAAAAGAAGCTAAAAAGTCCTTCCATGCCAACACTGGAGGTCTCATCTGGCTCCCTGGCACACTCTCCCACTAATGTAGAGCATCTACCTAAAGCAAGCTAGCAGTATACATAACCTTCTCACCATCCTCACACTCCATCTGATCCAGTATCCTATCGGTCTTTCTCAACCAATTCTTGGCTTCTTCTGGATCTGTTGTTCCATAAAAGTCTATAGCCCCATACTTCCTTAACTTATCAAACTGTTTCCCCTTTTTAGATAAGGCCAAAGCATAAGTCTGTGGCATCTAACCCATGGCCTAGACAAATGCCTGAACAAAGGCTTGGAGCATCCTCGGATCTAGTGGAGGTACTTGTTCCTGCGGAATAGGATCAACGATCTTCTCGTTCATCACCTGAGGAGTGGAGGGTAATTGGGGTGAGCTGCGAAGCTCAGTGGCTTATACATTATAGCCATTGGCATTGAGCCACACATTCAAGCATAATGACATATATATATATATATATATATATGTATATATATATATATATAACAATTCAATACCCAACAAGTTGAAACTCATAACTCATATTTACCAAGATGTCATCACAAAGGACATGTCATGTAATTTATCCATCATAACATAACATTCAATTATGCATCATACTTGACAAATCGATGATGAAATGCACAACAAATGGCTCTAGAGTTCTGTGGAACAAAACAGATAAACCGAAGTTTATACCGTGAACAAAACGAGTCCGATTTCTCAAGATCTCGTGGCCTTAAGCGGGCAGTCGGGAGAAGGCTATATGTCGACTTGCACGTGACTAACGAAACGTTCCTCTCTTTCCCAAACACAATCAAAGTTCAATGCTTAACTCATTTCACACACATTTGTACTTTTCATGCTCATTATGCTTTTTCCTCTTTTCATTTATACAAGATGCCATGACATAACCTGATCACAATCACAATTCATTTTTAACAATTGCCATAATTCACAACAAGCAATTTAACACACAACATACAAGCAAGCAAGACAATTTTCCCATACTACACAACAACTATAAATATATTACCCACCTAATTTCGCTTGACAATCAAAGTTCAATGTTGTCTTTCCTCTTACTCTTGGATCGGGCTTGCTTGGTTTCCTATAACAAACCAAGTTCTCATTCAAACAACGTTCAAAAGAAATTCATAAGGCTTCAAAAATCAAGAAGTTAAAAATTGAACTATAACCCCTTCAAAATCCATACTTTCGGGTCCATTTTCCATGATCTTTATGATCAGGTAAATGAAAAAATTTTCTAACACTTTCTTCTAAAAAAAATGTCCCCCATTGTCTTAAGTTTCCAATGAAACCAAAATCATTCAATTTGGTTCAGAAATCTGAAAGTTATACTCCAAACATGCTGGGACCATTATACTAAGGCTGATGTTGCCACTTTAAGAAAGTGAGGCAGGATTTGGTGATCGACCATTTTAAGGTTGTTATTAAGAGTGTCATTGCGCATGGCACTTTTGACACCATGTACCGTGGTGTTTACGACGGTCAGAATGTTGTCGGTAAATGTAGTGGTCTTCTGGTTTTGTCTTTATGATTTAATTTTTTTTACAAATAAGTCCCCCAATTTTTAAACATTACAATATCTGTGATTTAATTTTTAATTTTTACAAATAAGTCCCTCAATTTTTAAAATTTACAGTTTCGGTCAATATTTGGCCGATATTTCAAATATTGGTTGGTACTAACTGGTACCAGCTAAAATCATCGGTACTAGCCAAACAACTAGATTTTGTATTATTTTTTGACCGTTACGGTACCTTTCGACCAGTACGATATGAAATTCATAACTTTGTTTTGAACATTAAATAAGGGCTGAATTAACACTACAACAAAGTAGAGTACTGGCTACAAAAAAAAACATAGCTAAATGTTCAAAAAATGTTGCATATAGTTACTTGTAACATTTCTGTTTTATCGCACAAATTGTCACCAATTTCCTGTAGCTAAAATCTATAGGTGATGTTTACAGAAATCGTAGTTGAAAAGTATTAGCTATGAAAACTTTTTGTAACCAAAACATTAAAAAAAACATACCTAAAAGTTGAATATTGGTGGGAAAAATTTGACACCAAATGATTGACATGAAAATAAAACGTAGCTAATAATATTTGGCTACATTTTTATCTTTGTAGCTATATAGTATTTATTACATTTTCCATAAATGTAGTCAAATGTTATTTGCTACATTTCATTAAGTGTAGCCAAATGTTATTTGCTACATTTTTAATAATGTCGCAATATGTTATTTGTTACTTTTTAATTCATGATATTGAGCAATATGTTTTGTATATAATTTATCGACATATTTTTTATTGTGAATTATTTACTTATTATTATTAAATTAAATCGTAGAAAATGTTATTATTCAAACAAATCGAGTATTGTATATATAAAGTAAAATTATATAAATGTCATTAAATTATGTCAATAGAAAGAATATAACATTAAAGGATGATCATTTGTTCTTATAGAAGATATAAATGACAATTTGAACAATTCTTATAGACAAAACAATAAATAAAAAGATTAGTTTACAAATTATAATATGTCGTGCTTAGATTACAAAAATACTTGAGTACAACCTGAAAGACTACCAATTGTTGTCTATGTCCATGAACCTATAATCATCCAAAAGGTTTAGTTAAGATCTACTAAAAATATTGTAAGAGCATTGATATAATAAGTATTTGGTTTTGATTAAAGCAAACACCACATATCTTTACCATTGACAACAAAGTTGTCAACATTTGCATCTTCATCGCTTATGTAATTTGAGAAAAAAGTATTAAAATAAAATTACAGTACATACAAGATAGAATTAATACCCTTCACTTTCCTCTTCATTTCTATCATAATCCACATCCTTGTCCCCTGATTACATCAGCTTGTAATTCAACCTTAAGCTTGTTTTTGTCTTGAATGTGTTTAATGATTGTTTTATATGTTGATGTTGAAACATTTGGCTTAGGGTCATAGCCAAGGCCTTTCACATAGCCAGAACGAGTACCAAGTACCTATCACAATTCTCATATACATTGAGCTCATTCCCCTCAGACATAGACTTCTATAATAAATCTTGCATCTTATTCTAACATTAAAAAACAATATTCAATCCACATATTAGTACTTACTAATATATTAATAAATGAACAAAAAAATCGAACAAACTTTAATACTTACATAGCTTTTTTCTTCTTCTTCTGATACTTGTCCTTTACCTTCTTTATAGTGAGACTTTATATAATGTGATTCTATCACACTGTTGTTTATATAGTTCCTTCTCATTTTTTTTAATGAAACAAAAAACCCACATAAAAGAAGGCATATATAATAATATAATGTCTATTGATTTAAGTATAACTTGCAAGTATATAACTTACACAATCATTTCAGGCAACTATATATGATTTTTACCCTTAATTATAAGGTGTTTTGATTTTGGATTTACTGACCCTTGCCATCTCACAATTTCCCTAAATCAAGAAAAAATATATAACGTAGTCGTTAAATCATCTAATAAGATTAATGCAATAAAATGTTGAGAAAAAGAAAATAAATCTGAACTTTCGAGTCAGCCCAATAATCAGACAAATTCTTCCAATTTTCTTCAAAAGTTCATTCAGGAGTATTGGTTCATGAGTATTGCATCAGAAGGAAAAGATCTACAATACTTATGCAACTTGAAACAACGATCCTTAGTCCTTTGTTTCAATAATGAAGTAACACAGTTTGAAACATTTAGGTTCTTAAGATCCATAATATTCAATTTCAACTATGAATAATACAAGGAGAGGGCCTTTGTTTGTCTTATCAGATTCATTAATCACTGACATCTCTCTAACATTCATGCTTAACCGCTGACACCACCACCGTAATCCCATCGCCATCTTCCCCATCAAACCACCACCTACTCCTTCCCTTATTCTTATGACTAACATATCAAGCATATAGGAACCATGTAGGAAACTCAACCCTAACCCTATATCTGCTTCTTTTTTCAGCTTCCAACTTCCTCCTTCCTCCACTTCGAGCTCTTTCTTCTTCTTCTTCCATCTTTCCCTTGTTCTTTCTAGCATTGTACTTACTTTTATGATAATACTTTCCCTATAAATCAAAATATTATTAGACATTATTATAATCTATAATGGATATAGATTTTCCACCTCTACCCTTATCCAACCCATCCCCCTCTTCCCCCGCTTCATCCCCTTCTCAAATGCCATCACCCTTTGCAACTCACTCTACAAATCAAACTATCCCACCCCTATCCCCAGCCTTTGCCTTTCCACATCTTAAAGTTTTTGTTCCATCTAACAAATTGTATCTACAGAATAAAGGGGCTAAAAAGACTTGGAAGTAGGTTGTGGGTGATAATTCAGACTCTTCTTTGATCTACTGTCCACCAGTTGAGATTGAAGGAAAGCAAATGGCGGATCCAAGTCTAGACATTCTGCAGTAAGGTGTTAGGTCATGGGATGAAGCACTCATTGGATTTTTTATGGATAAAAGGCCATCTTTTCCTATGATACAAGCTTGGACGTAGAGAAATTGGAAAGGTAGGCCTAATAGAAGTTATGCTAACTGAGGAAGATAAGCTAATCTTTACCTTCTTCTCCAAGTTGAAGCTCAAAAGGTAATTAAAGAAGGCTCTTGACACATCTCTCAACTTCAACCAGGCTTGAAATTACAGAAAATCAGATTGAAAAACATTCTTCTATGGGTGAATATCCATAATATTCCTTTAGAATATTGGACAATTAAAGGTTTGAGTATGCTAGCTAGTTACTTAGGAAAACCAATCTGTATGGATGAAAACACTGCTTTAAGAAAAAGGACTGGATTTGAATAATTATGTTTTAGTATGGATA
The DNA here is from genome assembly GCA_027563885.1 of Erythroxylum longipes. Classification (NCBI taxonomy): domain Eukaryota; kingdom Viridiplantae; phylum Streptophyta; class Magnoliopsida; order Malpighiales; family Erythroxylaceae; genus Erythroxylum; species Erythroxylum longipes. Next base: position 12,278,880 of record JAOQMS010000001.1, on the reverse strand, counting down.
TTTCTAAGGAAATGAAAGACAACATTCCTATCCTAATATTGGTCGATGTGCATTCTCTCAGAGAAGACAAGGTTTAGTTACATACCAATGAAAGCCTCCCCTAAAAGCACAAGGAAAAGAATGGAATCCAACGGGAGAGTTTTCACTAGAGGAGATTATTAGGAGGTGTCGGGATTGGAGAAGCAAAATTCTATAGATAAAAAAGAGTTAGAGGTAGTTGATCATGTATTAGATAATCGTGAAAGCCAAAGTAGGTTGGTTCAGGCTAAAAGTGAACTACCTACAAAAGATGAGAGTGTCCAAGTGGATAATTTTCTAGCTTTAGATCAACAAGTGGAATTTCAACAGAAACCTTTTAGTGCCTCAAATAAACTTTCAGGGAACTAGTGGGAAAGAGAAAAGGAAATTAATGGGACAAATCTTTGTCATCGAGATAAGGAAATCCAATTAAATGAGCATACTCAACAACTGGAAGAACAACAGAGAGGAGCTAATCACGAGGAACATTTTGAACAAGTAATCTCTTAGAAAAGTAATAGGAGTAGTAGGAAAGGCTCCAAAGGGAAAAGCAACCTTATATGACCTGATAGTTTGGAATCTAAAAGGAATAAACAACCCTTCCAAGCTTAACGCGGTAAGGGATTTTGTTTTGAAGGAAAAGCCTTTGTTATTTTGTTTCCTGGAGACCAAAATTAGGGAAGCTAACTTGAATAAATTAAGTTGTTTAGGGAGCAAATGACAATTTCTCACAAACCACCAATGTCATGCTATGGGAGGATTATTATTGTTTACGATGGAGACCTTTTGGAAGTGGAAGTGTTGGAAACCAATCAGCAATTTATCCACACAAAGCTTAAATTCAAAATGGAAAACACTTATGCTTTAGCTACATTTTTCTATGGCTTTAATATAGGGTTTCAGAGAACTAAACTATGGACGTCCCTTCGAAGACTCAAAGCTTCAGTTAGGGGTCCATGGTTAGTTGTGGGGATTTTAATGCAACTCTATACAGAACAGAGGCAGAAGGGAAATGTAGCCTACTCAACTACACCTCTGATTTGTTTGATTGCATGCAGGATGTGGAATTAAATCTGAAGGTTATAGATTCACTTAATCCAATAAAAAAAGCTCTAACTGGTTCATTCGTAAAAGGTTAGATAGAGCAATGATGAATATGGACTAGTTAACTACCTTTTCAGACAGTTATGCTAACTTCTTAGATCTGGGAATTTCTGATCATCCCCCTATCAAGGTGCATAATTTGTTTAAAATGATTAGAATCCTTCACCCTTTTGGATTCAACAATTTTATGGTTAATGTGGAGGGAAGTAATTACTAAGGGACTAGAGCATGAGATCTATGGTCCTAAGGATTTTATTTTATTTTTGCAAAAGCTTAAAGCTATTAAATAGGAATTGGAGTGGTAAAATTTAAAAAGAGGTCAAAATTTCACAAAGGAGATAGAGAAAACAAGAAGCAAGCTATCGATAATCTAGAAATCCTGGGCAACTAGACCAACTGATTGCAATCTAGCTATAGCTGAAAGGGAAGCTCTTAAGTCCTATTTACAAATAGTGGATAATCAATGCTCTTTATTAAAGCAGTGGGCCCTAATTAATTGGATTAAGGATGGGGACAAATGTAAAAAAGTTTTCTTTAATTTAGGGACTGCTAAAAGAAATGTCAATAGAATAAGTTCCACAAAATCTGAATTTAGGGAAACTTTATTTAGACAAGTTGAAATTGCTAAGGAAGCTAGGATTTTTTTATCAAAATATATTAGGAACAGAAGGTTATTATGTGGGTAATGGAGTGAATCTTAGGCAATATGTTACAGCCAAGATTCCTGAACATGAAGCATCTTTGCTAATTCACCCTGTCACGGATCAGGAAATATAGAAGGTGGCTTTTAATATGAATAGGTTTAAGGCTCTGGGCCTATATGGGTTGAATGTTTTTTTTATAAAAAACTTGGGGAAACATTGGGAGTCTTGTAAAAGATGTTTTAAAGGAGTTTTTCCAAAATGGAGATTAATAAGACCTTTCTATGTTTGATCCCTAAGAGTTCTAACCCAGTCGCTTGCAGTGATTTCAGACCTATATCATACACTAATTCCCTCTATAAGATCATCGCCAAGATATTGGAAAATAGGCTTAAAGATGTTCTTCACTTACTCATTAGTGAGAGTCAAGGAGCTTTTATAAGAAGTAGACATATTGGGGATAATATCCTTTTATTGCAGGAGCTTTTGAAAGGGTACACTCAAAATCGAAGACCTCAAAACTGTATTATTAAAGTGGACCTACAAAAAGCTTTTGATAGTGTTAACTATAGTTTCTTGCTATAGATTATAGAGGTTATGAATTTTCCCCATAATTTTATCAAATAGATTCAAGAATGCATTACAACTACCTTATATAGAAAACTGATTAATGGAAGCCCCACAGAGACTTTTAAAGGCAAAAAAGGTCTTAAACAAGGGGACCCTATTTCCCTTACCCATTTGTTATTTGCATGAAGGTTCTCACCCTTATGCTAAAACACAATACTTCATCTGACTCTAAGTTTAGATACCATTCTAAATGTAAGAAGCTTTCTGTAACTAGCTTATGTTTTGCAGATTATCTTATACTTCTTATTAAGGCAAATGCTCTTTCTCTTTCTTTACTGATGAGTACTCTCTATAGCTTTAAGAAGTTGTTTGGATTGAGTATCAATTTTCATACAAGTTATTTCTTACTTTCTAAAGTGTTGCTTACCTAACATGTAACACTCCACTACTATAGAGTATATACTCAAACATCTAAAGGATATTTCAAAACATAACCTATGATAATGGCATGTTAGAGCAATAACTTTCACTTATGTGGCATCATACAAAATAACAAAATACTTAAATACTCAACTCCTCATTTAAAAGCAACTCTTCCATTTCATTCACTAAAATAATTTACAATGTAGTCATTAGAACAAATATTTACATTGCCAAAACATTTGAGAGTTTACAACTCTTTATACAAAAGTTCTACATGACATGAGAACTATATATGTACACAATCTATAACTCCTCAGATGTCAGCTAATCGGCCTTTGAGCAATTCTTTAGTCCAAAATCAAGAGTACTAGTATGTCTTAGAAACTATGTCTCCTCTCTCGTACCTGAAAAGCCATGTTGTAATTTTTGATAAGTTTTGCGAACTCAGTGAGTAAACCATCATTGATGTGCTCACTTACTTCAGACATAAAAATATCTCAAATCTAACCAAATTCACAATATTTCACATCTCAATAAGACATAATGGATGTCATACATTTCATATACTCTTTTAGATCTTATATATCCCAATCAATCACATTATCAACAAATACTCAAATATAACATATCACTTTATCATCATAATTTCTTAAAAGGATTCATAATCATAAATTTATAAATGCAGATGAATATGAGACTCCATATTCATTGTTATTTTGTTATGACCAAGCACCTTTCACTATCCCATATCCCTCGTGGATATCGGGCTCATTTAGATACAGATATAGTCCTGTACCTATTGTGGATACCGGGCTCATTAATCACAGAGCCAGGCTCTAAATGTAGATTTCTGAGCTTAAAGCTCTTTTACATTGGTCACTCCAGTCACAACGCCTTTATCTGACCATATATTTAATGTGATGCATCAAATCATAAAATATGTCATCAACAACATTTATTCATGATGCACAGTCTAAATCTCATGTTCATCGGACCTCAGTCTAACATTCAACTTTTATTGAGTATACGGATATCATTTAGATTCATATACAAACAGAGCACTTCCAATACATTCCCATATATCAAACTCTTCAGACTGTAAAATTTTGGAATTATCACGATCAATTCATTAACAGTTCAATAAATGGGAATTAAATAGAAATAAATTCAATCCTAGTGAGAACATTTAGGTTAGTCACAGTACGCTCTAGTATACGCTATTACCTAGGTAATCCGAAAATGTCAGGATGATGGCGTTCGACTTGAACGTCTAAATACACATACATTGTACACATTACGAAAGTGATCAAACAAATACATATTCAATTATGCACATATATATGTTCCATATTCAATGCATGCTCAATGACTTTCCTGGGTTTGTTTCCTTCATAATCATTCAAATATATTCACTTAGATATGTCTTGTTTACACTTAGGTTGACATCTCAAAATAACTTGATTATTCTAAATTCATTAATCAATCATTCAACCAACTTCATCAACATCCAATTAGGTTCATTTCAAGCCTCATTCAAGCTTAAATGCATCATAGGAAAGTACCTTATCATTAGTTGTTTCAAACGTCACTTAAAAGACAACATTTCATGTTTAAGCCTTGCCCATGATCGTGATGGACATTGCCACGATCGTGACAAAACCAAATGCAGTAGGCCACAATCGTGCGAACTCTACCAAGATCATGACATAACCAAATTTTAATAGGCCACGATTATACGCTGAAGGCCACGATCGTGCCCTTCATTATTTCCTCCAATTCTCCACGAATTCCACATATATAAAAACATCATTTACACTTCCAATTTTCCAGAATTCATACTCATTCATACATCCTCATTTATACCTGAAATATACCCCAATTCCAACTCAAAATTATGTAAGTGATAGCTCACAAATCATGGTCTTTCATGCATTAAGAATCAAACCAGAACCTAACTTACCTTATCATGCATATAGTCCCAATTCTTTCTCAATTGAAGAACATTATGTTAAAATTTTCCTTTAGCATAAATTCACTTTCATTATGCATCAAATCCAGACCTAATTTAACCATAATTCAACCTATAATTCCATGATTTTCTTACTCTGAAAATAAGCATAAAAACATCCAAGTTCATTCAACATTTTTCCAGCACATATCATCACCAAAATCTCATTCATTTCCTTCTAATTCAAACATCATTCTCATGCCATTTAGCATTCCGCAAAGCTCAGATTGCTACTTACTTATTAGTCTTTCAATTCAGCTCCAAACTCCGTATCATACTAGCCCTCTATGTAAGCAAAAATTAACACAATTCCTAGATGAAAACAAATTGATTTTGGGCAGTAATATGAAGATCACATTCAGCTGGTTACTTGGCTATTTTGTGAAGGATTAAGGTATGAATTTCATGTAACAAGTTAGCTAGGGTTTAGGCAAAATGCAGAAAGATGTTGGATGCAGTTTCGGTGGAGATACAATGAAAGGTGTAGCAGAAACTTTGCTGCTAGACTTTGCCTCATCAATATGCTAGGAGTCCTAATTTGGCTAAGGCATATGTCTTAAGGCATCTATGCCATGTATCAATCAATTATGTTGCCACTAACCTCCTTAAGATGCTGCCATTTGTCACCAATTAATTATTCCACTTTTCACATAATAATTGGTCTATTTGTCAATTAATTACTAGTCCACTTATCACTCATTTAACTATGCCAAATGTCACTCAATTATAGGCTTAATAACCTAATTTTTTAAGTATCAATTTACCCTACCACTAGGCATTTTTCCTAGTCCAAATGTACAAATTATTTCATCAATCTCCAAATTAATAATATTTAATTCCAAATCACTAATTTGATTCCAATCAAATCAAAATTCAAGACATAACAATTCATAACTCACATCAGAGTCATTTTAAATCTTTCATAGCCCGGGATATGTCAATTGAGTGCATATGTTATCGTTGTAATGTGCACTAATTAATTCATGTATGTATGCTAATGTTACGCATGTATATGCAAAGCTCTCAATGCTATTATTCATTCACAATGATTTAGGGTACTAATTGTTAATGGTAAAACCTATCTACTTGTTTTACACTTAAAATATGTAAGTGAACGAGTCGTGACTTGTAGTAAAAGAGCAGATATCGATCCCACAGGGATTGATGCTTTGATACTGCTTAATTTAGACACAACTTTGTTTAAGAAACTAAATTATGAAATGCAAATAATTTGAAAATTAAAATTAAAATTAAAAGACTAATGTAAAAAATGGACAATACCAAAATTGCAGAAAATCTAAATTCAAGAATCTAAATACTAGAGTCTACTTTTTTTTCCTATTTTTTCTCCCTCCTATTTTATCGATTGAATTATGTCTCACCCTAGATTTCTAAATATACTAATTACCCTCTCTCAAGGTGTAACTATTTTTCCATAATCGAATTAATAGGAATCAATTGGACGATCGCTCAACCTACCCAATGACTCTACCGATTCAATTAGTTATTAAACTATCCTATGGGTGATCAATTGACTAGTCGAGATCTCTCTTGTAACTATTCAATTAATGTGATGATTGCTAGTCTATAGTTCGTCAACTCTCTTTGTACAATCCTACACGAATTTCATCTCACTCACTATCTTGATTTGTTTCAAGATAACAATTAAAAACAACAATCAACAAAGACAATTACATTCAATTCAATAAAATAGGAGTTTAACATAATAGTTCCAAAAGCAATCCGTAAAATGGAATCAGCCTAACATGGTCTCCATAACATCATTAACATTCAAATAATCCATTTTTACAAAGAATAGAAGAGATTAAAATAACATAAACTTGAATAGAAAGACTCCTTCTCTTTTTTGCCAATATCTGGAATTTTGGTGTTAATGTGCTATTTTGCCCAATCATGATGATGATCTTTGTCTTCAATCCTTCCTTAATGCTCCAAACATATGTTCTTCACTTAAGGATGGTGCTTCTATAGGTGGGTGTCATCTCTCTTAAATATGGAGGCTTAATTCTCTTTTTATAGTCCAAAAACCCTAAGTTTAATGAAGCATTGTAGATTGCCTCAGATTTTAATTCCCATACTTGTAGGAATTGGCATGATTCCCACGAGCGTGGGAATTTGTCACAGACACTCCTCATTTCTTCTGTAATTCCCATGTCCATGGGAATTTGCATGATTCCCATGAACATGGGAATTTTTCACAGATGCATCCCTCATTTCTTCTCCTCTTTGATCTTTAGTTCACCCTCCAAGTTGCTCCTTCCTTCTTCCTACATAAAAATAGTCAATTCTTACCCTCAATCAACATCAAACACACAAGAACAATATGAAAATCAAACTTAACGAAACCATACAAAATGAATCCAAAGTTAGAACAATAATCAACAATTATGCTAGAAAACACATGCTAATTACTTATAAAAACGTATCCTAACGCACACCTATGACTAATCCCTAAGCATGTTCCAAAAATCAGATATTACATAACATATTCCTTGTCACAAGCAACTGGCATGACAAAGTAAGACCCTCCTCTTCTGTATTTGGGCATTCCTTTTTCTTCTATGAGACTAAGATTTTGTGAATGTCTTCCTTTAATAGAAAAAATTCATAAAAGGTAGGGGGTCTTGGACTAATAGAACTTTGTCCTATGGAGGTAAACTTTAGCTTTTGAAGTCGGTAATTATATCTATGCAAGTTTACTAATGCTCTTACATCTTCCTCTCCAAAGGACTTATTAAAACCATGGAAAAACTAATGAAGCAGTTTCTATAGGGTAAAGGAAAAAGTGAGAAAGGAATAGATAAAGTGAATTGGAAACAAATTTGTCAACCGAAGGAGGCAGGTAGGTTAAGATTGGAGTTAATCAGCATAAACAACCGATTTCTAATGACCAAGAGAATTTGGAGAATCTTAAGTAAAAAACATTCACTGTGGATTAAATGGATTTATATCCATATATTAAAGGGTGGGAGTTTTTGGGCTTTAAGAATTAAAGACAATTACTCTTTCTTCTTCAATCAAATCCTCAGGTTGAGGGAAGATGTTCAGCAGCATATTACATATCAAATTGGTGCAAGAGATAGAATCTCTCTCTGGTATGATAACTAGACCAATCAAAAGGCTTTAATTCATAATAAGTTGGCAAGATCATTGTTGGAAAGGTTCTCTAAGAAAACTAAGCTTCAAGAAATAATTAGAAATGATAATTGGTTGCTTTGCTTAGAACTAATACTTCTGCACATTCCCTAATATAAAAGACTCAAGAAGAATGATATATACTTATGGGATGGGATCTCTATATCAAAAATCACTAATATGTAAGTTAAAAAGCTGATGAATGGGGCAGTTACAAGAATAGGGTGGTGTTCCTTGATTTGAAGCAAGGCTCTTAAACCAAATGCCAGCTTTCTCCTCAGGCTAACTATGTTAAATAGGCTCAGTGCTACGGAGGGACTAAAGTTCCTATCCTCTCTTAAGTAATGTATTCTGTGCAATCTAGTGGAGGAGACTAGAGATCATCTATTTTTTGAGTATGGTTTCTTTAAAGAGGTGTGGATTAGAATTTATAGTCTATATACCCCTAGAACTAGTTATTGCAATCTCACAGTTATCTAATTAGAGATATCTCAATTACATATCTCTAAATATGACAAGGAAATGCTTATGGTCATAGTTGTAACTTGTCTCTAGACTATTTGGAAAGAGAGAAACAACAAAAGGTTTAAAGGGAGATTTAACAACCTAATCTCTCTTATAGAACTCTCTATGGAAAATATTACAGAAAAACTATTTATAAATCAGTTGGGACAACATAGTAGTAGAGGACTGGCTCTCTCTTACATAATATAGTCTTCAGTAGGTTCTTTCTATTTGGGATTCAGTAAAGTAAATAATACTACTTATGCATTGTTTTTTCCTAAGCAACTCAAGCAGTTCTCGAAATAACCAACTTAAGACAAAATGGGAAAATGAAGATTAAGGGGAATATAACTCACCTTCGAGGGCTCCTGGGAATACCTTCTCTAGATCTACTGCCTCACCAGTCGAGTTAATGAAGGAAGTTCCTCGGTTGTACCCTCCAAACTCCTAATATTCAAAATAAAGCCTGCTACTCTTTAGAGATTTAGAAGAAAAAAAACTATAGAATTAGACCTCCTACTTGAGATGTAATTCTCTTTAAGATAGAGATGGATTATAGAGAAGTCGTATTGCCATCGTCGTATCATAGTATCCTGAGCTCCCCATCCTAATTGAGTAATCATTTAAAGAGTCGAGAAAGGAGAGGAGAGTTTTTCCCTAATTATCGATACGTTGTCGCACAATCTCCTCCCAAATTTGGTTCCTATATTGTCATTTTGTCTTTTGAGTTTCTATTGTTGAATGTCATCATGTGTTCTCACGAGGGAGAGTTTCCTCTCCTTAATTGTATACTATACTTCTTCTAACTTAATGAAATTTTAAATTCTAAAAAAAACTATGAACAATAAGTAAAATATTAATTAATCTTAAAATCAATGAAACTATAATGAAAAAAGTTAAAGATTTTGTAAAATTAACATAAGTTTGTCCAAAACATTTCCAAGCAAGTTTTCTTCCTTCAATTCCTTAACATGTTTTAGATAAGGTAATTATTTTCTCTTAATAATCCCCAATTCACTTGAGAATTTCGCAGATTAGACCTTATTTACATGATGACCTTGCTGATTATCAATCTGTATTAATAACTTACAATTCATTAGAATAATCACTTTGCGATTCGCAACGTCAAGTTATACCTCTACCTTTTTTTTCTAATACTAGCATTGGAAGCTGACAAAAAAAGAATAATAATAAGAAACTATTAGAATATATAAATATTTATTTGAGCATAAGTCTAGTTGAAGATATTAAAGATTAACAAACCTGCACTAGTGGCTTCATTATTTCTTGAGGTAGAATGAAGTTGTTGTGTATGAATAGAAGGCATAATATAATTGTTGCTTTATTGTGGCAATTTACCAAAAGAAGCTTATTTCCTATAGCAAAAAAAAGGCACTTTCATGATACATTCAATCATTATAATCGAGATACATTCAATCATCAATATTAATCATATTAAAATAAATGTTACCAACATTATAGTAAGACAATAGAAATAACATTTTTATGATACCTTCAATCATCATAATCAAGATCTGCAGAATCATCATCATTTAATGCATTATAATTTAACTCTTAATCACTATTATTTTCAGCCAAAGTATCATCATTTCATATAATTAATCCTTAATATATTCCTCTCTAGTATATTGGGATCTCTCATGTGGAATTATGACATATCCTTATTTTTAATTTTGAGAGCTACATAATGTAGCTGTATTTTAATCTCTTGATATACTTCATCACCATCTTCGCCTAATAGACCATTTTCCCTTTCATATAGATCAAAAAGATTTTGTTGTTGAAGCTTTTACACAACTTTCCAAATGATGCCCAATACAGTGTCATTGAGATAGAACACTTGCTTCACTTAACTTGTAAGCATAAATGGTTCATTTTCATACCATATGCTACTAACATTAACGCTAGTAATATTTCCATTAACTTTTATGTTAGTCCCTTTGTCACTAAGATTAAACTATTTATACTTCAATAGAACAACCTTTTTATCTTTGATGTAATGTAAATCAATTATTTTAGAGATAATATTGTAGAAATCAATAAAATCATCCTTATGTTGTTTCTCAACGACAACCCTACAATTTTGGCTTCTAAGGCAACTATCACGCTCTTTTATGTAAAGTCTAACTCCATTAACAATGCAACATATATGTTTTTTCCCATATATATGAGTCTCGCAAGCTAAAGCATATAGTGTTGTCGTCACTTATGGCAATTTATGATTATGTCATTTGAAAAACTACAAGTTAATGTTATAGTCTTACTTACAATATTCATTTGTTCACACTATTATATGAATAGCTTACTTATATCCTAAACCACGATGGGAAGTTTATCTTATGCCTTATGCTTCTATCTCACCTTTGTGCTCTTTAGTTAAAAAGTAAATTAATGTAAGAAAATAGAGGTTCAATGCTAAATATAAATAAGAAATAATAACTGAGAAGTAATATACATACTCCATATATAAATCGGCTTCCTCACAGTTGTTTAAAATCTACCAATGGCCAATTTCAAGTTCCTCTTTGGTTAACTCCACATAATTTCCTATTCCAAATAGCCTTAATTTTTAAGAGAAAACTGACAAGCCACGATCTTGATCAAAATTGAATTTATGTTCTTCTGTATTAAATCATGTCTCCATATTACTTAAGTGCTTAAAGAAAAAGTCAAGCATTCATTTGATATATAAGTCTCTACAATAGAGCCTTCAGGTTGAGCTCTATTGTGTATTTAGTGTTTAAGAGAGCTTAAAAACACAAAAAGGTGTAAAACATCCATTTATGACTAAATAATACTAGAAGACAAAAAATGTGGAAATGAATACAAATTACCTTTCAATTGGAAACATACATCAAATTTGAATCAGTCCATAAAGTTTTACCTTGTATGGGAAGTGAATTTCCGAATGCACCATAATATCAAAGAATGATGGCGAGCAAACTAGTTTAAGCTTACATAAAATCAAAACTATGTCTTTTTTAATTTTTTTCAAGTTCTTTTACTTTTTGTATCTTACAACATAATTGCTTAAAAAAGCCACCCAATTATGTTAAAGTTACTGACACATTCTTCGATAAACACCCATATATTCTAACAGGAAGTAATCGTTGTAGAAGTATACTAAAATTATGGCTCTTTAACTCAAAAACTTTTCCCTTATTACCATTGACACAATGGGTATATTAGAGGCATACCTATTAGGAAACTTGATTGATTTAAGAAATTGACAAAAGGGTTGTTTTTCCTTTTTTGCACATAGTGTAACATATAAGTAGAATCATGTATGACCCATCATCTATCCTTTTCAAACGCAAATCTTTTCTTATATTCATGTATTCTAAGTCTAATATAACCTTAATTGTGTATTGTTATTTTCCATCAATCCCTATCAAAGTACCTTAAATATTCTCATAATGTTTTCTTCAATATGTATGACATCAACATTATGTCTTTATAGTAAATCCTTCTAATATGGCAAATTGAAAAATATGCTTTTTTTTCAATTAAGATCAAGAGAAGTTTGATTTCAATTTTTATTACTTAGGTGTTTGCTAGGTATAAATTCTTGCAAATGTGATAATTGATCAAACATGTCATCACCTGACAAATGTAAAGGCACTTCACTATGTTCTACTTTGCCATTAACCAATTTTCTTCCCCACCATTTATACCCATTTTCTAAGTAAAGGCGATGTCTTGTATAACATATTTTACTTTGTAGCCTTATTGAATGAGTTTGATGATTACACACAGGACAAGCCATATACCCTTTAGTATTCTATCCAGAAAATTGTCGTATGCTAGAAAATCATTTATTGTCTACAAAACAATCACATTTATTTTAATTTTGTCACCTTTAATAACATTATAAGTTTCAAATATGACATCCTAAAGATGTTTTAAATCATTAGTTGGTGGTTGCATGTGTACATTGATATCTTTACTATGAACAGTGGGTCCTGGAATAAGTAAAGCAACAAGAAAAATAGCTCCTTCATATAATTCTATGGTGGTAAATTATATGGCACAAGAATTACCGGCAACATACTATAGGAAATACTTATATTAAGAAATGGATTAAACCCATCAGAGGCTAACCTAAGTAGAACATTATGATAATCAACTTTGCAAACCATGGAAATTTCTCATCAAACTCTTTCTATGCCTTTGAGTTTACTGGATGACATATATTGTTATCATTAATGTGTTTGTTTTTATGCCACCTCATATCTATGGATGTTTTTATTGACATAAAAACCTTTGTAATTGTGGTTTAATACGGAAGTATCTCAAGATTTTGTAGGGTATCATTTTCCTTTTTCAATCATCCACTTGCTACATTGATGTACCATAAGTAGGACATTCTTTAAGATCTTTAAACTCTTGCCAAAAGATAACACAATCAGACTCACAAGTTTGTATTGATATATATCGTAATCCAAGGTTCCTTAATAATTTTTTGGCTACATAGTAAGACTTGGGCAATTTGTGACCAATTGGTAATGAATTATTAAGCAACTCAATCAATATATCAAAGGATTTGTTACTTCGCCTATATATATGGTAGCTTGTAGTAACACTATACAAAATAACTAGATCTAAAACTATAGCTAGTGACAAGTCTAGGTCGATCCCACGTAGAATTTGTGTAAATCTTTTATAGTAAAAATAATTGGTGTTTAGGATAAGATGTTTTGATTGAATATCAAAATAAAGTAAAATTAAACTAACGAAGCAAATCAAAGAAAACAATTAAAAATGAGAAAAGTGATGAATATGTTAGGGACCCAATCATCGGATCAATCTCAGCCTACAGGTAATTAAACATACTTCATTGAAGTGTTATTCTCATACCTCTCCTAACAACTATTAATCGTAGGTTAATAATAAGCTATGTTAACTCCAATTTTCCCTTAGATTGCGCTCAATAAAAATAAGCTCTTTAACCGAACCTAGCTATCGAACAACCTAGGATAAGCTCTCTAGATTTAATTGGACAATCGCATTACGAGTTAAGAAAATAGAATAATTAAGGTAACAACCACATAAGATCGAGTCATTTAACCAAGGTTATATTATCCCTAATGATTCGAAATCAATCAGAAACAAAACAATCATGGATTGTATCCCTAATGATTCGATATCATTAGTAGCTACAAACGAATCTCAACATAACAATTACGGATTATATTGAAGATTCTAGCAATGGGTTTGTAATAAACAATCCAATGGATGCATTAAGATCATCTTTACATAATAGCCAAACAATAAATATAGGATAATATAATCAATCTTTATGAGAGAAAGAAAAAATATGCATGGAGAGAATGCTTAACCATATTCTTCGGCGTTACTATCACCTCCGAATCGGGTCAAGGAATCCTACCCCTTTATAGGTTTCCAAAGAATGAGAGGTTTTCCCCTTCTTCTCTTCCAAAACTAAGAATTCACTTCTCAAAACAATTAATAACGATTCTGCCATCAAAACACTTTATTTATACTGAAAACTAGGATTTGGGCATAGGTGGCAAAAGTCACAGGTATAGCTTGACGACTTACGGCCGAGAATGGCCTAGTTGAGGCTCATAATAGCAAGCCCCATGTCATGCCCATGACAAATTTGTCATTGACGTGTATGGTTAAGTCCCATGACAATTTATGTCATGGGCATGAATGATAAGTCACGACCATGACAACTTAAGTCATGGTTGTGATTTGCAATACTCATGGCTATGACTATTGCACTGCACCATATGCACTTCATTTTTTTGCATTTTCTTGTCTCCTTTTCACTCTAGTCCTTATTCTTCTTACTTCATGAAGACAACTAAGTGTGCATCTTAAGAAGATGGCTTAAAAGAATGTGCTTTCAACTCACTTTAGCTCTTATGCTTCCAAATTATACCTAAAACCAAATATGAGCAAAAGTGAATATCTTAAGCATTTTAAAACATTGATCACTAAGTGTCATGAATTACATGTATCAATAATTAAGCATATATCAAGTTCCCCCACCCATAGCTTTTAACCGTCATCGAGAAAAACATCAAAATCAAAGTCATAACCCAAAGACTTTCACAATTTCCATATTTCATAAAAATAGATAATCATAAGAAAAGAGGAATAATTTTCAAAAACCATAGCAAAAACCTAACATTCAATGCTTCTACTTATGATCAATCAACATTCATCACCTTTAGAAACCGATCAATCTAGAGGTAGACTTGAAAAAATGTGTTTAAATATGATAAATTCATAAGTACACTCAAACACTATTCATGATCATGACAACCCATAACTTTGCATATCATTTCATTTCTCCACCACTAAAATTTACATGCATAATCATAAATCAAAGGAATTTTCTAAGGTTGTAATGTGGGCAGAGTTTAATGTGAGATGTATTTGGATAGTGTAGTGTAAAAGCAACCAAAGCTAGTGAAGCATGAGTAACACTCGATGTGACATCAAGTGCAAGAACCAACATTCACTTACAGTTGTGTACATTAGCTATGATGAACGGCAAAACTATGTTTCATATATTAAATTCAAGCTCCCACACCACACACCACAAACCACATGAAGCATAATTATTTAGAAGGGATCACTCATCAATATTGATGATAACAATACATTAAACCTACAAGTAGTGAACCTTCCAAAACAACATCTACCTCATATGCAACACACTCAAATCACCTATTCAATACAACTTTAGGAGGAAAAACTAATCATGAATAACTTTTCAAAACAATTGCATTTCCTCGTTGATACTTTTTATTTAAACATATTATAAATATCTCTTCACACTTTTCTTCCTTGTCTAATTTCTTTGAACTGCTAAGTAAAGGTGAAGAGTTAGTATTAATAATAATTATGGACTCAGTACTCACCTTAGCTAAATGATATATTCATGTCTCCTTTGAGGTCTTCTCCACTTCTTCTTTATAAGCAATTCCTTCAGTAGTCCTCTCAAGACTCTCAAGCTCCTTTTCACTCTGTAAGATCTCTCTACACTAACGTCCCTTAAGTCCACCTAGGGTAGATGGTTACATCTCTCTGCTTTGTGATTCTAGGTGATTGATAGCTTTCATCATCTGAACCATCTGGCTTACCAAGTTCTGGATTCTAGACTTTGTATTTTACTGGAATTGTAGCATATCTTTCTGAATTTACAGAGTATTCGAAGCAAGAGACATAAATATGTCTTCAAGAAAGGTACATGAGTTGGAGTAAGGGGCTTCTAGTCTATATAGGAATTTTTGTTCATCCTACAACTCATCTAGATAGTAGTATTGCTGGCTATCCCATCCACAAGATAAGTTTGATTGATCAATCCAAGCTTGGTTATCGAATTGGGAATGTGGGCTATAGGCAAAATTGAAATACTTTTGCAATGAAATACTCCTTTTGCTATGTCTCTCTTTTCTTTTCTTCCTTTTTTAAAAACAAATACAAACAAATGTTAAAAGATTAAGAAATAAATGTAAAAAATGACAAACAAAAATATACAAAACATTAATTAAAATCAATAACAAAAACTAAAGCACCACATTCCTTGGCAACAACGCCAAAATTGGTAGCGCGTCGTAACCCATACATAAAATAACTAGACCTAAAATTATAGCTAGTGATGAGTCTAGGTCGATCCCACAGAGAGTGTCTATAAAACTAAAAAATAATCAGTGTTTAGGTTAGGGGGTCTTGATTGAATAAAAATAAAGTAAAATTAAAATAATGAAGGAAATTAAAGAAAACAATTAAAAATGATAAAAGTGATGAATGCATTAGGACTTGGTCATCGATTCAATCTCAGCATATACACAATTAAACATACTTCATTAAATTGTTATTCTTATACCTTTACAAGCAATTATTAATCATAGGTTAACAATAAGCCCTGTTAACCTAGTTTTCCCTTAGGTCATGTACAATTAAAACAAGCTCTTTAACTGAACTTAGCTATCTAACAAAATTTAGGATAAGCTCTTTAGATTTAATTGGACAGTCGCGTTACAAGTTAGGAAAACAACATAAAAGAGTTTTCTTAGGTTCTTTCTTGTTTGTTATGAGTTTTCTACCATATATATGTTAGATAGATGAGCATTAAAATCTATTTTCTTCATTTATCTATTAATTATTTATTCTTATTTATTGCTTTGATTGGTTGATGGTGAAGTTGTCTTAGGCTCCCAAATTAAAATCTGCAAAGTAAACGTAGTACAAAGGAGAAGGATCGTTCTCACGAGGAACCTAATAGCTAAATGTATGAAAACAAATATAGAAATTTTTTGAGAAATAGAAAGTGTAAATAAACTATAATCAAAGAATAATCAGTAAACAAACCTTGGTTTACAGGTCATCTCCGTCATTGAACATTCGTTGATCATCTACATTAAAGATATTCAGCTCATTACAGATATACATCATCAAGTAATATTTATCTCCTAGGTTGGATAATCAAAACATATGTTTAATTAACCCTTACTAGTTAATAATTCAGATATGATCGTGAATTCAGTTACTTGGTAGCAGCAAGATTAAAGAGAACATGTATGTTACAAATTTAGCCAGTTAATTATTCAATCATATAAATAATGCAAAGAAATAATTAATATCTAAAAATAAACTGAATTAAATGAAAAAAAGGTCTCACAATGTATTGAGTTTAATAACTTCAACTCCTTTTCAACTAAGAAAAGAACTTAGCCTTTCAAACTCATGGAGGCACACGTCTGCGAATTAGGCTTCTGATGTCCACCGTCCTCATAAAAAACAAAGATATATATAGGATATAAAGTATCCTATTCCTAAAAGAAGTCTTATACCCTGATTAAGGTAATTCCCAAAAAAAAAAGAGTTTTCTTTTTATATTCTGTTAAAAGCTCCCAAAATAAGCCTTTCCATCAGGTCTCCACATCTGTTTCATTTTGCCATCTGCTGCCAACTAACTTAGTCCATTAAGTGTGCACATGCCTGGTCAACAGTAACACTTCTACCAACTTACGCCTGTTCCCTTAGTTGTCCATTTAACAACTTTTTTTTTCAAAATCAGCTCCGTGAATGCCCAAGACTTCTTAATAATAAAAGATGAGTAATTCCATTAGGTTGAACTCAACTTGCACTCAACAAAAAGGGAATTAGAAATCAAAATACTAAGAATTAATCATCCTATCAAATTCTCCCACGCCAGACCTTTGCTCACCCTCGAGCAAATATACCCAACCACGACACTCTATTAATTCATCTTTCAAAAGACTAAGTGCACCTAATCTGCTAAACTTTGCCAAGCAAGACATAAGTTACAACACACATCATAATCGCTTTTCACCAGCACAAATAAACAAAGTCAATTTAAGACATTCTCGTTCAAGGGCAGCATGAAACTAAGGTGAATTATTCTTACAGATTTCTCTCTTTACGCTTAAGTGTTTAAGGTTAAAGTGTTTCTCTCAAATCTCCCTCTAATAGCTTGCACTACCATAGGCTTGCAAATTCACCGGTCATCATTCACTCAAATTACATAAGCTCGTAGATCAAAAGGACTTTATTATAGGTTGTAATGGAGCTTGGGTCAAAGGTAGGACAAAAGGAATATATAGTCTTAACCACAAGTGTTCATAAGGCTCCTAAGTTTGTGGAAAGATATGATAAAGAGGACAATCAGATACTTCGTTACAAAATTTTTTGCCTCTCAATTCTGATTGCTTCCATTCTTAGACCCATTATTTTTTTTCTTGAATTTTTTTATATGGCTTAACATTTAACAATTAAGGCAACCTTATTCACAGGAACCAAAGATACATACAGAGGCATCTTAACCAGGAATTATCTCAGAGTATAATTGACCTCCACAAGTTTCCACATTAAAGATGAATGAATATTAACTTAGTCACCCTACTAAACTTATGATTGGGTAAGGATTTTGGGTTTTAAAAATAAAGAAGGACTTAATCATGTCTGTGTACTATGTACTCAAACAAATTCAATCTGGTTCAGTGCAAATTCTGAAGGCAAGCCTAATTAGAGGAGCATCGCACAACACAAAAAAGAGAAGGACATAACGATGTTGTCATTACGGCTCAAATCCGCTGAAAGGTTTAATTCAAAAATCCACCACAATTCCACTGATTACCTAATCACTTAAATGTCAAACGTTGACTAAGTGTATAAGATCGATTATTTCAATTAATTAGCACGGTTCACCTTAGACTCAAGTAGCCCAGTCCAATTTCATGCACACGCTTAATCTCATCCAAACTAATATGACAAAGCTTCATGGCTTAACAAACAACATAAGCATACAGAGAACAGAAAAAGGAATCAAAGAAAGATGAGACGCTTTTTTTTTATACACAGTCACACATATGTATCCCTTTCCCCCATACCTAAACCAATGTTGTCAAACTAAACAAGAACTAAAACGAAAAATAAATGGTAAGAAGAAGCTTCTCTCTTTGGCTGTTTAATAGATGGAGAAAAGATTATTGATGTCGAGGATGTGCAAACCATGTTGCTATACAGAGCTGACAAAATCCAAAAAAAAAAACACAAAGAAACAATAGTTCTATACCAACATCCCATTTTGTTAACTAATAAGGAGCTAAGTGATGGCGTCAAATGGCACAAAGTCATAGCAAATTGAAGACATAAAACAATTATGCTATTATAGCATAACCCATCCATCCTGCACTTGCTTATCTCCAATGACACAAATTGATGGCATCAAACAAGACCAGCAAGAAGCACAATAACATTTCGAAATGAGCAAAACAATCACAAACCCTACAACTCATAATTCAATCACTAGAAGGGCTACGAGCTCACATAACAAATCACAACATGAAATGATAAAAGCCATTCAACTCTTATGTTCAAAATCAAACATAATTGATGCAACTAGCCCAAATCTAAAACCAAATTGAACAATAATTCCATAAACAAAATCGAGCAGAAGACAGAATTGAGAGTAAGAAAGCGTACTTGGTATGGGAATTCTAGAGCAAAAATTAAGTGAAAATCACTAAAGACATTTGAAATTGAAAAAAAAATAATCCATGTATAACATTTAAGAAGCTGGTTGAAAAACTTACCTAGGTATTGCAAACTTACGCATCTGTTGAATATGCATACCCAAGTGAAAAGAAATCAAACCCATCAATAAAAGTCAAACGAATTGCAAACCTAAAGCTGAATTTGCGATGACATCTTGGTATAATCAAAACAAGTGAAAAATAAAAAATAAGTGAAAAATAAAAAATAAAATAGGAGAGTGGATAAGAAGGTCAGTCGGAAAGAGAAAAAAATATACTAAAAAATAAAAAAATAAAGTTCATTGATGTCGCCGAGAGGAAGATTGAGCTTCGGCATAATGTGGAGAGTGTGGCTACGGCTTAGATAGGGAAGAATGGTCAGTGCTGTAGTAAGTGGGTGGTGTAGGCATGGGATGGAAAAGGGGACAGTAGGAAGGGAATTAAAATCCCACTAAAAGTTCAAATTGATCAAAAATTTAAACAATGCCATTAAAAGTGAGACATTAAGTGGACACCAATTAAATAAATCAAAGTGAACTTCTCACGTAAAAACTAATCTATTTAATAAAATAACAATTGTCCCTTCAAAATTAAAAACGACCAAGCAAACAAATTAAAGGCGCTCCCCCACACATGAAATCAGCTTCAAATAAAATTAAACACATCCCACTTTAAAAAATGACGACTTGCTCCTAAAAATATTACAATTCTTTTTTCAAATAAAACACAAATAAAACCAAGACTCAGTAGTAACAGAAGAAAATGACCTACCTAGCTGTGATGCCCATATTGGACTTGAACAAGGAAAATGAAAACTCTTCTTTTTTTTTAACTAAAGATGTGCCAAATTTAAGAATTAAAAGACACACAAACAAATCAACAAAGAGATAAATTAAGCATGGGATGCCTCCCAAGAGCGCATTGTTTAACGTCGAATGCTCGATGGGATCAAAATGCAACTTCAGTCTTGATATACTGATAGAACCAAATCAATTTCCTCCACGAGCTCTACCTGCACATTCTCAAAATAAGGTTTCAAATGGTTCCCATTGTTGATGGTAAAACCTATCTACGGGTCGTGACTTGTAGCTTAAAAGAACAGATATTGATCCCACATAGATTGATACCCAGATACTACTTAATTTAGATAAAACTTATTTAAGAAATGAAATTGTTAAAAGTAAATAATCTGAAAAATTAAATTAAAATTTAAAGACTAACTCAAAACAATAAGCAATACCAAAATGCAGAAAAATTTGAATTCAAGAATCTAAAGACTAGAGATTACTTTTTTCCCTATTTTGTCTCCCTCCTATTTTATTGATTTAATTATGTCTCACCCTAGATTTCCGAATGTAATAACTACCCTCTCTAAAGGTGTAATTAATTATCCCTAATTGGATTAAAGGAAACCAATTGGACGATCTCTCAACCTACCCAATGACTGAACCTATTCAGCTAGTTATTAAACTATCTTATGGGTGATCAATTGACTAGCTGAGATCTCTCTTCTAACTATTCAATTAACATGATAATTGTAGATCTATAGGTCACCAACTCTCGTTGTACAATCCTACATAAATTTATCTTACTCGCTCTCTCGATTTGTTGCAAGATAATAATTTAAATCAACAATTATCAAAGCAACTTCATTCAATTCAACAAAATAGGAGTTTTGACAAAATAGTTCAAAAGCAATCCCTAAAACTAAATCAGCCTAACATCGTCTCCATAACATCATCAACATTCAAATAAACCATTTTACAAATAATAGAAGAAGTAAAATTGACAAAAAATTGAATAATAAAACTCCTTCTCTTTTTTGCCAAAATTTGGAAATTTTGGTGTTGATGTGCTATTTTGCTCTAATCTTGATGAAGATCCTTGATTTCAATCCTTCCCCAAGGCTCCAAACATATGTTCTTCACTCCAAAGATGGTCTTTCTATAGAAGGGTTTCGTGCTCTTTAAGATGGAGGCTTCATAATGCTTTTATAGTCCAAAAACCTAAATTTGATGAAGCCCTACATAATCCTTTGGATTGTAATTCCCACGACTGTGGGAATTTACATGATTCCCACGATCGTGAGAATTGACCATAGATGCACTTCTTTATTCTTCGTCTCTTGATTTCTAGCTCAATCTCCAAATTGCTCCATTTTCCTTCCTACACAACAAATAGTCAATTCTTACCCTAAAATAACATCAAACACAAAAGAACAACAATGGAAATCAAACTAAGAAAAACTATACAAAAAGAATCCTAAACTATAACAAAAATCAACAAGTATGCAAGAGAACACTTGCCAATTACATGGAAAAACATAGACTAATGCACACCGATCAACATCCCCACACTTGGATCTTTGCTTGTCCTCAAGCAAAATAAATACAACCACTCAATTTGTCATTTCATCTTCACAAAGATCAAAGCATACAATCCCTTATAATTAACCAACTCAAATATCAAGTTAATACACATATCATGACTACTTTTTCATTGGTATACATAAGCAAACTCAACAATTAACACCATCACTCAAATATAAGTAAAGATGCAAAAATGAATTTTCCTCATGATTTTCACTCATTTCTCTCAAGTGTTTGATTGTTAGTGTTTCACTCAAACTTCCTATAAAAGACTACACTACTATAGGCTTGCTAATACACCAATTCTCGTCCACTATGATTACATGCATAAATAGATCAAACGGACTTGTTTATGGTTGTAATGTGGTAAGGGTTAAGGTGGGTAAAGAGGGATGAAGGGTTAAGCAAAAACATTAGTAAAGTAAAAAGTGGTTATAAAACGTGATACAAAAACATATGTAGGAACACCCCACTGTTATAGATTTCATACCGAGATATCCTGAGGACATTCCAGTATATAATCTATAATAATAGCATGTTAACTATCTCACCTTCACTTTATAACATGGCAACATATCCAACTTAATCATGGCATCAACTATGTATGTAAAAGTCACAAAACACAATATTTCAAAACCACAACTTCGCACTTCATTCATTCATAAAAGTTTACACTGATACATCAAAAAACAATATTTATAACCGATATACCCAAGTTCTACATGGAATATATTAACTACTAAAAACAACTATAACTCCTCGATTGCTAGCTGATAGACCTTTCATCCATGTCTAGTCCAAAAAGTTCTTCTAGAAGATCTTAAAAATCTAGGTCGCCTGTCTCGTACCTAAAAAACCACATTGTAATTTTGGATGAGTTTTACGAACTTAATAAGCGAACCATCATTAATGATCTCGCTTCAAGCACAAAACACAATTATCATATAACCAACAATCATAATAAGACATAAAGAATGTCATACACATCATATACATTCTTTAAAAACTTGTACATCCTAATCAGACACATTATCATGACATATCACTTTCACATCAAAACTTTAGAAAAGATTTCACAAGCATATATTTCATAATCATAAATGTTCAAATGAAGAGGCATATGAGACTCTAGATTTGTTATTATTTGTTGTGACTGAGTGCCTTTCAAATACAGAAATAGATAATGGCCCATTGGGCCCAGTCAGAACAAAAATCACAGAGCAGAGCTCTACATGCAGAATACTGAGCATATAGCTCTTTCAAACCGGCTACTCTGATAGAATCTCATATTCATCAGACCTCAGTCCGGCATTCAACTTTCATTGAGCATTCAGAATTTAGTGGCAAACATATATCATTCAAATGTCAGATGCAAATATAACACTTTTAATACATTCCCGACTATTAAACTCCTCAGAGTTTTAAAGTCTGGAATTCATATTCAAATCACAACAGTTCAATAATTGAATGTTAAACAGAATGAATCAAACAATCCTAGGAAGATCATCTAGGTTGACTCACAAATGCTCCTTTTCTCTTATTGCCTTGAAGTCCCGGCAATGTCTGGATGTTGTCGCTCAATGTGTTCCTCTAAAACATATCATACATACACATATCACAATTTTGCACAAATATGAATTTATTTATGCACATTCATGTATACTGAATACGTGCAATGCATGTTCATGACAATTTCGAGTTCCTTATCATTATTCTTGTCAGAATATTCATTCATATATCAATACTCAATTTAACAATTCAGACTTGTCTAAAAACATACTTTCGGGTCTACTTTGCATGATTATTATCATAAGTAAAGTGAAGTAATTTGGCAACACTTCCTTCTGGAACATTGTTCTCCCTTGTCTTAAGTTTCGAATTACACTAAAATCATACAATTTGATTCAGTATTCTATGAGTTATGCTCACAATAACACAGACTGTGTACATTTGAACTTTTGGCTAGTACATAATCATACCCTCGACAGTGTACAACTTATATCTCTCAATTACCATATCCAAAAATTATAAACGTTATATCAATAAAAATATAAGAGAATAAAATACAAATTTTTTGAAGACATCTTTGTCTAATTTGGCTTTTATCAATATAGTTTATTCAATATCAATAGGACATAATTTCTGTCTCGGGTAGTACTACAACCTCAGTCAAGACTCAATTTCGAGCCAGATTTTGAAATGCTTATTGATAGAATTAAAATTACACTTCTACAAGAAAGTTGTATCCATATGACTTGAATTTAATTTGAATTAAGAATCAACGCATTTAAAAATCTACAGATCAAGATATACTCAAAATACCGAAGCATGTTCAATGAAAATGTTCCAGTTCACTTCCTCATTTTCATCCTAAATTAATCAATCAAATCTTTCCAAAATGACTTCAGATGGATATATATTTTTATGGAGAAAAAGGACAATGTGTTGTGAGTGTTTTAGTTCAAAAATCAAGTCATTTGGAGGTTGGAATAAGATGTTATAACCAAAAGAATGAAGATGTTCTAAACTGTCAAACAGCATCGTGCACTACCTTTTATTCCAACTTCTTCCAGCTCTTCCCAAAACAAATCTTTGGCTCAATCTTTCATGGTCATTTTGACAAGGAATATGAAGGATTTAGGCAAAACATTCTTCTGAAAAATTGTTCCTTTATAGCTTAAATTTCTAATGAAGCTAATTTCATGCAATTTTGTTCAGTATTCTGCAAGTTATACCAAAAAACACTACAGACTATTCTCAAACCACGACAGACTCCCAAGGTCAACTTCAAGCTAAATTTTGAAACTCTTAGAGATAGAATTCAATTTCTATTTATTCATGAAAAATATAGCCCTATGTCCTAGTTTACTTTAAATCAAACTCCATCCAATTTAAATATTCAAAGATCAAGTTATGCCCTAAATACAGATGTATGTTCAGTAAAATACTACATATATCACGCTCCAGCTCACTTCAATCATTCATCTTGTTTAGCATATCACCGAATCTGCTTCTTCCTTCACCACCTACATATGCATCAACACCATTCAAGCATGCGTCAATGCACAAGCTTGAAAATATACACCATTTACGTATGCATTCATTAACAAACCTTCAAACCTTAACAAAAATTATTTACACTATCATAAAACTTACTTGACTTAAGCTTCTCTCTCTGTCTTCTCCCTTTAGCAAAATTTCAAAAATGGGGAGAGCAAATGAGAAGCTTCGGTGGATGAAGCAAAGGCAAGAAGAGTGAAATAAGTAAAATCCCAAATGGCTGAAGGCTTGGAACTGTTTTCGATGATCGATGAGCTAATAACACTAACAAGCACAAGTTAGATGGGTGAGCATCAAATGAGGTTTAATGGTGGAGGATTTCAGTGGAGACAAAAGAAAAAAGAGTTGTAGAAATCTTCTTACCCAAGAATATGACTTAAGTGGCTCATTTGTGTCTTGACATATGTCTCCTATGCATGTGTTACATTTGTCCACAAGATAAGCTACCATGTCTCTTAGTTATAGGTCCACATGTCACTCCATATTTTATCTATTTGTCAACTAATAATTTTTCTCTTATTTCAATTTTTTTCCTAGTATAAAATACCTCAAATTTTTAATAAATCTTTACAATAAATTCTGAAATAATAACTATTATTACCAAATAATTTTTTAACAAAATTAATCTACAATTTGCATTTTAATCGCATTTATAAATCAATTATACCCATAAAATGTCAATGAATGCATATACAATTATTTCATGGATGACAACATTATTCACGTGCAAGTGTATGCCATATAATGCATGGAATGCATTTCTAAATTCTCAATAATCTCTTATAAGTAAAGCATCCTAGAGTTCTAACCCTAATAATAGGAAAATGGGATGTTACAATTCTCCCCATCTTAAGAAATTTCATCCCCAAAATTCTTACCTGATTTATGAAACATTTGGGGGTAGTGCTCTCTCATATGCTCTTCTATTTCCTAAGTCGCTTCTTCAGTTGAATGGTTTCTCCAAAGTACTTTCACCATTGGGATCACTCGATTTCTCAATTGTTTATTTTAATAGCCAATTATCTTAATCAGTTCTTTAACATAACTCAGATCACTAGAAACTTCAATTTCTTAAGTCGGTATCATATGAGTTGGATCCGATTGATATCTCCTAAGCATACTCACATGAAACACATTATGTATCTGTGCAATTTCAGAAGGTAAGGCTAACTTATAAGCCAGTGGCCCAATTCGTTCAATTATCTCATACGAGCCAAAGTACCTCGGGCTTAATTTACCCTTCTTACCAAACCTCAACACACCTCACCAAGGTGATACTCTTAGAAATACTTTATCTCCCACCTAATCTTCCATATCTCGCCTATGCTGATCCAAATAACTCTTCTGTCAGTCTTGTGCCATTTTAATTCTACTTCAGATCAACTTCACTTTATCAATAATATCCTGAATCAATTCTAGGCCTTCGACAATCCTTAGACCCTCTTTATCCCAATATAAAGGCGAATGACATTTCCTACCATACAACGCCTCATATAGAGCCATACCGATACTACTGTGATACTGATTGTTATAAGCAAGTTCAATCAGAGCTATATACATATCTTATGCTCTTTGAAACTCCAAAACACAAACTCTGAGCATATCCTCAACAGTCTTAATCGTCCTATCACTTTGACCATCTGTTTGAGGATGAAATGCAGTGTTGAAATTCAGTTTGGTACCCAAAGCTGTTTGTAAGCTACACCAAAATCTCAAAGTAAATCTGAGATCCCTGACCGATACAATGGACACTGGAACCCTACGTAATCTCACTACTTCATTCACATATTTCTGAGCTAACTGATCTAGTGAATTCCTCTCTCTCACTGGCAAGAAATGGGCTGACTTGGTCAATCTATAAACAATGACCCAAATGGAATTATGTTGTCTCGGAGTCTTTGGCAAACCCATTATAAAATCCATCCTGATTCTCTCCCATTTCCACTTTAGAATAGGCAATAACTGTAATTTACCAACTGGAGCCTGATGCACTGCTTTAATCTATTGGCAAGTCAAACACTTAGCCACATAGTCAGCCACTTGTCTCTTCACCCCTAGCCACCAGAATGATTGTTTCAGCATTTTATACTTCTTGGTAGTACTAGGATGTATAGCATAAGCTTCTATATATGCTTTCTCTACAATCTCCTTTCTCAGATCTTTAACATCTGGTACACACAATCTCTGTTTCATCCACAATATATCATCTCTCATTTCAAATTTAGAATCCGGATTCACTTTCAACTTCTCAATTAACTTCACAATCTTGGGATCCTTACACTGGGCTTTCCTGATTCTCTCATGCAATACTGGTCTTAGCTTCAATTTAGCTATCAATGCCTCATCTTGCCCCAATTTCAACTCAACGTTCAGTGTTCTCAATTGAATTAGGTTAGGCAACTTCAATAATTGTACTTAAGCCATATTGCTATTTTACTTCCTACTTAATGCATTTGCTACCACATTAGCTTTACCAGGATGATACTCAATTGTGCAATCATAATCTTTCAACAATTTTATCCACCACCTTTGTTTCATATTTAAATCCTTTTGACTCAACAGATATTTCAAACTTTTATGATTAGTAAATACCTGAAAGGTTTCACCATATAGGTAGTGTCTCCAAATCTTTAAAGCAAATGCCACTGCAGCCAATTCCAAATCATGAACTGGATAATTTAACTCATGAGACCTAAACTGTCTCGATGCATATGCTATTACCCTGCTACACTGCATTAGTACACATCCTAACCCCTGGTGTGAAGAATCACTGTACACTACATACCCTCCAGATCCAGATGGAATAGCTAATACCGGTGTTGTAGTTAACTGATGCTTTAGCTCCTCAAAGCTTCGCTAAAAATCATCATTCCATCTGAAAGGCAATTTCTTTCTCAGAAACTTTGTCAAAGGGGATGAGATCAGTGAAAACCCATCGATAAACCTTCTGTAATAACCAACTAATCCAAGAAAACTCTGAATCTTTGTCACATTTCTTGGAGTTTCCCACTTCATCACTGCTTCTATTTTCCTTGGCCCTACTTGTATACTTTGTCCAAACATAATATGAACCAAGAATACTACTTGATCAAGCCGAAATTAACACTTACTGAACTTGGCATACAACTATTTCTCCCTCATTATCTGTAAAATCAATCTGAGATGTTCTACATGTTCCTCTATACACTTCGAATACACCAAAATATCATGAATAAACACAATCACAAAGTGATCTAAATAAGTTTGAAATACCTTAGTTATCAGGGCCATAAAAGCTACTAGGCCATTAGTCAATCCAAAAGGCATCACTAAAAACTTAAAGTGCCCATATCTTGTTATAAATGCACTTTTTGGTACATCAGCCTCAGCTATTTTCAGCTGATAATATCCCGATCTCAAATATAACTTTATGAACACTTGAGCTCCCTGTAACTGATTAAGCAAATCATCAATACTTGGCAATGGATACTTATTCTTAACTGTCACCCAATTCAACTGCCGATAATCAATACACAATCTAAGAATTCCATCCTTCTTCTTCACAAACAATACTAGAGCTCCCCAAGGTGACACACTGGGTCTAATAAAACCCTTATCTAACAACTCCTATCACTGGATCTTCAATTCCTTTGGTTCCATAGGTGCCATCCTATATGGAGGAATTGATATAGGAACGGTACCTTGAACAAGATCAATAGTAAACTCCGTCTCCCTTTCTGGGGGTAATCCTGGTAGTTCAGCAAGAAACACATCCAGAAATTCCCTAACAATAGGAATATCCTGAATGGTTTGTTCATTCCGAGTATCAACTATGTGGGACAGATAAGCCTCATATTTGCCTCAAATCAATCTCAAAGCGCTCATGAATGAAATTAGTTAGGCTGGCACTGCCTAACTAACTCCTCGAAATACCACTCTCGGCTGATTAGGGGATTCAAGAATTACCTCCTTAGTATAACAATTCATCACTGCCCTATGAGCAGTGAGCTAATCCATGCCTAAGATGAGGTTTATTTCTCTCTACTGCAATATGATCAAATTAGCTTCTAACCCTGCCTGATCAATCCGAACTATTCACCTTTTACATACCTCATCAATCACTGTTGTGCTACCCACTAGGGTACTCACTACTAAACCAGTATTTAACATTTCTCTCTTACAATGTAATCTAGATGCCAGATGCAGTGCGATGAATGAATATGAAGGTCTTGGATCTACCAATGCAAATGCTTCAAAATTAAGAACATTCAACACACCTGCTACCACATATGGGGAGTTCTGCACCTCATATCTGGTAATGGCATAAACCCTGGCTTGAGACTGCTGTTGGTTACTGCATACCTTAGTCCTTACACTAGGCCCTGTTGACTAAGTTCTACCTCTACCTCTGCCTTTATGTCCAGAACCGATAGCTCTATTATGTTGTACATTTTTTTCAGTAACTGTTCCTACTCTCATTACAAACTGTGGTCCCAAAGTCTTTGGTCAATCTCTAATCTGATGCTCCATAGAGCCACAATGGAAATAAGCTCTCGATAACTTCCAACACTGACCACCATGCTTCTTACCACAATGTTCATAATCAGGTATTTATTATGACTGCCCTCTTAACACTGATCCTCTACCTATACCAGTTTGAACAGATCCACCTCTTGATCTAAACCCTGATTGTCTCAATCTAGTCTAGAAACGAGACGATCTGTTCTAGCATTTACTGAAGCTTCTGCTAGAATCAGCCTGAGATTCAACCTGCCTCTTCCTTTTAAACTCTTGTTTTTACTCTCCCTGATCATCTTTTAATATCTTCTCAATTCTAAGTGAGACTGCTTGCAGTTCTGTGAAATTACCCAAATTAGAAAGAGCTAGCTTTGTTCTGATCTCCGTGTTCAACCCATCCTCAAACCGTCTACATTTGTCTTCCTCAGTTACGGCCATTGCAGTTGCATACCTCATTAACTCATTGAATCTTATTTTAAATTCTGCCACTGTGAGTCTACCTTACTTTAGATCCATAAATTCTTTCATCTTTCCATCAAGATAAATCTTAGGAAGATAATTCTCTCGAAACACCCTCAAAAAATCTTCCTAGGTTAAACCACAAGGTCTGGTGGTACTGCCTAGAACAGTTTTCCACCATTGATATGTTGGACCTTGTAGAAGTGAGATAGCATAATCAAATATCTCATCTGCCTCACAGTCCATCTGATCAAACACCCTTTTTGTTCCTTCTAACCACCCTTATGCCTTAACAGGGTTTGTATTTCTGTACAAGTCCACAGCCCCCTGCTCTCTCAGCTTATCGTATCTCCTTTGTCGTCTCTTTGGGATTCTCAGAAGCATTTGAGCAAATTCAGGTACAAGAGACTCTTTATTAACTCCTAAAAACTCTATGCGAGCTGACTCTCCAACTTGATTGCCTATAGCAGATGACCTATAACAAAAAAGTAGTTCTGATCACAAACTGAGTTTCTCACTATGTATCATGTCTTAATGTCTGCATGTGTCCCTATGGATGCCAAACCATGCTCTGATACCAAAAATTGTAGCAACACCGCACTACTATAGATTTCATACCAGGATACCCTGAGGACATTCCAGTATATAATCTATAATAATAGCATGTTAACTATCTCACCTTCACATTATAACATGGAAACATATCCAACTTAATCATGGCAACAACTATGTATGTAAAAGTCACAAAACACAATATTTCAAAACCACAACTTCGCACTTCATTCATTCATAAAAGTTTACACTGAGACATCAAAAACCAATATTTACAACCGATATACACAAGTTCTACATGGCATATATTAACTACTTAAAAACAACTATAACTCCTCAATTGCCAGCTGACAGACCTGTCAACCATGTATAGTCCAAAAAGTTTTTCTAGAAGATCTTAGAAATCTAGGTCTCCTATCTCGTACCTGAAAAACCATGTTGCAATTTTGGATGAGTTTTGGGAACTCAATGAGCGAACCATCATTAATGATCTCGCTTCATGCACAAAACACAAATATCATATAAGCAACAATCACAATAAGACATAAAGACTGTCATACACATCACATACATTCTTTCAAAACTTGTACATCCCAATCAGACACATTGTCATGACATATTACATTCACATCACAACTTCAAAAAATATTTCACAAGCATATATTTTATAATCATAAATGTTCAAATGCAGATGAATATGATACTTTAGATTTGTTATTATTTATTGTGATCGAGTGTCTTCCAAATATAGAAACAGATACAAGCACATCGGGCTCAATCAGAATAGAAATCATAGACTAGAGCTCAACGTGTAGAATACTAAGCTTATAGCTCTTTTAAACTGGCTACTCTGATCACAACGCCTTTATCTGAGTATGCATTTTATGAAATGCATCAAATAATAGAATATGCCATGAATAGAATTCACTTATGATGCACAGACAGAATCTCATAGTCATCAGACCTCAGTCTGGCATTCAACTTTCATTGAGCATTCAGAATTTAGTAGCAAACATATATCATTCAAATGTCAGATGCAAATATAACACGTCCAATACATTCTCGACTATTAAACTCCTCAGACTATTAAAGTCCGGACTTCATATTCAGGTTACAACAGTTCAATAATTGAAAGTTAAACAGAATGAATCAAATAATCTTAGGAAGATCATCTAGGTTGACTCACAAATGCTCCTTTTTGCTTATTGCCTTTCCCGGCAATATCTGGATGTTGTCGCTCAATGTGTTCCTCCAAAACATATCATACATAAACATATCACAATTTTGCGCAAATATGAATTTATTTATGCACATTCATGCATAATAAATACGTACAATGCATGTTCATGACAATTCTGGGTTCCTTATAATTATTCTTGTCTCAATATTCATTTACATATCAATACTCAATTTAACAATTGAAACTTGTCTAAAAACATACTTTCGGGTCTACTTTGCATGATTATTTATCATCAGTAAAGTGAAGTAATTCGGCAATACTTTCTTCTGAAACATTGTTCTCCTATGTCTTAAGTTTCTAATGACACCAAAATCATACAATTTTATTTAGTATTCTATGAGTTATGCTCATAATACCATAGACTGTGTACATTTGAACTTTTGGCTAGTACATGCTCATACCCTCGACAGTGTACAACTCATATCTCTCAATTCCCATATCCAAAAATTATAAACTGTATACTAATAAAAATATAAGAGAATAAACTACAAATTTTGTGAATACATCTTTGTCTAATTCGGCTTCTATCAATGCACTTTATTCAATATCAACAGGACGTAATTTCTGTCTCTGGTAGTTCTGCAGCCTCAGTCAAGACTCAATTTTGAGCTAGATTTGAAAATGCTTAGAAATAGAATTAAAATTAATCTTCTTCAAGAAATTTGTATCCATATAACTCTACTTTAATCTGAATTAAGAATCAACTCATTTTCAAATTTACAGATCAAGATATACTCAAAATACCGAAGCATGTTCAATGACAATACTCCAGTTCACTTCCTCAATTTCATCCTAAATTCATCAATCAAATCTTTCCATAATGACTTCAGATAGAATTTTTTTTTGGAGAGCAACAAAAATGTGTTATGAGTTTTTTGGTTCAAAAATCAAGTCATTTGGAGGTCAGAAGAAGAAGTTATAGCCAAAATAATGAAGGATGTTTAAAATTATCAAACAGCATCATGCACTACCTTTTATTCCAACTTCTTCTAGCTCTTCCCAAAACAAACCTTCGGGTCAATCTTTCATGGTCATTTTGACAAGGAATATGAATGATTTAGGCAAAAAATTCTTCTGAGAAAATTTTCCTTTATGGCTTAAGTTTCTAATGAACTAATTTCATGTAATTTTGTTTAGTATTCTGTAAGTTATACAAAACACACTGCAGACTGTTCCCAAACCACGATAGACTCCCAAGGTCAACTTCCAGCTAAATTTTGAAACTTTTAGAGACAGAATTCAATTTCAATTTCTGCATGCAAAATATAGCTCTATGTCTCTAGTTTACTCCTAATTAAACTCCATCCAATTTGAATATTCAAAGATCAAGTTATGCCCTAAATACAGTTGTATGTTCAGTAAAATACTGCATATATCATGCTTTAGCTCACTTCAATCTTTCATCTTATTAAGCATATTGCTAAATCTGCTTCTTCCTTCACCACCCATACATGCATCAACACTATTCACGCATGCATTAGTTAACAAACCTTAAATCCGTAATAGAAATTATTTACACGATCATAAAACTTACTTGACTTAAGCTTCTCTCTGTCTTCTCTCTTCTCTCTTCAATAAAATTTCAGAAATGGGGAGAGCAAATGAGAATCTTCGG
Organism: Erythroxylum longipes; assembly: GCA_027563885.1. Taxonomy (NCBI): domain Eukaryota; kingdom Viridiplantae; phylum Streptophyta; class Magnoliopsida; order Malpighiales; family Erythroxylaceae; genus Erythroxylum; species Erythroxylum longipes. The sequence continues at coordinate 12,245,607 of JAOQMS010000001.1, read as the reverse complement.
TGGATGAAGCAAAGGCAAGAAGAGTGAAATAAGTAAAATCCCAAATGGTTGAAGGCTTGGAAGTGTTTTCGGTGATGGATGAGCCAATAACACTAACATGCACAAGTTAGATGGGTGAGCATCAAATGAGGTTTGATGGTGGAGGATTTCAGTGGAGACAAAAATAAAGAGTTGTAGAAATCTTCTTACGCAAGAATGTGACTTAAGTGGCTCATTTGTGTCTTAACACATGTCTCCAATGCATGTGTTACATTTGTCCACAAGATAAGCTACCATTTGTCTCTTAGTTATAGGTCCACATGTCACTCCATAATTTATGCATTTGTCAACTAATAATTTGTCTCTTATTTCAATATTTTTTCTTAGTCTAAAATACCTCAAATTTTTGATTAATATTCACAATAAATTCTGAAATAATAACTATTTTCACTAAATAATTTTTAAACACAATTTGCATTTTAATCGCATTTATAAACCAATTATATCCAGAAAATGTCAAAGAATACATGTACATCATGAATAACAACAATATTCATGTACATGTGTATGCCAAATAAAGCATGAAATGCATTTCTAAATTCTCAATAATCTCTTATAAATAAAGCATCCTAGGGTTCTAGCCCTAATAATGGAAAAATAATATGTTACAATTCTCCCCATCTTAAGAAATTTCGTCCCTGAAATTCTTACCTGATTCATAAAACAGTTGGGGGCATTTCTTTCTCATATGCTCTTCTATTTCCCAAGTTGCTTCTTCACTTGAATGGTTTCTCCAAAGTACTTTCACCATTAGGATCACTCAATTTCTCAATTGTTTATTCCGATAGCCAATTATCTTAATCGATTCTTCAACATAATTCAGATCACTAGGAATTTCAATTTCCTGAGTCGGTATCACATGAGTTGGATCTGACTGATATCTGCTAGGCATACTCATATGAAACACATTATGTATCTGTGCCATTTCATAAGGTAAGGCTAACTTGTAAGCCAGTGGCCCAATTCGTTCAATTATCTCATACCAGCCAATGTACCTCGAGCTTAACTTACCCTTCTTATCAAACCTCAACACACCTCTCCAAGGTGATACTCTTCGAAATATTTTATCTACCATCTGATCTTCCATATCTCGCCTATGCTGATCCACATAACTCTTTTGCCAGTCTTGTGCTATTTCAATTCTACTTCAGATCAACTTCACTTTATCAACAGTATCCTGAATCAATTCTGAGCCTTCAACAATCCTTAGACCCTCTTCATCTCAATATAAAGGTGAATGGCACTTCCAGCCATACAACGCCTCATATGGAGCCATACCGATACTACTGTGATACTGATTGTTATAAGCAATTTCAATCAAAGCTATATACATATCCTATGCTCCTTGAAACTCCAAAATACAAGCTCTGAGCATATCCTCAACAATCTTAATCGTCCTCTCACTTTGAACATCTATTTGAGGATGAAATACAGTACTAAAATTCAGTTCGGTACCCAAAGTTGTCTGTAAGCTACCCCAAAATCTTGAAGTAAATTTAGGATCCCTAACCAATACAATGGACACTGGAACCCTATATAATCTCACCACTTCATTCATATATTTCTGAGCTAACTGATCTAGTGAATTACTCTCTCTTACTGGAAAGAAATGAGCTGACTTGGTCAATCTATCAACAATGACCCAAATGGCATCATGTTGTCTCGGAGTCCTTGGCAAACCCATTATAAAATCCATCGTGATTCTCTCCCATTTCCACTCCAGAATAGGCAATAAAAGTAACTTACCAACTGGATCCTAATGCACTGCTTTAATCTGTTAGCAAGTCAAACATTTAGCCACACATAGTCAACCACTTGTCTTTTCATCCCTGGCCACCAGAATGATTGTTTCAGCATGTTATACATCTTGGTAGTACCAGGATGGATAGCATAAGCTGCTATATATGCTTCCTCTACAATCTCCTTTCTCAGATTTTCAACATCTGGTACACACAATCTCTGTTTCATCCACAATCTCATTTCAAATTTAGAATCCAGATTCACTTTCAAATTCTCTATTAACTTCACAATCTCGGGATCCTTACAATGGGCTTTCCTGATTCTCTCATGCAATACTAATTTTAGCTTGAGTGTAGCTATCAATGCCTTATCTTGCCCCAATTTCAACTCAACGTTTAGTGTTCTCAATTAAACTAGGTTAGGCAACCTCGATGATTGTACTTGAGCCACATTGCTATTTGACTTCTTACTTAATGCATCTGCTACCACATTCGCTTTACCAAGATGATACTCAATTGGGCAATCATAATCTTCCAACAATTCTATCCACTACCTCTGTCTCATATTTAACTCATTTTGACTCAACAGACCAAACTTTTATGATTAGTAAATACCTGAAAGGTTTCACCATACAGGTAGTGTCTCCAAATCTTTAAACCAAATACCACTGCAGCTAATTCCAAATCATGAACCAGATAATTGAACTCGTGAGACCTCAATTGTCTCGATGCATATGTTATTACCCTGCCATACTGCATTAGTACACATCCTAACCCCTGGTGTGAAGCATCACTGTACACTACATACCCTCCAGATCCAGATGGAATATCTAACACTAGTGTTGTGGTTAACCGATGCTTTAGCTCCTCAAAGCTTCGCTGACAATCATCATTCCATCTAAAACGCACATTCTTTCTCAAAAGCTTTGTCAGAGGGGCTGAGATTAGTGAAAACCCCTCGACAAACCTTCTGTAATAACCAGCTAATCCAAGAAAACTCTGAATCTTTGTCACATTTCTTGGAGTTTCCGACTTCATCACTGCTTCTATTTTCCTTGGTTCTACTTGCATACCTTGTCCAGACACAATTTGACCTAAGAATACTACTTGATCAAGCCGAAATTCACACTTACTAAACTTGGCATGCAACTGTTTCTCCCTCATTATCTGTAGAATCAATCTCATCTACACTTAGAATACACCAAAATATCATCAATAAACACAATCACAAAGCAATCTAAATAACGTTGAAATAACTTATTCATCAAGGCCATAAAAGCTACCGGGGCATTAGTCAATCCAAAAGGCATCACCAAAAACTCGAAGTGCCCATATCTTATTACAAATGCACTCTTTGGTACATCAGCCTTAGCTATTTTCAACTGATAATATCCCGATCTCAAATCTAACTTTGTGAACACTTGAGCTCCCTGTAGCTAATCAAGCAAATCATCAATCCCTGATAATGGATACTTATTCTTAATTATCACTCGATTTAACAGCCGATAATCAATACACAATCTAAGAGTTCCATCCTTCTTCTTCACAAATAATATTGGAGCACCCCAAGGTGAGACACTGGGTCTAATAAAACCGTTATCTAACAACTCCTGTAACTGGATCTTCAATTCCTTTAGTTCTACAGGTGCCACCTATATGGAGGAATTGATTTAGGAACGGTACCTGGAACAAGATCAATAGTAAACTTCGTCTCACTTTCTGGGGGTAATCCCAGTAGTTCAGCAGAAAACACATCCAGAAATTCCCTAACAATAGAAATATCCGAAATGGTTTGCTCATTCCGGGTATCAACTACGTGGGCCACATAAGCCTCACATCCACCTTAAATCAATATCAAAGCACTCATGAATGAAATTAGTCAGGCTGGCACTACCTAACTAACTCCTTGAAACACCACTCTTAGCAAATTAGGAGATTCAAGAGTTATCTCCTTAGTATAACAATTCATCACTGCCCTATGTGCAGTGAGCCAATCCATGCCTAAGATGAGGTCTATTTCTCTCATCTGCAACATGATCAAATCAGCTTCTAACTCTGCCTGATCAATCCGAACTATGCACCTTTTACATACCTCACCAATCACTGTTGTGCTACCCACTAGAGTACTCACCATTAAACCAGTATTCAACATTTCTCTCTTACAATGTAATCTAGATGCCAGATGTAGTGTGATGAATGAATGTGTAGATCCTAGATCTACCAATGCAAATGCTTCAAAATTAAAAACGTTCAGCATACCTGCTACGATATCTAGGGAGTTCTGTGCCTCCTGTCTTGTAATGGTATAAACCCTGTCCTGAGAATGCGGCTGGTTACAGCGTACCTCAGTCCTAACACTAAGCCCTGCTGACTGAGTCTGCCTCTACCTCTACCTCTATGTCCAGAACTGATAGCTCTACTCTACTGTATGGTTTTCTCAATAACTGTTCCTCCTCTCATTACAGACTGTGGTCACAAAGTCTTGGGGCAATCTCTAATCTAATGCTCCATAGAGCCATAACAAAAACAAGCTCCCGATGACTTCTAGCACTGACCACCATGCTTCTTACCATAATGTTCACAATCAGGTATCTATTGTTACTGCCCTTTTAACATTGATCCTCTACTTGTACCAGTCTGAACAGATCCAAATCTTAATCTAAACCCTGATTGTCTCGATCTAATCTAGAATCGAGATGATCTATTATGGCGTTTGCTAAAGCTTCTACCAGAATCAGCCTAAGATTCGACCTGCCTCTTCCCTTTAAACTCTTGTCTGTACTCTCCCTGACCATCTTTTAATAACTACTCAATTCTGAGTGAGGCTGCTTGCAATTCTATGAAATTACCCAAATTAGAAAGAGCTAGCCTTGTTCTAATCTCCATGTTCAACCTATCCTCAAACCATCTACATTTTTCTTCCTCAGTTGGGGTCATTGCAGTTGCATACCTCATTAACTCATTGAATCTTATCTTATATTTTGCCATTGTGAGTCTGCCTTGTTTTAGATCCATAAATTCTTTCATCTTTCTAATGAGATAAATCTTAGGCATATAATTCTCTCGAAACACCCTCAAAAAATCTTCCTAGGTTAAACCACAAAGTCTGGTAGTACTGCTAGTAACAGTCTTCTACTACTGGTATGCTGGAGCCTACAGAAGTGAGACAGCATAATCAAATCTTTCATCTACCTCTGATCGAACACCCTTTTAGTTCTTTCTAACCACCGTTTTGCCACAGCAGGGTCTGTGTAACACCCCACTCCTGTTGGACCTGAACCCGATATCGATGGTGATATCCGATTCCGTGCCCCGCGGGGTGGCGTGCCACATCACTTAACACTTAAAAGTCGGTATGTAATTTTTTTCCCTTTTGTTTTTTTTAAAACCATAAACATAAAGTA
>JAOQMS010000001.1:12229076-12240325 GCA_027563885.1 Erythroxylum longipes | reverse complement strand
TGGAGTCAGGTTTAAAAATATACAGTACAACTGTACAATATGATAATGGACTATTTTGTAAATTTTAAAAAATTTCAAGGACTATTTTATAAATTTAAAAAATTATCCGAAACGGTACCCGGTATTGACCGGTACTGGTACAATACCGTACCAATGCCCAATTCGGTACCAAATCCGGTACGATATCCGCAACATTAGTTGCCATGCATTTGGAAGATGGAGAAAGTGCACTTCACGTCGGGATTGACATGGAAATTACTTCCATCACTTTCTGTCCGCAAGCTTGAGGTCGACGTGTTAAGAGAAATGCTAGCAAATCCATTAGATATAAGGCAGCACAACTTACTAACAATTTTATTATTTTTAATTTTTAATTCTTGTTTTCAAATTTAGTTTTAAAAAAAAAGGTTTGCTTAAATTTTTTGTTTTAGTTTCTTCAAATTTAAAAAATTTTCAAATTTAGTAAAAAACTGTTTGTTTAAATTTTTTGTTTTTAATTTCTTCAAATTTTAAAAATTTATGAAATCGTGAAAGTAGTTTTTATTTTCTATTATTGGTCTTTTATATTCTAATTTACTATTAAATAAATAAATATTATTTAATTATTTTTGATATATTAATTTAAATATGAAATATGAAAATTTATTTTTTCTTAATAAATTTATTTAATTTTTGTAATTAAATTTAATAAATATAATTAAATTTAAAATATCTTCAATATATATTTTTTAAATAAAAATCAGTTTGAAGATTAAAATATATTGAAAATAAATATTAATTTATAAATAAAAGTTAAAATTTAGATTATTGATTTTAATAAAATAAAATAAATTTATGAATTATTTGTTAATAAACATTATATAAGGGGTTAAAATAAATTAATTAAATTAAAATAATTTTAAGTTTTATGTAATAAATATAAATATATTAATATTAAGAACTAGATAAGTTTTTGTTTTTATTAGAAAGAAAAAATAGAAAATAAAAATTAAAAATTACATCATAAAAAACAAAAGTAGAATCGTATGACCATATACTAATACTTTAGTTGTCGCTACCGAGGAATTAAGAACAATCAGTTACTTTAACTTTTAGGCCTTCTTTGATTGTCTAGAAAACATGAGGGTAGATAAACAACAAGAAAATTACATGAATCGACCTAGAGATACATATTTTTAAGTGAGTATATATACATATATATTTGTGTGTGTGCGAGCGCATGCCTTCCAAATTAATAATCTTGGATAGGTATTATTTATAAACTATATGAATACAGAGACTAATTGGGTTGTTCACAGTTGAGCAAGATCAGAAACCATCAGAAACCAGTTCATAAAATAGGAAGTCATCGTACAGTAGATGTCTAGTCTCCAGACTTTTAGCTTAAAAAAATATTTCCAGTATATTGTAGCCTCCATCAGAAACTAGAAGGAAACAGTGGAATTTGGTTTACAGACGTTCATTCGAAAAAGAATTAAACAGAAGTGGTGGTGAAATGTGTGCACAGAAGGTTTCATCGCCTCAGATTCGTAGTCCAAGTTTGATTAACCCATAACGAAGAAGAAAGAATGAAACAAGGTCTAGTACGAAACAGGAAGGAAACAACACTTGATTACACATTGCTAACAATATCTTGGGACTTGGATGAATAAAAACTAGAAAACAAGATCGGGGGAAAGGGAAAAAAAAAAACATCAAAACGTTGGATATGCCAAAATGTTTTGAGGGAAGTTGGCAAAGCTCCAAAAATCAAAATAGATTGACTCCCAAACGCTTATAACAGTGACAGACACTCATTTAGGAACTCTGATCGCTTTTGTTGACGTCAAACTGTCAGCCTTTTTCAGACAATCTTCAATGCCCGCCCGCGCACCAATTTTAATCTTATTCAGTTAATTTTAACAATTAATTTAAGTAAATTTTATATAATTATATGAATAAAATTTAATAAAAAACTTTAATTAACCAGAACAAAAACAAAAGATCTGAGCTGTCAATAGCTATGGTAATACTAATGATGCATCATATAGGCCTCAACTTCAAGACTTCCTCGTTCCCTTATCGTTGCTATCTTTTGTCAAGTACTATAAATGATAAAGGTGAACATGTCATGTCCTACACATGATGTATATCTTTATTTATACGTTCGCCTCTGTTAACTTTTTGCTGCTTTTCTTCGTCGTTTGCGATACCTTCCAATCTTTTTAATGGATGTGACGATCATATGATGAAATTGAGATAACGTTAATTACCACCAAATAATCATAAACAGTGAAAATATTAGTTAAAAAAGAAATAGTTTTCTTAAGTTAAAATATGGTATCAGGCTGGAGCGAAGCTTGAAGATGTACTATGTATGGAATACCATCTTTTATGCAGCTCATTAAACAAAGTTGAACATTACTAAACTCACCGTCTAGTATTTATATGAAACTTAGATGCGTCCTGGGTGACGAAATGCGCTATTTAGTTCTGACAGCATGCCGCCTTAGTAGGAGACCGTTCCATTCACATCGAAAGACAGCTTGTGCTTGCTAATCTTAATGCTCTCTTCTCCATTATTACAACTGCAGACATAGATGCTCACCATAGGAATCCATGTCTCCTCCTTAAATTCATTTATGTACGATAATACAAGGGGATTTTTTCTATTAAAATTCGAATTCATTTTCGAGGATTCTTCTTATGACAAATACAAGATAATGCTTTAGAGCTTCTACTATTAACATATTTTAATTGGGTCAGAAATGTTTGACGCTTATCATTACCTAAAAAAGATTTCCTATCTTAATATATGAAAAATATAATAACTGTATAATAATAATAATAATAATAATAATAATAGTAGTAGTAGTAGTAATAGTAGTGAATTATGCTAATTAATTATGGCAAGTGTCTAATATTCTTTAACCCCAAAGTGTTACAGAAGCTACAATTGGCATTTGTAACTATACATCACACCAAGTAAAACTACCAAATCAGGTATTCGATCCAGGTAGCCTAACCCCTAATAATAAGGAGATGAAAACAAAAGAAAGAAAATTAGTAGTAGAAGAACTGAAACATCATAGTAAACGTAAAGGTAATTATTAATGATCGATTTCGGGAATTATAGGGCCAAGTGTCGTCTTTTGGTTCTAACCAATACGGAAGCAGTTTTTAACTATGTGGTCCCCAGGAGTTTAGGGCAGAGGCTTTTTTAGGAGTTTGACCTTGTCTGAATAGGAAGGATAGCAGGGCTGCACGACTCGTTTTACGCGGAGTTGGACTTGGTTCGCATTATCCGTCGTTATTATTCTATGTTGCCTTTTATCAAATTTACGTACGTTTCATGTCTGACATTTCTCTTCTTTTTTGAGATCCTCATGTATCACGCTATAGTGAATTTTGCGACAATGGCAAAAAGAATAATGGTTAAGTATAATAAATATGTTCTTTTTAGAATGCTACATTGATTCTGCATTTAGACACAAAAATGGAAAGGAAATGAAATATGAAGGAAAATGAGAAAAAAAAAAAGGAGAATCCATTACATAGATAGCAAAAGGAGAGAGGAAGACACTAAAAATTAGAACCAATGCCCAAATTAGGTGCCTCTGTTAAGACACTAAAAAGGGGAGTCATATCATCACCACTATTTCTTTCTTGCCTCCAACTGTTGGGTCTGTTAGTAGTTTCAGGAGGTAAATACGGGATCTGAGAGAATCCAGTGGTTGAATCCCACGCAACTCAGAAGTGGGGGAAAAACAAAAGAGAAGAAAATAAGGAAAAGAGAAAGAGAAAATGCCACTCATTGGCACCAATCCTCTCTTTTGCTTTTCCCATCAATCTAAATCTAACACAACACCTCCTCAGCCGTCTCTGAATTCTCTGCCAACTTCCCAATTTCTCTAATGTAAACAAATACAAAGATTACTCCAAATATATCCTCAGAAAACAAGTCATCTACTAGAGACTGATTGATTCCCTGAGGTTCCCCCTTTTCTGGATTTGGTTAAAAAATGTTTTCTTCTTATCCTCAGACTAATAAAGGAACAAAAATGAGACAGAGAGGTAGAGAAAGATGAGAACTTCAATGTTTGGAGGGAAATAGAAGATGCAAGAGTGACAACAAGGTGGTTGTGTGAGACGGGGGAGATAGTGTCACTTCGTTTGTGCTTGTTCTGTTTCCTTTTTCTTTTCTTTTTTTTTTTTGGTCTTATGTAGGAAGACAGAAGAAGGGAAATGAGCAAGGAGCTCAAAGGCATTGTTAAGGCCTGGGAAGCAACAATAAAGAAGTCACACGCTTCAACGAAGAAAAGAGCGCATACCATCTTTGGTACCATGATGTCAGCTGCAGTCGCTCATGCAGATGATGATGAAATGTCCTCCTCTCAGGCTTTAAGCTATGCGGAGAAAATCCTCCCTAATGGCGATTTCTACACAGGCCAGTGGTTGGATGGCTTTCCTCATGGCAACGGTAAATACCTGTGGGCTGATGGTTGTATGTACGTTGGTGAATGGCGTAGAGGCAAAACAATGGGAAAGGGCAAATTTAGTTGGCCTTCTGGTGCTACCTATGAAGGCGATTTTAAAACTGGTTTTATGGATGGTAAAGGGACTTACACAGGTTCTTCAGGTGATACTTATAGGGGTTTATGGGTTATGAATCTGAAACATGGACAAGGTACCCAGAGTTATGCCAATGGCGACTATTACGATGGTGATTGGAGAAAAGGGAATCAAGATGGGCATGGAAGATACCAATGGAAAAATGGCAATCACTACATTGGCCAATGGATGAACGGTATAATGAATGGTAATGGAACTATGATTTGGAGCAATGGCAATAGATACGACGGGTTCTGGGAGAACGGTTTGCCTAAAGGAAATGGGACATTCAGATGGTCAGATGGGAGTTTCTATGTAGGTATTTGGAGTAAAGATCCTAAAGACCAAAGTGGAACTTACTATCCTTCGGATTCCTCATCAGGAGACATGGATTGGGATCCACAAGAAGTTTATTTGGTGGACCTGAAGGACGGCAAGATTGCTGATGGTGAAAAGATGTCAATTCTTCCATCACAGAAGGTGTTATGTTGGCCTGGGATTAATGAACTTGGGATTCCAAAGCCAAATAAGGGAAATGTTAATAATGGAAGGAATAGGAGAATTTCAGTGGACGGGAGGTTGAGTAATTATAGTTTGACTTCAGGAGATGGCAATGACATTGGTAGTGTTGGTGGTGGTGATGGAGAATGGATTGATGGTGACGAAGGGTTTGGAAATCTTCAGCTTGAAGATTTAGATTCAAAAATATATAGATTGATAACACAGCCTCAGAAAAAGCAAGGGAATATAATAGCCAAAGGGCATAAAAATTACGATCTCATGCTCAATCTGCAGTTGGGAATCAGGTACCTCGGAACTCCGCATTGCCTCGTTTCTTTTTTCTCGTTCCATCTTCTCTTCTGTTTTCTGCGGAACACTATTCCTTCAAACCTTTTTGTGGCTTCTTGTAAAATTATTGGATTTGTCATCTTTCGCCTAATTGATATGTTCATGTGATTGCGCAGGCACTCGGTGGGTAGACCTGGTCCACCTATATCTCTAGATTTGAAGTCTTCAGCCTTTGATCCCAAGGAAAAAGTTTGGACTAAATTTCCACCTGAAGGATCCAAGCACACTCCGCCTCATCAGTCGACTGATTTCAAATGGAAGGATTACTGCCCTTTAGTTTTCAGGTCAGAGCTTGTTTTATCAATTTCTTTGTTTCAGTCTTTCAACCCTATCATATGATAATTTGATCGGTGACTATGACCTGCCTAACTTGCCAGCATAATTGTCTTTTCAGGACTCTGAGAAAATTGTTCAATGTGGATGCAGCTGATTATATGCTATCAATATGTGGGAATGATGCCCTTAGGGAGCTCTCATCCCCTGGGAAAAGTGGAAGCTTTTTTTATCTTACACAAGATGACCGCTACATGATAAAGACCATGAAGAAAGCAGAAGTTAAAGTTAGTACGACTCTTATTTGTTTAAATGTCAAAATAATGGTTCATCATCATTTGGGATGCAGTTCCAAGAATCATTTACATGTTCTTTCAAGTTCATGGGATGAGGATGATTTCATTCTTTATCTGAATATCCAATATCCTATTACTTGCAGGTCCTCATAAGAATGCTTCCAGCCTATTATAAACATGTCCGATCATTTGAAAACACGCTAGTTACGAAATTTTATGGTCTGCATTGTGTGAAATTAACTGGTCCAAATCAGAAGAAGGTAAGGCGGTGGTCGTCAAAGCCATATCTATGTAGTACAATTATAGATTATGAATTCCATCTTTCATATTTCACAGGTACGATTTATCATAATGGGCAACCTGTTCTGCACCGAGATTCCTGTTCATAGGCGATATGACTTAAAAGGTTCTTCCCATGGTCGTATAACATCTAAACCTGAGGCTGAAATAGATCCCACGACAACCCTCAAGGACCTCGATCTCAATTACATATTCCGGTTGCAGAAAGTTTGGTTTCAAGACTTTTGCAGGTGAAAATCAATTTCGTACTTGTCCATTTTTACGTGTACAATATTACACAACACTCATGCAATCGGAAAACTATTTTTCATTGAAGTGATTACTATGTTACCATCTGCTATACTTCTCTTCGCTTTTTTCTCATTGGCGACTCGCTATGTCCTTACGTGCAGGCAAGTGGATAGAGATTGTGACTTCCTTGAGCAAGAAAGAATTATGGACTACAGTCTTTTGGTTGGTCTTCATTTCCGAGAAGCTACATACAGGGATGCAATGACACCACCGCGTAGTTCTGGAGTTCGCACTCCTACGGGGCTTCGCACTCCTACGGGGCTGCACACTCCTAATGGTTATTTCCAGTCATGTCTAAACTTTTGCTGCTATATAATCAAATAACTAATCTGGGTTGATGAAAGTGCCTCTTGTATTTGTCTACAGGTTACCGGGACACTGATAGTGAATCAGGAGTTCCACGCCTTTCTTGTGTAGATATGGACCAACTTCTTTTTGACCCTACAAGGTAAAACTGAATGAATCCCGAGAAGGGTAAGTGTGCTCCAAACTAACATATTTACTTGTTTACCAAGGCTTTCCATCTTGTATCATGCAGATGGACTGCAATTAAATTAGGTGAGAACATGCCAGCACGGGTCGAAAAGACGGTTAGAAGAAGTGATTGCGAGGCTCAGTTGGTCGGGGAACCAACTGGCGAATTGGTTGAAGTCTTTTTAACTTTTGGTATTATTGACATACTACAAGACTATGATATTAGCAAGAAGCTTGAGCATGCGTACAAATCAATGCAATACGATCCAACTTCAATATCTGCCGTTGATCCAAAGCAGTATTCAAAACGCTTTAGGGACTTCATTTTCAGAATTTTTGTAGAGGACACTTGGTCATAGGCTCACTCATTATTCAACTTGCCTCCTCTTGCCTTCTGCCTATAGTCAGTCATTACTGAACATGGAAGTACTGGCAGACCTAAGAAAAGCTACCACCATCTTGGCCATTTTACTTGGTACCTTGGGATGATTTATGGCTATTTTCCATCGCCGACAACACCTTTATTAACTAATTGAAGATCTGATACACCGTAGGACAGGCATAGATTAGCATATAAACTTGAGCTTGTTTCATCTGTAAATGAGTTGAATTCTTTTTTGTATCTAAATTTATTTCCCCAAAATGTGAAGGGTCCCGGGGGTTCGGATTGAATAATATGTACAGATGATATAGAAAAGTCATGCTAACTTTTAGGGCCTCTAAATCATATTACTCATTTCTTCCAACGTATCACAAAATATCTCCACTACAACAATCAGTTATCTGCTACGATTAACCAACAGCCCATCCAGTTATGGCCCCTGCATGAAAGAAAATGGTTTGTGTTAGTTTATTCTGTAAGTTACTAATGTTTTCTCCATCTTCTACGGTTAATCTCACCAACATAAAGATGTATACTAGCCATTGGCTAATTGTTTGATGGCATGGCGATGCGATTACCAAAATGTATTCCTAGGGAGAGCTGATCTGTTTACACTACTTTCTCATCCCCCAAGGCCATTAATGAAGAACAAGAAAATTATGAAAGGAAGAGTATATCGACATTGAGTCTAATTGCAAGCTACTATATGACTTAAGATAATATGATAAGCAAGCAAGCTTTAGCTTCTACATCATGCATCACTAAAAACACAGCCAAACGAGTCTCATTCACTGCCTGCTGAATAGGGAAAAATCATCTATCTGCATTCTATGTAAATGGAATTTTTTAACAGATAAAAGCTAGGTGACATGACAGACTACCCAAACATTATAATTGCAAGTCTTCAGAACTTTCTGTGGTCATTTTAGAGAAAAGCAAAGGACATGAATGAAATTTAATATTTGAATATTTTGGCAAAGCTTGACAAAGACATTCCAGGATTGACCCTTTTTTCTTCATAACCTTAAGGAGACTTAACACCTTACAGCAATCTCTCTGTGGAGAGGGTGCACGATCATGAGGTAGGTCGCCAATTGGAGAAGCAGAGCCTCTTTATCATAAAGGAAGCCCTAGACAAAAAGACCAGTTCTATTCACCATAGCCTGGCAGGCGATTCCTCTTACACAACCATGAATTACGTGTGGAATCGTTAAAGGAAAACATAGGGAGCTATCAAACTGATGGAGTTCTTGGCCATTATGGACTTTGTAGACTAAGATATTTCTGCACATTTTAAAATTCATTTCTTGATTTACAATAATCATAATGACTATAAAAATCAATAACTTAATGGTTATATAATTATCTTCTTTACATTAAAAAATGGATTTTAAAGGTAGGGTCGACCAACCTATTCTTCTATTTAGTTAAGTTTAGAATATGGTCTAAAACTTAGTCTACGTTATTTCACTACTATATAGCCAATACTAATATGTAAATATCATCTTAAGATCTTTGAAGTTTAATTTAATTTGCTTTTGATTATTCTTTTTGCTTGGTTACTACTGGCTAAGGTAGGTCTTAACATCATGATTTTCATGATAACAAAACATATTTTTATTAATGAATTTACTTTCGGTAATATCACCAATTTTATTACAATAGACTCAAGAAATAAATGAATAATAATGCAAAGTGAGCAAAGGAGTTGATTGAATGATTGAACAATTAGTGGATGGAGAAAATGAACAAATTGAAGCATATATATAATTCAAGTAAAAAATCAATAACAATGAGGAATTACAAGACCTAATCAAATCATTGTAATCATTCTTGTAACTTTATCTTAGTTATTTTAGCAAATTAGCAACTCAATCATTATGTGATCATCTTTATATAGGACATAATGTATAAATGCTTTAATAATCAAGAAAAAATTAATTTAATTTTTAAATAAACCTTTTGATTTTCAAAATAATTTTTGAGAAACTTTTGAAATAATTTTAAATCAAGTTTTAATCAAAGGAGTGTAGATTGATCTTTAGAAGAGCTTCAAATTTTGTTAGAAACATGTTTTTATACACCGATCATTTGGTGTTTCTAGACATATTGATCGACCAATGATTAGGGGTGGTCAACTAATGTATCAGAAGATGTGAGACATTATATGTTGTGAATTTGTATATCATATTGGTTAATACATTAGTTGACCAATATATACTAGATTGGCGATCAATACAATTGTTACTAATTATTGTAATAACTTATTTTTTTCTGTTATAACTTTTTTTGTTATTAAGTATAAATAGATAATATATGAGTTGTGAGAACTTGGTTGGGCATATTATAAAGTTACTAAGACCATTAAATGCCTAGAAAGTGTGTCTATGCATTACATAATACATATTGAGTCATTATTTATTTTTGTGAGCAAGAGAAAGAATTTTTGAGTTCTACACTTGCTTTAACAAGATTTGCAAAAGGTTATTCTTCACTCATAGCAATGCAAGATGATTATAAGTATTCCTCTTCACCCATGATAAAGAAGATTTTGTACAAAGGGTTGTCAATTACCTATTAAAGGAGAAAGATGGTGAATTTCTAAGTGAAGCTTTGAGAGTAGGGGTAGATTAAGCATGGTTTGGTGAATTACTATAAATTAATTTTTTCTCTCTTTCTTTATTCTCATGTATTTATTATTGTGATTTCTTTGTAATTTTCATATATGGATTTGTAATAATTATTTATTAAAATAGGTAATCCACCTATTAGTTTACAAATAAGTATAAAGTGAACACATAATTCACGTCCCTTTCTTATGCCATTTGAAGATCAATAATTGGTACTAGAGCGAGTCTAAATTCAGGCATGTAATATTTTAGCAAAATTTGGAAAACATTATTATGGTATAATTTGACTTACCTTTTGGTTAAAGAAATAAAAAAAAGTATAGACCCATATTTTTTGATGAAGAAAATTACCTTTATTCGAAGACTATGATGAAATACTTTATTTAGTCAAAGTGACCGAAGTTTAGGAAGTTGTAGGGATGGACCTTAGATCATAATAAAATCCTTAAGAAGAGACATTATGGAGACTAAGGCACTAAAGGACAAAAGTGATTGGGACTATAAGGATAGGAGACTCATTACATTGAATAGTAGGGACATATCTATTTTATTTTTTGGATCGCTAAGAATAAATTTAATTGAGTATACATGTGTAAAATAACTTAAGAGGTATGGAATACACTTGAAATCGCACATGAAAGCATCACTTCAAGTGAAAGAGAGCAAACTGAGCATGTTTGTAGATCAATATGAATTATTTTATATGGAATATAATGAATCAATTTCTAACATATATGCACACTTCATTTATATTATCAATGCACTTATAAGTCTTGGAAAACTTATATTAATCTTTAATTGGTGAGAAAATTGCTTAGTTATTTATCAAAATTATGAGAGACAATGATGATGTCCATATAAGAAGCGAAAGATTTAAATATCTATCTATTATAAGAGTTAATTAGATCACTCCTCACCTATAAGATATAGATGAATGAATTTCATAAAAAGGAAGTAGTTCCAAAATGAAGAATAATATATAAAGGACTAACCTTATGCGGAAGCGTTAGATCAATTTGTTGTTTACTAATCCACGTCTCACGGTTGGCTACTAGAGTCACCGATAATTCACGCCCCAAACTCTAAGCCTT
The DNA here is from genome assembly GCA_027563885.1 of Erythroxylum longipes. NCBI lineage: Eukaryota > Viridiplantae > Streptophyta > Magnoliopsida > Malpighiales > Erythroxylaceae > Erythroxylum > Erythroxylum longipes. The sequence continues at coordinate 12,229,149 of JAOQMS010000001.1, read as the reverse complement.
GATGATTTGCTTAACGTGAGGAAGTTATATTCAGAAAACTTGATTTCTGTGTTTTGTGGTGTTGCGTTGAATG
>JAOQMS010000001.1:12207945-12227729 GCA_027563885.1 Erythroxylum longipes | reverse complement strand
ATTCAATGAAATTCCTACTAACTCCTCCACTTTATTTTAATTCTTTCTTTTTAATTCATGCCACCATATAAAATTCACAATATACCATATTAAACTCTAAAAATTTCTAATTCACAAATTCTAATTTATTTTCATGGTTGATAATTTAATAAAAAAATAAAAAAAATAAAAATCCTAAAAAAATCGGGATCCAACATAAACAATTGAGGAAAATGAATTAAAAAAAACTTAAGGTCATATGGGACGATACTACTAGTTCAAAGAATGAAGAATCTAGAAGTATAGTGATAAGTATGTACCTTATAGCAAATAATGATGAAGTACCATCTTCCTTAAATTCTTATGATAATCGCGATAATTCTAATATTGATCTTTCATATGATGAGTTAGATGAATGCTTAGAGGTCACTAGATTGAAAAGTAAGATATTATCTTCTAGGCACAAAGAGATTTTAATTCTCTTTGATCTATATATTAATAAGAATGAGAAGTTGAAATATGGTAAGTTTGACATGGTAAAACCTAAAAGTGTCACTACGATCAATAATAATGGGCATGGTTTGTTGTATGAGAAAAAGGCATTGAAGAAAGGGTTTAGTATCCTCAAAAAATAATTGTCTAGACCCCAAAAGAATTCAAATGATAGAAAAAGGGATTATTAGGTACACTCATAAAGGTGCACCACATAATGCCAAGACAAGGTTTGTAAATGAAAATTGTCTATAATGATGAGCTATTACGATGCCATCATATGAACATACAACATTCAATTATAAAAATGAAAACTTCAATACTAATGCATCATCTTCTAATTCTCAAGATAAATAAAACTTATACTTTTTTATATAATTCACATTTTAAAACTAAAAACATAGTTCACAAGAAAAAAAATAGGCATAACTTTCATGTAATATCACATTAAAAGAATATGTGATATTCTTCTCAATCATGTATTCTTTTTTACCATCAAAATTATTAAATAACCTTATTATTATGTCCTATGAGATATAAAGAAGCGTGATATTTTCTTAAAATCAACATGAATTATATTTTCATATATAGAAGACATCATATATTGAATATTTTGTTAGGTCTTACTATCACATAACAAGAACTCCTAATTTTTCATATATCTAAAACATATTTTCACACCCCTCACACCTTCATAGAGGACCTAAATATATATATAAGATAAAATTTTCTTAGTCTTTATCACGAGACTCTAACACTTTCAATTCCCATCATATGAGATCCCTTTTATGGTAATTATGGATATTTATGAAATTGCTTTAAGAAAATATTTGTTAAGTAAACTTAAAAGAATATGAGTTGAAAAAAGTTAAGAACTAACTCATAAAAACCCAAGTTTTTGTGGTGTACCTAGAACACTTTGATGTTCTTTTCCTTGTAAGTCAATATCAAATGACTCCAAATGAATAGCAATTATTAGTATAACCTCTATAAATATCAAATGAGAAACATCAATGGTATCTTTAATAAATAAATTTAAAAAAATTATCAGCAACTCGCACATGAGTCAAGTAAGAAAATTTATATTTAAAGACCAATTGTTGAACCAAGTCAGAAAGAAAAGGATGCAACCATTAATGATATATATAAAAGGTGGAAACCACTTACTTTTCATATTAAAAATATTTCCTTAGTATGTATATTTAGAGGAAGAGTCTTAGTATGTATACTTAGAGGAAGAGAGCATTGTTACATGTATGTAGGAGGAGAAAGAAAGATTGATCTTTAAATTTGGTACATAATAATTAGAAGAATTCGTTTTGAATTTATAAATGCTTTACATGTACAGTTTGTTTATATGATAGAATCTTTGGGGAAAAAAAGGAAAATGAAAGATATATTTCTCTTTTGATTCTTATCAATTTATATCTTATGTGCCCTTTTTAATATTAGTCAGAAGGGAAACATAATAGTTATTACATAATGCTTTAACATAAAGAGAGCTTAATCAATTTCAAATTATTTTTTCTTAGTGTCATCTAATATTTTAAAATCTTAAAAAGGAGATATTGTTAATCAAAAGAGGTATTAACCCCTATATTTTTTATGATTGCAAAATTTATTTCTATTAATGAATTTACTTTTAGTGATATTATTAGCTCTATTGTGATAGAATTAGGTATTATATGAATAATAAAATTCAATAAAGAGCACAGTGAGGAAATAAGTCAATTGAATAAACTGGACAATCAGTAAATGAAGCAAATGAGTCAAGTGGAGTATATATGCAATTTAAGTAAAGAACTAAGGATAAGGAGGAATTAAGCATATCAAGATCTAATAAAATCATTTTACTCCTTGTAACCTTATATTGGTCATTTTAGAACTAGGCTTAGTCATTGCATGATCATTTGCACATAGGACATTATGCATAAATCTTTCATAACTAAGAGAAATTTTATTTTAATCTTTAAATAAAACTTTTTGATCTTTAAAATAATTTTTGGGAACTTTTGAAATAATTTTGGATCAATTTTTAATTAAAGGAATTTGATTTGATGTCTAAAAGAACTTGAAAGATTGTTAGAAACATATTTTCAGATGTACTAGTTGACTAATGTATAGGTATAGTTGACCAAATTGTTGTTTTTAGACACATTGATTGACTAATGTCTATATGTGATCAAATAATATGAAAAAGATAAAAATTTATGTACTATGAATTTGTATGCCATATTGGTCGATGCATTGGTCGACTAATATGGCAGATTAATCAATTAATGTCACTGTTACTAGTCGTTGTATTGGCTAATTTTTGTTTCTCGTAATTAGATCCTACATGAGTTTTGAAAAGTTGGTTGGATATATTAGAGTCATTAAGAGGATAAGGCTATAGAGTGTATGTATGCCTTACATATCATTGGTGTGAGTAAGAGAAGGAGTTTTTGAGCTATATACTTATTATAATTCAGAAAATTGATTGGGATATACTTTGTGAGAGTTACTTTTTACCTTGAAGAAAATCTGTAAAGTATTATTTTTCACCCGTGGTAAAGTAAAATGATCATAAGAATTTCTCCACCTTTTGTCAAATAAAGAGTTATACTTCATCCATTAAAAGAAGAAGGTGGTGAATTTCCAAGTGGAGCTTGAGAACTGGACATAGATTAAGGATTATTTGCCTGAACCACTAAAAATCAGCTTGGTCTCACTATTGGGAAGTATAGATTAAGTATTATTTGCCTAAACCATTATAGATCGGTTTGTTCTAACTATCTCTACTCCCTTTTATTTATTATTGTGCTTATTATGTTGTTTTTTATAGAGCAATTTTAGGATTATGTGTTTTGTCTTTTATTTAGAATTCTAGGTGCCCATACATTCTTTTAATTATTTTTATATTTTTACATATAAAGAAAGAAATATTCTTTTATTTTTGGTATGTTTTCAAAAAATTGAAATGAATATTATTTATAATGTTTTTAAATTAGCATTAAAAACTTATCTTATCTTATCATTAAATTCACCTTTTTCATTATCTTATTTATAATAAATGAGAACATGTTTAATTAGTTATGATTTCTTTATCTTATAATAAAGAGTAGCATTTTATATTCAGAAGAATTATTATAATGTATAAATATGTCATGACTCGAATGGGCACGTGAAACCCAAAAGTCGAAGTCACATATGAGCCTGGCTACTAGTGATAGAAATAAATACAAATTCTCAAAATTAAATGCTAACATGGGTACGTGTAAGTACAAACATAACAAAGTACAATAATGTTAGAGTGTATTTTAAAAAAAAATCAACATACCAAATCATATCACTACAAACACTAGAGTATAAGTGAAAACAAATGAAAAGCATACATAGAAATAGGTATATTGTAGCCGATGCTCCTCGAAGTCATTGCTGCTATGTTAGTCGTCTCTGACTTGAAAAATAGCATTAAGGGGAGTCATAAATCACTGAGCAAGTCTATATTGCCCCACAAAACCTAATGACATGCTCACACAATATATATTTTATATTAGAATAAACATATATATATGTATATGATGCATGATAAATCACATGTAAATACACAATAAATCATGGAGAAGAAATATTTGTAGTACCCTAGTCTCTAAGGGTAGATCCTCACAATACTACAGCTCCAATGGTTGCGGGGAGCTAAGCATCACCAACAACTTAAATATATACTTATATAGTTATAAGACTCTCTCAGTTTAAAGGAGCTATGGGAGCCAAACATCACCAACAAACTAGTTCTCACTCAATACGTCCAAAGTCATTATCACATTGATAATATACATGTCAAATAAGGACCTAAATAGGAGTCAAGCATCAACTAGGATCGATCTATAACATATCTTAATATTATATCACAATCATCTTTCATAATTAAACCAGCATATACCTGGTCTTGATGTATACCCATTAAGTGACATGTCTGATATATTTTTCCTTCCACACAATCACAATCAAACATATTCACACATAAAATATCAATCACACAATTTCTTGAACAAGCACTCGGCAATGCAAGGATCATCATAAATGCATACAGGATGCTATAGGTACCCAAACTCATATTTATATACTTAGATATCGTGGTATTACTTGCATAGGCATCATGATAACAACTACTCAAATTATATAAATGATAGGCACCTATCATGGCTTAACATGTTATCAATCATATTAATCTAAAACCATACTCAATAAAAGGTATGGATTTAGTGTCGTTAAATAGATGTAAATTTTCCTGATTGAAGTACTTGTCAGTTTGAACCTTATGGTGTAGGTCCCATTTCTAATATACTTATAAAAGAGGAAAGGAAATATCCCAATCATTGTCCTTTACAAGTTGTTGGATTCAATTAACAACCTAGAACTCATTAAGTTTGCTATGGTGGTCTAATTATGCATTGTGGCCCTTGATCCTATTCTTAACTAAACTTTATATGATTTTTTAATTTGCAAAGTGTTAAGAATTTCAGGATGGTTCTTAAGGAAAAAATGATTAACATAATTTATAGGAATTTTAAATTTTTTTTCCAAAATAAGCGTCGTCGAAAGGTTGCTATAACTTTTTCTCCGACAATCGGAATATTTCATTGGTCATCAGAGTATTCCTCTAACGACCTAAAAAATTTTTGCTCTAATAATTTAACAATGTGCATACCAAATAAAAGCTATTTCTGAGTAGAAAAACTTTTATAACTGTAAGAAACTCATATTCTCAACCAATCTTAATGAATTGAAGAAAAATTATTTCATAGCCCTAACCTCTATTTTTGTTAATCAATAGTGATATAAGCAATGATCGACAACAAGACAATAGCGCTTTTTCTCTTGAAATCGAAGGGAGGCTAATGGTGGTGGTGGACAACAACACTCCTTAGAGATGACGGATCAAATATTTGAGTTTTTCTCTAATTTTTCTTCTTAATTTTCTGATGATTTTGATATTGTTGTAAGTTAAAATGAGTATGGTTATGACGAGATCGAAGAGAGGAGTTGATTGATATATATGATTGGCTAGTTAGAGTCACTAACAGTGAAGAATACAGAAAGATGATGGTTTTATGACTAGTAAACTTAGGGGGTGAAAATGAAAAATAAGAAAAATGAGGGTTAAAGTGGGATACGTATCGATTACAATCTTCCCTCCTTACAAAAAATTCATCCTTTAATTTGACAATAATCCTTTATTGACAAAACAAGTATGGATACAACTCTCACTTCTCTCACTTTGTTTCCCATAGTGATCTCTTTGGCATTGCCATTCCTCTACTTCACCTTATCCATAGGAATCTACTTTGATCGTAACCGGCATACTTAAGAATTTAAAATAGCTATTGGCTCGTCCTTGTAGGTTAGATTCTTATTTACCTCTTCATTCTGTAGCTAGATTACATGAAAAAAGATAAAAATTGTACTTACAAAGTATAAAGAAAGATAAAAATTGTACTTACGAAGTATAGAAATGTAGAATACTAGTAGGACTTGTGACATATCCAGAGGTAATGCAATCGATATGCCACATTTCCAACAGTCTTCGTTACCTCGAAAGGTCCAATATATCTTAGAGCCATTTTTCTTTTCTTTCCAAACCTCATCACACCATTCATCGAAGATACCTTTAGAAATATGAAGTCACCGACTTAAAATTCCATGTCCTTACACTTCGGTTTTGCATTTCTCTTCTATCTACTAAATGATGTCTTTGGTCTCTACTTGATCAATAGAATCTTCTCTTATATGATCTTGACTAGTTCTAGGCCCTGCAACTACCTTTTGCCTACTTCTTCTTAGTATATCAGTGATCTGCATTTTATTATGTGCAAAGCCTTATAAGGTGCCATCCCAATGCTACTGTGATAACTATTATTGTAAATGAACTCAATAAAAGGCAAGTCCGAATCCCAACTACCACCAAATTCCATCACACAGATCCTTAGCATATCTTTTAAGGTCTAAATCATCCTCTCAAATTGCCTATCAATTTGAGGATGGAATGTAGTGTTAAAATCCAATTAGGTGCCTAATGCCTCCTAAAATTTCCTCCAAAACAAAGATGTAAACTGTGATCCTTGGTCAGAGACTATAACATAGGCACCCTGTAGAGACAAACTATTCGCTTGCTATACACTTATGCAAGCTTGGACATTGAGTTGGTGATTTCACTAATAAAAAATTTACTGACTTTGTCTACCTATCTACATTCACACAAATTGAATCACATAAAATCCTTATATAAGGTAGATAAACCATGAAATCCTTTATGATCTTTTCCCGTTTCCATTCAGGAATTAGTAATAATTGTATATTACCAAAGTGTCTTTGATGCTCAGATCTAAATTATTGGCAAGTCAAGAATTTGGAAACATATTCAACCATATCCTTTTTTCATACCATCCTATTAATATATGTCTCTAATGTTACGATACATCTTGGGGGAACTCAGATGTACATTGTAAGTCGCATAGTGTGTTTCCTCTAAAATCTCCTCCTTTAAGTTATCTACATCTAGAACACATAATCTCCTATTCATCCTTATTATACCTTCCCTATCAATCTTGACATTTGCGCGACATCCTTCTCGTACTTATATATGAGCTTTTCAAGCTTAGGGTCTTATCCTTGAGCAACCTTGATCTTATCCAACAATACTAATTGTACTCTGATGCTTGCTAGTAGCACTCTTGAAATTGAAATATGAAAACTTAATAGATCAGTGCTACCATCTCCAAATCATGAGTATTGTAATTTTGTTCATGTTTTTTCAATTGCCTAGAAGCATAAGTGGTCAGCCGACCATTCTGCATCAACACACAACCTAAGCCAACTCTCGAAGCATCACAATACAATTAAAATCCTATACCTTTAGTTGGTAATGCCAAAACTGGAGCTATAGTTAAACACTCTTTCAACTTTTGAAAGCTCTCCTTATAAGCATCAGACCTTAAAAACTAGTCATTTTTTTAATGTCACATAGCAATAGGGCTATTATCTTATAAGAGTCTTGGACAAATCTTTGATAGTAGCCTTTTAATCCCAGAAAGCTTCACACTTTTGTCATTGTCTTTGGTCTTTCCTAATTCGTTATAACTTCCACCTTCTTTAAGTCTACTTGTATCCCTCTTCAGATACCATATGTCCTAAGAATGTCAAACTCTTAAGACAAAATTCACACTTTGAGAACTTGACATATAACTGATATTCTCGAAGTTTCTGGAACACCATTCTCAAATGTTAGGTATGTTCCTTATCTATTCATGAATACACCAAAATGTCATTAATAAAGACAATCAAAAACCTATCTAAGAACATTTTGAGCACTCTATTAATTAGATCCATAAAAGTTGCTAGAGCATTGGTAAGGTCAAATGACATTACTAGGAATTCATAATGGTCGTATTGAGTCCTAAAGGCGGTTTTAGGCATATCCTCTCCTCTAATCCTTAGTTAATGATATCTAGACCTTAGTTTGATCTTAGAAAAATGCCTAGCACCCTAAAATTGATCTAATTACGGATGCTCACCTTATTCAACTAACTATAGTTAACACACAATCGAAGAGAACTATCTTTTTTCTATATAAACAGTACTGACACACCCCATAATGATGTGCTAGGCTTGATGAAACACATATCTAATAAATCTTACAATTTTTCTTTTAATTCCTTTAAATCTGCAGGTGCCATTCTATATAGAGCTATAGAAATCAAAGTTGTACCAAGTACTAGATCAATGCAGAACTAGATATCCTTATCTAGAGGTAGCCATAGTAACTCTTCAGGAGATACATTTGATAACTTCCTAATTATTGGAACACTTTGGAGGCTATTAATTTCTACAGAGGTATCCCTGAACAAGGCCAAGAACCCTTGACACCCCTATCTGAGCATTTTATTGGCCACCAACACCAAAATTATGACAAACAAAATGGTCCTTTTATCTCCCTCAAAAGTAAACTCTACCTTACCCAGATTCTAAAACGCCACTTTCTTCTCTCTACAATCCAAAGTGGCGTAATGACTAAACAACCATTTCATCCATAATATTATGTCAAAATCTATAACTAGCAGCACCATAAGATTTGCCACAAATATTTTACCATCTATCTCCACGAGACACGAGTAGTAGATCAAATCCACCTTATGGCATTACTAAGAGTTGTGGATACAAACAAAGATTCTTTATCCCATTTGGTACTATTTCTAGTCTTATAGTAAAATTGAGCGACATAAAAGAATAGTTCGCTCTTAGAGCTATTAAAACTCTAACTTGTCGTTGAATACCAACTGCCATCGCATTCAAAGCCTATGCATCTTGGGGGATAAGGGTGAATATCCTAGCCTGACCATAACCTGCATACTGAGAGCTAGAGGACTATCTCTAACTATGACCTCTAAATTACCTCCTTCATGCCTCCTTCCAAAATCTCGCCCCTATTAGGAACCAAATTGTGGTCCCTCTTATGGCTACTAAAATAGAGGCTATGTCATACTAGAAGAGGCCTGCTGATATCTTGTTATTGGATAGTCCCTAATCAAATGCCCGTATTGGCCACATATATATAGTAGCCTTTTAGTGGTATGTATTATGGGCCTTTATAGGCACTGCCACACTACTAACAAATAAAGGATGTTAAGCATGAATTGTTACATATAGAGCTTTGTCTGCTCTGCTACTACCTGCTCGAAATGCAAAATTGAATCCTTATAAATGTCTACAGCCAGATTCCTCCTTGTTATGTGCTCAAACAACCCTTTTTCGAGAGCCCCCACTTTGATTGTACCTTAGCGAAAAGTTTGATTGTTGTTGCTACCTTTGCTGAAAACTGGAGGGTCATATTGAATGCCTCGCACTATGCTCTCCAATTGATAAGCCATCATACTCTATGAGGATCCTTTCCAACTACTTGGCCATAACCACCAGAGGAGAGAACTTTTCTCGATAACTCATAGTTATGCTTATGAAAGGGGGTCTTAACCTGAGTACATATTGGTTGTTCTTCCTCAAATCATTTGAAACAATCTTCAGGGCATATCAACCCATTCAAATGAAGTTAGTGGTATACTCATCCACTGTCCTATCTCCTAGATGTATGTTTATGATGTTTCAAATTGTTTGATGAGTTTGAGAGATTCCTTTGAAATTGTGGTCTTGTATGCTGATGTCAGAAAAATTTAATGAATTTAATGAATTTCACAAAATATTCCAAAAAAAAGTAGATGAGTTGACCACTTTTATCTCCCTCGAAAGTAAACTCTACCTTACCCAGATTCTGAAACACCACTTTCTTCTCTATACAATCCAAAGTGACATAATAACTAAACAACTATTCCATCCCTAATATTATGTCAAAATCTATAACTAGCAGCACCATAAGATTTGCCACAAATATCTTACCATCAATCTCCACGAGACGCTAGTAGTAGATCAAATCCACCTTATGGCATTACTAAGAGTTGTGGATACAAAAAAGGATTCTTTATCTTATTTGGTACTACTTCTAGTCTTATAGTAAAGTTGAGCGACATAAAAGAATGGTTCGCTCTTAGAGCTATTAAAACTCTAACTTGTCGTTGAATACCAACTGCCATCGCATTTAAAGCCTATGCATCTTGGGGGATAAGGGTGAATACCCTAGCATGACCATAACCTGCATACTGAGAGCTAGAGGACTATCTCTAACTAGGACCTCTAAATTACCTCCTAAATGCCTCCTTCCAAAATCTCACTCCTGTTAGGCACCAAACTGTAGTCCCTCTTATGGCTGCTAAAATAGAGGCTATATCATACTAGAAGAGGTCTGCTGATATCTTGTTATTGGATAGTCCCTAATCAAATGCCCATATTGGCCACATATATAGTAGCCTTTTGGTGGTATGTAGCATGGGCCTTTGTAGGCACTGCCACACTACTAACAAATAAAGAATGTTAAGCATGAATTACTACGTATGGAGCTTTGTCCACTCTGCTACTACTTGCTCTAAATGCGAAATTGAATCCTCATAAATGTCTACAGCCAAATTCCTTCTTGTTATGTGCTCAAACAACCTTTTGTCGAGAGCCCCCACTTTGATTGTACCTTAGTGAAAAGTTTGATTGTTTGTTGCTACCATTGCTAAAAACTGGAGGGTCATATTGAATGCCTCGCACTATGCTCTCCAATTGATAAGCCACTATACTCTATGAGGATCCTTTCCAACTACTTGGCCATATCCACCGGAGGAGAGAACTTTTCCTGATAACTCATAGTTATGCTTACGAAAGGGAGTCTTAACCTGAGTATATATTGGTTGTTCTTCCTCAGATCATTTGAAATAATCTTCAAGGCATATCAACTCAATCAAATGAAGTTAGCGGTATACTCATCCGCTTTCCTATCTCCTCGGCGTATATTTTTGATGCTTCAAATTGTTTGATGAGTTGGAGAGATTCCTGTGAAATTGTGATCTTGTATGCTGCTGTCACAAAAATTTAATGAATTTAATGAAATTTACAAAATATTCCCAAAAAAAGTTAATACATTGAATTTGTTGACAGATCATATTTTTCCATTATTCTGACAGTTCATTGCATCCTTACGTAGTGCTCTTTATTGAAAAACAGGACCAAAAAAAAAAATGACGAACTTTTAAGAGTAATCACCATGAGAATAGTTGTAGTGGTTGCTTGACAAAGTTATGCAACTTTACGGGATGGTCTGAACAGGAAATAACAAGTTTAAGAACACTGTGCATCATCGAATTCCTCCAGAAACATGAGGATACATTCTCCTTATTTTACACAGGAAATAACCCAGGAGCAAAGTATCGTGCTTGTTCATTTCCCGGCATCCACGAATGTGACTTTAATTTTGGTGTTGTGATTTGTAAATCTCAACTCCTGAGGTGCCTGCAGTTAGTGGGCACATCCTGATGGCAAATGAGTATGGAACAGCAGGAACCAGATACTTGTCATGGACACAAGGTGTCCAACTATCATCTCCAGCCAGACCCATATGTTTGTGGTCAAGATGCACCTGCGCCCAAACACAGTAACCCATCAAAACCAAAACAAATAGCCCCATAGTAAGACATTGTAAAAAGTAGCAGCAAAGTATCCGTCTCTCTGTTCTCTCAAATACATGTCCTGCCTTTGTTGGCACATAATTCAACTTAGCACTTCAAACGTATTTTTCTAGTGATCATATCAGAAACTTGTCTATTGGGAGAACGAAATCTCTTGCATCAATTTACCTCGATGTCATTTCCCTGAACAAGTTCTTCATTATGTGTTGCCCGGTCAAGTTCGGCTGTAGAATAGTAACTAGCGCTCATTTGCATAGGTGGAGAGCTGCCATACACAGAAGCGAAAATTCCTACATTGTCTTTGTTCCGAAATGTCACCCATCTAACATCTGCCCTTCCAGAACATTCCCCAGGAACAATGTAAGGAACATGCAAATCCCTCACATTCTGTTCATAGATCCCAACATGGGCTGCTGCTTTCCTATCAGGATAGCATTCAAATGGTCCTCTTCCATACCACCTAACCTTGTCCATTGATTTTTCCAGGTGAAATTCAACCCCCACACGTGGCAAAGGTGAAAGATCAGAACTTGGAAATACGTTGGATTCGATTACCAAGTCACCAGAGCCATATATTGCATAAATCATGTCAACTTTTAATAAAGCCCTTGAATTTCCGGATTCAGACATTTGCTCACGCCTTGGAGCACCAATATAAACTGCCTTTATTTTTACTTCATGATTTGTTGCATCTAGTACTGTACAGTTTTCTGTGTGAAACACAAGACGGTCAATCTGAGCTGCTTTCCACCTGGAGTAATAACTATTATTACCACCCCCTTTGTCATTGTCTGTCGGGGCCCGCCAGAAGCACGGGAATATGCCTTCGGTCATAACGGGAATACCTTCAACCTGTAAAAGCTCACAAAACAATCTCTGTTTGAGAGGCAAAATGGAAGAGCTATGCTGTATGTTGATTACTCAAGTACAACAGAGAAAAAAGATGAAATTGATTGTCAAGGCTCTATCCGTAGTTTAACATATGTAGATTTCATATCACCACTGCAGGCGGAAAGAAAGGAATCAGCTAAACAGAATGACTACAATTCACAAAGCCATACCCTCCAGCTTTGAACAGCTCCTGATCTAATGTTGAATGTCATGTCCCACATCTGCCCACTGAGAGTAACTATATCCCCAACAGTTTCACTATGAATTTTAGCCTCTCTAGCTTTCAATGCCTGGAGTTAGTGACATTTTTATGCCAGAATATCAGACGGGATATAATATATGTGAAAAATAAAGGTAGGCAAAATTCAGAATAAACATTACAGGGGTTACGATCTCCCTTCTTGTAGGCAACTGGATTTGTGTAGACGAAATAACATGGCCAGCGTCAACCCAGCGTGTGGAATGCAGAAGCTTAGTAGACACTGTCAAAAACATTTCTTCTACAAGACATGAAGCCCAAAGAGCATACCATGGTCCTGACTCCCAATCTATGCTACAACTGCTCTGAGGCTTTATCAGTGGAAGAGACAAAATTCCAGAGCCAAGTTCCTCTCCATTTCCATGGAGAACCCAAACAAACCCATATCCTTGTGTTGTATCATAGAAGTGGGTGTTGCTTATCTGCATATTTGAATTTCCATGTGGTGAGCCAGAGATTGGTTTGAGACCTAGAACAGAAGAAAACAAGTAAAAATTGCACACCTGCAGTGTGTTTTCCTGTAGACAAACCTTGATGGGTTGATAGACATATTTGACCTCTGAAAATGATAATCAGTACCATAAGTTTCAATGCAAACTCAAGTCGAGGAGATGAAAAATAGGACCAAAATGCATACACCAAACATTGAAATTACCATGCAAACCAGGATGGGGAGTTCTATCTGGCCAAACAAGACCGTTCAAACAGAAGTTCAAATCGTTTGGCGAATCCCCAAAGTCACCTCCATATGCCCAGTTTTTATTTCCATCCGCACTTTCCTTCAGTAAACCCTACATGTGAATGCCACTAAATAATTTTAAAACACAAAGACTCCCAAAAGAAAATTTCCTTCGAATAGACTTGTCATTATTTGATGATGGATAAAATTTGCGTGCATAAAACCAAATTGAAAATAGAAAAGCGATTCATATACCGAACACCAGAAGCAGGCAAATGCTTGCTCATTCACAGCACTGATGGATAGTTTACTTGTCTTCAAAACAAAACTAAAATTTATAATTCACCTAAATAAAAGAACAATAAACTATTACAAGAATGGATTTAATCAAATATTTTTCTACAATAGGAAGCGAATGTGTTTGTTAGTAAACAACCAAATTTTATACAATGCAGCTAAGATACAATTCCAAGAACATTCCTTGTAAGATGTGCCAATGAAAATGGAATGAAGATTGTTTGAATATGTAATTATCTAGGAATCATTCAATCCAAAAGCTCAAGCTGACAAGTGAGGCTCAGAAAATGGATTATAAATTATCCTAACATGTTCTCTCATGCAAAGTGTGGATAAATACATTAGAAACGAGAGAAGTGCAACTTGAACTCAAGATCTCTCCACTATACAATGTCAAGTAACTTTTCAGCTCAAGAGTTTTTTAGGGGTCGATGGATCACTGATTAGTCTAATGATTCATTAAACATGTACACATGTACAGGGACCTAAGCTACCTAAACCATGTCATTATTCTCCCATATGTTGTATGATAAAAGTATTCTAAACCTGGTCAGCCCAGTCCCAGATAAAGCCGCCTTGGAGACCAAATGTGCTGTCAATTGCTTCCCAATATTCATGCAGGTTTCCATTGCTATTTCCCATTGCATGAGAATACCTATCATTTTGCAACATGTATATGCTTCAGTTAACCAAACAAGCTTAATACACAGGACAACACTGTAGATTAGAAATGCGACTAGTACATTAGAGAAAAACTTTAAAACTTGGGAAGAAAAAGCAATCATACTCGCATAATATCACAGGACGTGGTTCACTTGGATCCTTAGCAATTTTCACCATGTCCCAGACACGCATATACATGGGACATACTATATCAGTTGACGGAGTACGAGATCCACCTCCTTCATAGTGTAATAACCTGGATGTGTCCTTTCCCCGGATCCAACCTAGATATTTTACAGTACACCAAGATGAGCAAAAAAGAAAAGGGAAAAATTGAACAATTAAACAAAACCATGCTTTGGTAACAGCATCAACTCCAATAATATATTACCCAACTTTCCCCAAGGTATATGGCTAAGAAAGTATCTGCTTTGTGCAATTTAAGCTTGGAGCCAAATTAAATCCACAAATCATATGTTATACGGAACAAAGTGGACTTTCAATTCAAAATAATTTCTTCTGAAACAATTGCCTAAAAATAGTACATATGTTGATCCACATTATTTCCTAATATCTTCACAAATTGAGTTTGAAACACAATCATTCTTGCAACTGGAATCCCACTGGTTTGCAATAAAATTGTAATCACATTGGTGTCTCTTCAGTGAGTAAAAATCAAGGTTCATTACAGCACAAATATATGCCCCATAGACAGAATGATGTAATACAGTAAAGAGGGTTTTTGTAATATTTTCCAGTAAGAAACTTTATGTTTCCCAAAAGAATCTCTTCTGGATTAGAACATCCTTTGCATGATAAAGACAAAGCATAAAACTATGGCTCGCTATTTTCCAATACTCCTTGGAACTGTCTAGATTTTAATTGCAGAAGCACCTGATTCAAGAATATATAGAATAATTATCTCATACCAGCTGCAGCGGAGTGATTAGGTCCATATGAGGCCTCATTTCCCAAGGACCAAGCTATTATGCATGCATGGTTTTTGTCCCTCTCTACCATCCCTACCACACGATCCAACATTGCAGCAGCCCAACTTGTTTCTGAAGTAGGATGCTTCAGGTGTCCACACAGATGAAAACCATGAGTCTCAATGTTCGCTTCATCAATCATGTACAAGCCAAAAAGATCACACAACTCATACCACCGGGGATGCTGTGGATAATGGCTGTTTCTAACAGCATTAATATTGTTTTGCTTCATTAGAACCAAATCCTGTGAGATGAATTGTTAATGAAATATCATAGTAATGAAATTAGTGTCAACTTATCATGAAGAAACAATCCAGGAGAGAAGTGCAAAGAGAGACCTTAATCATGCATGACTCTATGTTTGTCTTTCCCACGCGTGGATGATGTTCATGCCTGTTCACACCTCTTATTATTACCGCCTTTCCATTAACAAGTAACTGTTTGGGGGCCTTTGATACCTCTCTTATTCCCACTAAGCATGATTCACAGTCAACAACATTCCCAGATGTGTCTTTGAGGGTTAGAACCAGGACATAAAGATTTGGCTGTACAAAACACATGAAAAGTTCACAAAGTGACAAGAGTACAGGAAATAATTCAATAATATAGATAATAGACTATGCAAGAGAGAACACATAAAAGGAATATAATGAGATAACAAAATTTAAGAATGCTTGAACCTTGAAAATATGTTTGGAATGCTTGCCTCTTTCAGGAAATCAATTCTGTTTTTGAATTGCAGGCTTGTGGAAAAATGATAAGGATGCTTTTGTTGAAAGAACTTATCAAAGGAGAGGGAAGAAGATGGTTAACAGCTGACAAGTAGGAGAAGGCTAGAGAATTCGGTTAGGCAGGAGAAAAAATAGGAGAATTAGGTTAGGATATTGTTTGCATAAGGAGTAGCTATCCCTTGAAAGTTCATTTTTTGTTATTTCTTTCTTATTTGATTCCCACTCTAATAGGAGTCCTATTTAGGGTGGATTGTTATTTCCTTTTCTGCCTATATAATGGCAGAATTATCAGTGAATAATGGGGGATTGGAATTATCAAAATTTTAGTAACTTTAATTTTCAGCTAGCTCTGTTAAGAGCTAGCTAACTTTCGTTCAACATTGGTTCTTCGTCCAATGGGAAGAACACCAACAAGGGAAGAAAGGTGGACTTCTATCTTAATCGTCCCATGACGAGATCATATGCTAGGGCCCTTAACAATATATCTTCCATATAGCTATGAACTAAGGAGTTACTTTTTTTTTTTTTAACAAACAAGTTGCGGAAAAACCCTATAGTTAGGAGACTATTTTAGGAAAATATATTGTAACATAATGTATCCTTAAGTTAGGATACTATTGGTCAAGATTCTGATAGGATTGGCTAAGATTCTGATAGGATACTCCATAATTTATGGGTAACTACCAGATTCGGGTACTAGGTTTTTGTATATACATATAGCTAATAGTGTTTTAACATATATGAGTAAGGAAATAAACTTTCTGCTCAATTTTTGACATGGTATCAGAGCTTTAGGTTTCAATAATCCGTACCCAACAACCCGGAGAATTACAGAGCATTCCGGCCACCTACAGGTTAGATGGAAAAAATTATCTTAGATGGAAAAAATTATCTGAAATGGTCTGAACTCATCCGAACTGTGTTGAAAGGAAAGGGGAAGATTAGTCATCTCACGGGTGCAGGGCCTAAACCAGCGGACCCGCAATTTGAAGTATAGGATGAAGAAGACACTATGCTTATGGCGTGGTTGTAGGGCTCTATGGTTCCAGAAATCAGTGAGACATGCATGTTTTTGGCCACTGCCAAGGACATATGGGATGCAATTCAACAAACTTATTACAAGGCTAGAGATGCGGCACAAGTGTACGAAGTAAAGGTGAAAATTGTTGGTGCAAAACAAGGAAACAAAATAGTCATGGAATACACAAATCAGTTGAAATTCTTGTGGCAGGAATTGGATCAGTAGCAGGTGATAAAAACTAAGTTTCTGGAAGATGCAGCAGTTCTAAAGACCTTCATTGAACAAGATACGAGTTTATGATTTTCTAGTTCGACTAAATCTAGGATTTGACCAAGTAAGGATACAAATTCTTGGGAAGTCAGAGGTTTCATGTTTTAATGAGGTAGTGACTTTAATCCGAAGTGAAGAAAGTAGGAGAGGGCTGATTCTTGAACCACAAATCATTGACAGTTTAGCTATGGTGGCTGTTAATAACAAATCAACCACAAATACGGAGAGAGGAGCAGTTTTTGAAGGAAGGAAAAATAATCAGTCGAAGCCTCAAAATTGTGATGAACTATGGTGTACTTACTACAAGAAACATCAACATACACATGAGAAATGCTGGAAACTTCATAGTAAGCCTCCAAGCCGTGACTGGGGTCAAAAGGGAGATCAACCACAAAACAATGGACAAGTGCACATTGGTGCTGTATCACAAGACGAATCAATATCACAAGAGCTGAATAGCCTCAACAAAGAAGAAATTGAGAGGATGAGATCACTTATCAGCAGCCTTGGGAAACTTGGAAAGCATTCAGGTACTTGTTCTTTGGCATATTCAGGTGAGTTTCCTTTTACTTTTAGATTAAATGCCTCGGTTACAACCTTCACTAACTCTTGGGTCATGGACTCGGGAGCAACCGACCACATGGCCCACTCATCCAATGTCTTTCTATCCTACTCTTCATTTCCAAGTAATAGGAAAATAGCCACAGCTGATGGATCCCTAACCACTGTAGCCAATATAGGTGATGTCAAAATAAGCCCATTAGTAATTCTAAAAAATGTCCTTCATATTTCTAATTGTCCACAAACCTTGTTTCCATACAGAAACTCACTCCAGATTTATCTTGTAATGTAATTTTTCATAGTAACTATTGTGTACTTCAAGACAAGGATTCAAGGAGGATGATTGGACGTGTTAGAGAACGGGCTGGCCTTTACTATCCTAAAGCGCCAAGCCAATTGAACATGACCACAAGTAGGTTACCACATTCCTTCATTTCAGAATTTGTTTCTTCCAATAAAGAGAAAATTTTGCTTCACCATTGTCGACTTGGGCATCCATCATTTAGGATTATTAAGATTATTTTTCACTCTTTGTTTAAAGGTTTAGATGTTGAAAACTTCCATTGTGAGGTGTGCGAACTTTCTAAACACAAATGTGTACCTTTTCTAAGTAGTAATAAAAGAAGTTATGTTCCTTTCTATCTCATTCACAGTGATATTTGGGGTCTGTCTCTAATATTTTTGGGACAAAATGGTTTGTCTCTTTCATTGATGATTGTACTCATGTTACGGGGTTTTTTTGCTCAAACATAAGTCTGATGTTAGTACCATACTCCGAAACTTCTATTCCATGATCAAGAATCAATTTGGGGGTCAATATCAAAAGATTTAGGTCGGATAATGGGACTACGTCAATCAAATTCTTACCCCATTCTTCCTGAAAAAGGGAATAATTCATGAGTTTTCTTTATAAGAACTCCACAACAAAACGGGGAAGCAGAACATAAAAGTGGGGATCTCCTCGAGAAAACTCGAGCACTATTATTTCAAAACCAAGTGTCTAAAGTTTTTTGGAGAGAAGCAATTCTTACCACCACTCATCTCATAAATCATTTGCCCTCTCGAACCTTAGGTTTTAAGAGTTATGGACATTCTTTCAACTATTTACCCAAACCTAAACACTACAAATAACCTTGTCCCTAGGAGTCATTGGGTGCACATCCTTTGTCCGTGTTCCTAGTCAAAATAGGGGGAAACTAGATCCAAGGGCTCTAAAGTAATGGAAGAACTTAAGAAACCAGTGAAGCACCCAATGAAGTTGTTTGTAATAAAAAAGCATCTAGCAATATTGCCAACAATCCAGAAACGAAGCATGTGGAGATTGACAGACATTTTATAAAAGAAAAACTTGAAAGTGGACAATTTGCATACAATTTATACCTACAACACAAGTATTTACTAATGTCTTCACCAAAGGCTACTAAGATAAAATTTTGAGTTATTTGTAAGCAAGTTGGGCATGATGAGTGTTGATATTATAGAAATAATTAGCTGATTTTATAGAGATAATTAGTTGATTCTTTAGAGATAATCAAGTTGAATTCATGGGAATTTATTTCTTAGAGAATAAATAGATCCTCCTTGATTTAAGGAGGTGATTAGGGTTTGTATTGCCCTATATATTCCCTGTAGTATTCACAAAAAAGTAAAGGAAGAATTACTTTTCCCTCTTTCTTCAAATTGTGTCTAGTGATCTGGAGGAAATGGCTTCCAAAGGTAGTAAGGGTGTAACGGTTGGAGTTGAAAGAAAGATTTTTATTTCTAAAAAAATGTCTTACACTTTACATTCTATGTTCTCTCTTATATAACACTCTATACATATTCTAAGTAAGGCAACTAACTAATATTAGGAAATA
>JAOQMS010000001.1:12150424-12201605 GCA_027563885.1 Erythroxylum longipes | reverse complement strand
GATTCTAAGGAGCTAATTCTAGGGATTCTAACCATTATTCCTGATTTATGTTCACATGTAACAGATATTTACAACAGTTGGCACCAGTTTCTAGAAGGGAATCAAATTCGACCATGGCTAAATGCTTTGATACTATGAACAAAGAGATTTTAAGAATGGATTCTCCTTGTTAATTTTCAAAATCTGAATTACAAAATATATACACTAAAGTTAGCCTAATTCTAGGAGGTATAAAAGGAATGTCTAAACTACAGAAGCAAACAATCAAGGATCTAACACTAGCCAACAACAATGATAATTAACAACCTAGAGATTTTCCCAACACGTTTCATTAATAACCAAACAAACTGAAAGCTTAGCCTTAGAGTGTTGCTCAAGTATTAGGTGAGATTTCTAAAAGAAATGGTGATTCTTACTTGTTCTGCAGACCAAAGCCTTGGTCTTTCTACTTTCCCCACAAGTGTGTAACCAAGAAATCCCAGAATCACATCAAAGGAGGGAACAACTGTCAGATTAGCTACAGAAGATGAAAGCAAATCGACGGATCCATCACTACTATACCAGCTTCCCATGTCATATAAAGCAGCTTCCACTTTAAAGTTGGAAACAATATTGTCTTTAGGAATTTCTTTACAACCGTCTATTTTCACCTCAACCTGAAATATAAAAATAGAAATAGGGCCTTAATAGTTTCTTGATCCAATCAAATTAAAAAAATTGATCCCACTTAAATTTAAAAAAAACATGAAACAAATGTAATGGAGCAGGTAAAGCAAGAATAGTTCCTTCACCACTAAGCAGTTAGATATAATTGCAAAAGCTCAAAATAAATATAACTTTCCAATTAAAATTCCCTTTCCTACTTGATTTATGAATGTGATCGAAAGATATATAACAGATAAATATATAAGAAAATTGAATTTCTATTCTCTGCACACCCAATGAACTAAAATTGAATATTATGTTTCCAAATATAACACCCCTTGGACTATAAATAAACATACTTTTCCGACTAGATACTTCCTTGCCACTTCAAGTTCATAAATGTGGATGCAGATGAAAGATCAACAAATCACAAATTAAAAACCCCATACTTAAACACATGATTCTTTCACCTAATACTGAAAATTTATTTTTTATAAATGCACAGTACCAGAATATTGCATATGGATTGCAGAATCAAAGTAGTGTTAAAAAACAAGTTCAATGAGAAAACAGGCATATTGTCAAACCCACACACTTCAAATCAATAATTTAACATCACATGAGGAAACATATTCAGCATGTTGTACTCTTCAGTCAAACTCTAACCTGTATGTCTGCATAAGCGAAATTCTCAGCCAGTTTGGATTTGAAAAAGTAATCCACAATGAATGCCTGCATTTCAATATTTTGCAGATTTATCACTTGCTGAAATCCTCTTGGAAAAAATAACTAGAGATGCAATAATAGTGACGAACAATCATGAAGATGTGACACAATTCACATCAAGCTAACTTCAATTCAACAATTCCATTCAATACATACTGTAAATATTTCACATGTATCATACATTGATCTTAAACATGAGATTTTCTCAAAGTTTTAGTCTTCCAGCCCCTAAATTCATAGTATAAATTCATTCCACAAAGACCTGATCCCTATCAGTATATCACCAAATCCAAGTTTAATTTATATAGGCCATGATGTCACAATTGCCAGTTTGATAAGAAAAAAAAACCTGTGGCTTGGATAGAAGAAGCACATCCCGATGAATACCAGATAACCACCAATGATCCTGATCTTCAAGGTAGGACCCATCACTCCATCTGAAAACTTGAACAGCTAGAACATTCCTCTTCCCCGAATTACAAGGGTAACAGTGCTCGGTGATCTCAAACTCAGCAGGTAGCCTACTGTCTTGGCTGTCTCAGATAATAAATATATTTTTAATAATTTAGATGAAAAAAAAAGCACTATGTTAAAGTTTATCAATTGTCCACCAGAGGTGTAATATTTTTACTCTAGCAAAGCATGTTACTTGTTTCCAATCTAATAAATCACAAGTTCTTGTTGCATATCTGGTGTCTGATTAGATCATTCTCAATTGAAGCATACTCTTAGTGTTTGGTTTTTTAGGTGGTTCTTCTATACTTGTATTACAAAGAAAATGTAGCCAAAAATACTATGAAACAGCTAATATATATCGACATGATTTAGTAAGAAGAGGTTCAACAATATCATAAGTGAACTTCGTGTTACAATTTATGTCATATTAACCAATAACAATGACACTAAGGTAGAATAGTGAGCTTTAGATACCTATATCCCACAGGAACCCCATTTACCCAAGCACAGAATGCAGAATCCACTGCTTCAAAGTGCAGCAAAATCCTACGACCTGTAGAAATAGAACAACAAAATTCTGGCAGCCAAAACTCTGAGAAAGACCTTGAAACTAAAACAAGAGCTCAAACATTCTAATATGTTTTTATAACCGATCATCAACAGAGAAAACATGAAGAAAGTAAGAGCACATGAGAGTATGCAAAGACGGGTCACAGAGAAAACCAACAAAGAATGATAGGTAATAGCTTATTTAGGTTCAGAGCTGTATTTGAACTCCTACAGTATAATTATATCATTATAGATCTGAGTTCCATTTAATTTACAAAACACAGTAGAAGGTTAAAAAGTGATGTTAGTAAGTATAACAGACCTTTAGTTCAAAAGAAAAATACACAACAAACCTTGAAAAAAAATTGGAAAAAAAATTCAGCTAAACGACTAAAGCTGACAGTACATAAAGTTATAGGATACCCCGCCATTCTTTAGGAATTTGGAAGTATGTTCTGTAGCAGCCTGTAGGATTATCGTCTGGAACATGTGGAGGATCAACTGGAAATGGATACACCACATTTGTGTAAATGGGACGATCAAATCCATGCATCTGCCAATTGGAAGGAACTGTTCAGGGGAGACAAGGACAATTATGAGATTCTGTCATATAATGTCCAACCACATGTATCACATATGTAGAGGAAATACATGGCAACCCCAAGCATTGATGACTGGGAGAGATTTAAGTTGTAGTGTAGTGCATTATCAATGGTTATGGACAAAATCACAAGAAAACAAATGCCTATGAAATAAAACATCTGTCAAATTCTTCCCTGTCAACAAGAAATAGAAAAGAAAAAAAGGCATTTACCTGGAAGAGTATCCCAATGAGAGTCCTGAAATGTCGCATCATAAAATCTTTCAGGAACTCTAGAGGGACAGGGAGCCAAGAAGAATCTCCAATATCCAGATAAAGACATAACAAAAGGCAAATCCTTGACCCAAAAGGAAGTACAATCAAGAGCTCTTTGTACAGCATCATCATTCCAAACAGCGGATCCGGACACCAAATGATCTACTTTATTGCGTTCATACCAGTACTTCAGAGATCCTATTCATAAAACGGGATACAAATTTTCCACAGGAGTAAGATCATTAATTTAAAATATCAAACCTTTTCTAGCATGCTAAGAGAATTCAAATTATTTGCAGTACAGAGTGCAAAAAAATTTACTTACCTCAGATGTCAATTGATTTGAAACTGAAAATGAAAGCTAAACTTGAAATGTAAGAGAAATAAAGCATAGCAGATATCTTGGATTTCCCGCTGTAAGTTTATAGAGGCCTAAAATATTAGGATTAAGGGACAAAACCAATTATCGGATTAGAAAAATAAATAAATAAAGAGTAATCAGTACAGAAGATAATGTCGTTAGTTGTATTGTTATTCTAGGTAAAGACAGCAGAAGTCAGCTAAATCAACAAGTATGAAATTTCAATTGGACCCCACAAGTCAAAGTCTTAGAAGTTAGAATCGTTAAAGATAGATCATCACAAAGTTTATGAGAATAAACTTAACGAAAGCATTTCGTGGATTATGAAATTTTGGATTGCCAAGGAAGTCAACTGCGGAATCAAATGCTGCAAAGTAGTAAAAAGTAAACAAAGGGTGTCCGAGATATTGCAAATCACTACCTTCGACAGATTCGTGGCAGTGGAGAGGAACATGAGAATCTCTCTTTCTCCACTTTATAAAAGTCTCATCTTCCCAAACTCTGTGGCCAGTTTCCAGTGGAGACACCATTTTCGCAGCCAAAGATGCCATTTTTCTGCTATACAAAACTCAAGCAAATAGAAACACTAACGAAACACAACATATATGATTTGCATATCCATGCTTGTCAATTGACATATAGCTCTTAATTAACAATAGCAAGCAAAGAATTATCTTCAATGACGTCACTATGCAGAGGTTGAGTGGAAGCCATGAAATATACCAGTGAATACAAATCGAGAAAAACTGAACTGGAGTAGACGTAGTGTATAATCAGATAGTTGGAAAGGGTCAGACTCTGTTCCACAGAGAAACAATTCAGTAAACAAAGGCCAAGGCTTTCTAGTTTCATAAAGTTCGAGAAGGACGGTTGGCTATATCTAACAAAATAAGCAAGCGACTTTCTGAACTGGTGCCATTTCTAAGAAATGTGAGGATAAATAGTTGCGGTAACAATTATTCCAGGATGCATAAGGTACAGCTTTGCATCTTTTCTATTTTTACGAATAAACTGTTTTATGAATTAAATATGTGAGTTTCAATAATCATTAATATTAGAAAGAATCGGTTAATGATATTGAGTTAGTAGAGGTATTATTATATTATTATTACCACTTTTCAGGAAGATAAATTCGCATAATATATGCATTTTCTGAGTATGGCACCAATTTATGTTAAATAGTATTAACAACTTACTTTCAAAACTGTTCTATTTCAATAATTTTTATTTTGAAATAATTTTAAACATAGAAATTGTTAATTTTTATTATTTTATTAATAAATTTGATCTTTTTAAAAAATTTCTTTTCATTTAAAATTAAATTTAATGTTTTTTTTTTTTGGGAATTAGAATGAGTTGCTTAGTCTTACTTGGTGGTGTGTCAGGTGGCAACTCAAACCCTTTGTGCCCTTACCCTTATGCCTACCCTGTTCCATTGCATCTCAGCCATCTATTTTTATGGATCCCACATAAATAGATGGCTGAGATGCAATAGAACAGAATAGGCACAGGGGTAACGGCACAGAGGATCAAGTTCCGTCTGGTGGAGGCTTGGTTTTAAATACCAATGACCAAGCACAGATATGTATCAGCGACTTGAACATAAGTAGAAGAGAAAGAGGGAGAATCATAGATATCAGACTTCATATCTACACTATACATGCAAGGGAAATCAAACAACGATGAAGAGCTCAAGTAAATACTAAGAAGTGCTGCTGCGCAAGTGTCAGGGGGAAATAAGGGCATTTAGACGCAATGATAAATATTTTCATGGACAACAAAAAATGACCGGCTTTCTATTCACCAGATCAGTATATGTACTCAGTGACTAATGACTCTGTGTATATATACAAACTCAACAGGTCAATCACTGAAATGCCCTTACCCTCAGCCTAAGAAGTATGCACACATGAACATGATTACTGCTTAGTTTCATCTCCTGGGTTCCTCTGCCAGTTGCCTCTGGGACGGCTTCTTGTGAAATATTTTTCAACAAAATCCGCCCCCAGTTCAGGATATTTTCCCTTAATGTAATTTTCCAAACATTTCCGGTAGGAAAAATCTCTTTTACAACCGTCAGTAGATACAACGTAAAAACACCTGCTATCCTGGAAACCACTATGTTTACTAACCTGCATCAGACAAAAGGTTTAACATAAGAAAATCAGAGTTCGTAGTCATATACCAGACAAAGCACCTTTTGTATATATTGAAAGTAATTCATGTAACTGATGACAGCACATATCAGCAAATGTCCTCTGATAAATTATGGTTAATAGTCCATCTTTATTAGCTTACTGTAATATAATCAATGCCAGTGCCCATCTTTACTGCCTTGTCTGGATGGTAATTGAAGACATTATCAAGCACGTATGATTGGTCATCAGCAGACAGTGGATCCCCATCATTGCACCTTCACGAAAGAAGACATCAGTCAGGACATTTGTAAAAATAAAAAGGGAAAATATAAACCAGAATCATCTTACAAAAAAACCACGAATTGCCAATATTTAATTTTCCCCCAACATCTTAGAAGCACTATGCTGCACAAAAATGATTATCTGCTCTGTTGGATGAGGAATTCAGGAATTTACAGCACTGGAACTTACCCAGGCTGATGCATTATTCTTCTGATCGACTGCATTAATGGTTCAACATCTGAGAGAATATCCTGTTCTTCAGAAGTAAATATGTCCAAGCGCTGCCTGGTCATTGTATACAGTCCACTCAGACCAGCTTCACAGCTGACAATCCCCGGAACTTTAGCAGGTTGGTTTTTCTTGATTTTCCAATCTCCACTGTTAGGGCCCCGTCCTTTGGATTTGAGTGAAGACTTTTGGGCAGTTGATGCAGCCCAGACAGAGATCGATTGATCCTTAGTGACCTTGTGCCAACCTGATGACTCTTCCCCTTGGTTCATCAGAGGTGGGTTCTCCTTTTCACTTGCTCCACTACCAGCATCACTTTTAATGTTTTCCCAAGCAGATGATGACTCATCCATATCTTTAGACTCTTCTGCCAAGCCACTACCAGCATCCCAATTGTTGGACCTTGCAGGTTCCTCTTGGCCTTTTGAAGGAACATTATCTTGCTTTTCAGATCTCTCCATTCCCCAACTAGACCATGGCATTGATTTATGTGTCTCAGATTTCTGAGCCTCATCATCCGTCCTGTCCCTAGTAGAGACAGCCACCCAACCAGATTCTCCCTGCGATTTTGAAGTAAGATCAATTGTTTCACCACTACTGTCCCTAAAAATGCCAGCATCCAAAGCAGATTCTTCTTGAGATTTTGATTTAAGTCCATAAGTTTCGGCTTTCCCAGTTTCCCAACCCGATGAAGTATTAGGGTTAGAAGCTTCAGTCTCTCGACCACCCCAACCAGAGAAAGTAAAATCTTCACCTTTGCTGTTTCTAGAAGTGTCAACTCCCCGAGTAGGATCTTGTTCGGGATTTGATCTAAGATCATGAGTCTTGGCTTTCCCAATGTCCCAACCAGATGAAGCAATAGGGTTAGCAGCTTCCCAACCAACCCAACCAGTGGAAGCAAGACCTTCACCTTTACTGTTCCCAGAAGTGTCAACTTCCCAAGCAGAATCTTCTTGGGCTTTTGATCTAAGATCATGAGTTTTGGGTTTCCCAGTTCCCCAACCAGATGAAGGATTAGGGTTAGCAGATTCAGTGTTCCAACCACCCCAATCAGACAAAGCAAGATCTTTGACCTTATTGACCCTAGAAGAGTTAGCAACCCAAGCAGAATCTTCTTGGGATTTAGATGTAGAATCATGGCTTTTGGATTTCCCAGTACCCCAACCAGATAAAGCATTAGTCTTAGCAGCTTCAGTGTCCCAACTAGACAAAACAAGATCTTCACCTTTACAGACCTTAGAAGTGTCAGCACCCCAAGCAGAATCTTCTTGGGATTTTGACTGAAAATCACAAGTTTTGGCTTTCGCAGTTCCCCAACCAGAATCATTAGCGCTAGCAGCCTCAGGGTCCCAACCACTAGACCAGTTAGATTCCTTTTGGGGGGCAGCATCCAAGTCAAATTCTAAGCTGTCCTCAAAAGAAGGTTTGTCCAGAGCATTGCAATCAGGAGAAAGGCTCCAACCATTAGCATCATCCTCGTGCAGTAGGTCATCAACTTCCTGACCTAAACAAGCAGTGACTGAGTCTTCTCCATTTGCAGCACCGCTCATCATATTTAGAAATTGGCAAACATCTATGCTACCCTCTCTATCAAAACAAGCCTGCATAACAGAATTCCATTGGAGCTCAAGTAACATAAAGAAATTTTTGACCTCGAAAAGAAGAGTGTTTATAACAATGTTCAAAAAGGCAATTTGCTATTCAAAGAAAAACCTGTATATTCTTTGTTTCCCACAACACATCAAATCGTGATCCCGTGCCAACTGCTACATGTTTTCCCCAAGAGCAAGATGCAACTACACTGGATAAAGTATCCACATGACACTTCTCTGCAGCTCGTTCAAAACATCTTCTCGGTGTCTTAAACCAGAATTTAAGGACAGCCAAGGTTATGACGTGGATATCAATTAATTTTAAACCAAAGATAAAATACTTACAAAAAGTGTTGCCTCAGTAAATGGTACGTGGATATCTAATGAGCGAGATAATGCGCGGTAACCACTAGAATTGAAGCCAACCAGACTTCCAGTGCATGTCATACTATTGGCAAGGAGAATGAGATGCTCTTTCAGCAGACCTTTTGCCACCATTTTCACAGATGTTGCGAGGTGCTGCAAGATAAATAAGGTATTGAGCCACTAAATAGATCTGTAAGGCCAGGACAATAAGGAGCAGTTAAAAATAGCCTTCAGTTTAGCTTCCTTTTGTTAGGAGAAAAAATAGCACTGTAGAGAACTAATAGAGATAATTCTATATGATATTAATAAAACAAAGTAGCAAAAGAGAACGCATAGAAAAGTGCCAATAGGATAGAACCAAAGTCCTTGGAAAGATAATAAATAATGATGCATATCAAGGCCTGAGATGACCATTTTCTGCTACATGGAGTCAGCACCTCAATATAAACAATTAAATGCAAATATCCCTCATCCCTGTTTCTCAATTGATATCCAGCATCCTATTACAGGAGGCAGATTACAAAGAGAGAATCCTTGTTATCGAATATTTGAAGCACAAATTTACAACGTTGAATTGGTGAAAAACACATCACTAAATGATATAATAATGAGAGGCTCAAGTAAATTAGATTAGCAGAAAGGAAAAGACGAACTGTTCACAAAAGAGAGAAGACTCAATACAGAAAGAGTAATCTCGAGAAACAAGTTGGCATAAACAAAATAATTGACGAACTTCCTAGACCAAAACTAGCATCTATTTTGCATGATAGGGCAAATCAAAGTCGTCAATCAATAGATTGTTAAGAGAATTTTAGTGAACAATTCACATGTTGAGAAAACACGCTAGCACTAATAGGATGCAAGAGAGAAAGCTAATGAAAGATGCTCTAAAGTGCTACTCGGAAAAGGCATGAGATATGAAGCAGGAAAACACTAAAAGTTTCATTATGAATCCCTCATTGCAGGCAATAAGTTCGGACAATATGTTTGAAAGACACAACTGTAATGTTACTGAATGTAAATATACACAGTGAACAGTAAGCCAAATTTCACCAAAGCATATTTGCAAACTAGGTGGTTCTCTCTTGAGGAAGTATAAATTTCAGCACATCCCAATGGCTCAGTCATAGACAGCTCAAAGTGCATAACGGGAAAAATCAACCTGAACTGCTGTTTCAAAAGCGCAAGAAATTCCCAGCAATTCCTGAACTTGTTTGATTGCATATGGCACTGAATGTCTGGTATCAATCAAATGAAGAACTGGAAGACAAGAGTCAAGTACAGTCCTCCATGCATCTCCACTTTGCTTAGCAACAGATTTTTGAACAACAATGTCGAGAGCCAATGCCCCTTCACTGGTCTCAGAAGGATGTCTCATCCATAGGGGAGTATCTGGGCTAACCCAAACTATATTTGCAGAGCAAATTCTATGATCACCTGTTCATTAAACAATCTCATGAATTCTATATAACTTCGGAAGAGAAATACAAAAGAATATAATGTAACCCATGGGTTGATCGAATGGGGTAGGAGGGCATAAAGATGACTATTCAGTTACAGGCCAACTAGCCTGCAACAGTAGGTAATAAAAAAGGGAGGGTGAAGAACCAAATAGAAAATCAGACGTTAAACAAAACCAAGAAGAATATTCAACAAAATCAATAAGCAAATCCAAGGAAAACAATGAGGTGCATTTGACAGTGATGATTAATGTTTCAAAGCTGGAGCAAGCATACATACCATCTAACACATTCAGTAGTGAAAATAGCACAACCTGTTACAGATAAGGGCAGTAAGAGTCCTAGTACGCCTCTGCTAGTATATACCAGGCGCAATAATCGGGGGGATAATCTGAGAAGCCAATAGTTATCTGGTAGTTAGCTAATAGTTATCCGGTAGTTAGGAGACTTTATACATAATCATCGTTAGCTTTGAGGAAGACATTCAATTTATGTTTATTCTTATTTTGAGGCATTAGCTTGGGAGGTCGAGAAGAACGACTTTACTCTTCCTATACTATTTGTTTTTCATTAATAAAATTCCCTGGTACTTTTCCTTGAATATTGATCCTTTCTCTACCAAATTGGTGCGGTGAAATGGTGGAGAGGAACTTTGAATCGCTGGAGAAAAAGCTTAGTTCCAAAATTGCTCAAAATCACCAGCAGATGGAGGAGCTCAAGAGCATGTTAATAGCTATGATGAAAGGGAAAACAAGTGTTGACGGCGTGGGCGGCAGCTCTAATAGTTCACCAGAAGAGTTAACATCAGATGTGGGAAGTTTCTGCAAAACCAGCTCCACACATGATTTCGTTGGATGATGTTCAGGTTTCTACCAAAAAAATTGAATTGCCTAATTTCAATGGCCATGATCCTTTGAGCTGGATTCACCAAGCAGAATAGTATTTCCAAATTCAACACACCACCAAAGATCTTAAGGTCACGTTGGCCTTAGTCTGCATGGAAGGTCACGCACTTCACTGGATGACTTGGTTGAATAGTCGTCGTCCTTTAACTAGCTAGAACGATGTCCGTAAGGAAGTGCTTGCTCGTTTTGGGGGAGCTTTAGCAACAAATCCCTAGGAGATTTTGGCAGCAGTACGACAGACTGGAACTGTTGATGAAGATATTCGTGAATTTGTAACTAGATTCGCTCACATTAGGGATTGGCCAAAGGAGGCTTTCACGGGACAATTTCTCAATGGTTTGAAAGACCACATAAGGGCAAGAATTCGTTCTAATGAAATAAAAGATCTTTATTCCACAATGAATTTGATTATGGAAGTGGAGCACGAAGTTGAGCTCTAGGCAAGGAAGAAGATGTCATGGTTTGGAGGGAAAAAAGAGTCTTTTGGTCTCGGTATGAAGGCAGGTTTTGTACCTGGGATTTCTGGAGCAGGGTCATCTAATGTTGGGCCCTTGGTTTCATAGGGGCCGGCCCAATCTGTGCAGCAAAGTTCTGTTTCTGCACAGCCTGACAAATCAACATCTTCAACCGCAATCTCGTCAAAAAACAACAGCTCATTCAGGTAATAATGGTCGCGGCACTCATTGTTTCACACAAAAGGAATTTCAGGATCTCCGTTCCAAAAGACTATGCTTTCGATGTCAGCAACCCTACTATCCAACACATCGGTGTTCAAGCCCTTCTCTACAGAAGATAATTATTACCGACAAACTTAGAGTAAGAATTAGGTAAAATTGAAGTTCAAACTATGGGCGACCAACTCGAAGATGATTTGCGTTCAAAAGAGCTGGAATCTCCACAACTAACAATGCTTGAGCTACCGTGTTTTTACATGAATAAGTCCTCTTGTAGTCGTACTATGAAAGTTCGGGGTACAGTTGGTGATTGAGATGTGATAATCATGATTGATAGCGGAGCAAGCCACTATTTTGTGGCCAAAAGCGTGGTTGAACGCTTGGGTCTGTGTATTTTTGACACTACACCAGTCGGAGTTAGGCTTGGGAATGGTCAATGCATTAAGACTCAAGGCATTTGTAGAGGAGTTTAGATTAACATTGGGGATGTCCATTGTGTGGTGGACTATTATATTTTTCCATTGGGCAGGGTTGACATCATTTTGGGGGTGTCTTGGCTGGAAACATTGGGGGATGTGAAAGTCAATTGGTCTCGCATGACAATGGAATTCCAACAAGGAGGCTGTAGAGTTTCAGTTAGAGGAGACCTGAATTTAGTGAATGCACCTATTTCTTTTCAATTGTTCTCACATGACAATGGAATTCCAACAAGGAGGTTGTGGAGTTTTAGTTATAGGAGACCTGAAATTAGTGAATGCACCTGTTTCTTTCCGGGCCTTAAACCAAGTTGAGGAGTTAGACTATGCATTGGTATTGTGGCAGACGGAAATTTCGAATTTGGATGGACCTACTGAAGGTTTACAGTCAATGCAGTCCAAGGAATTAGCCCAACTGTTACAGAAGTTTCAAGCAGTATTCCAGAAACGCACAATATTAGCCCCACAAAGTAATATTGACCATCAACGCAACCAGGTGTTTCTACTGTTAGCGTGAAGCCTTATAGGTATGGCCATTTACAAAAAGATGAAGTGGAGCGACAGATTGCAAATATGCTGGCAACCGGGTTGATCCAACCGAGTTCAGGGCCTTTCCTAAGTCCCATCTTACTGGTTAAAAGGAAGGACGGTAGTTGGCGGTTCTGCGTTGATTATCGGGCACTCAATAAGGTGACTATTGCTGACAAATATCCTATACCGGTAATTCAAGAGTTATTGGATGAGTTGAGTGGTGCTTGTTTTTTCTCAAAGATGGATTTGAAGTCAGGTTATCATCAAATAAGTGTGAGAGAAGAGGATATTCCTAAAACTGCTTTCCGTACTCACTCAGGCCATTATGAGTTTCAGGTTATGCCATTTGGTTTGAAAAATGCCCCGGCGACATTTCAAGCTTGTATGAATGATCTTTTCTGGCCTTGGTTGCGACGTTTTGTATTGGTTTTCTTCGACAATATTTTGGTATATAGCAGATGTTGGCAAGACCATTTACAACATCTTGAATTGGTTTTACAGCAACTATAGGATCATGAATTTGTGGTGAACTTAAAGAAAAGTCTTTTCGGGCAGTCAAAGGTGGAGTATTTGGGCCACATTATTTCAGCTACTGGGGTTGCTATGGATCCTTCAAAAATATCGAGTGTGATGCAGTGGCCTATGCCAAAGTCAGTTAAAGTTGTACGAGCTTTTCTTGGTTTGACAGGTTACTACCGTCACTTTATACGTGGCTATGGTATAATTGCTAAGCCTCTAACCGACTTATTGAAGGAGGCTGCGACTAAATTTGTTTGGGATTCGGTAGCTCAACAAGCCTTTCTGGAGTTACAAAAGGTAGTCACTACAACCACCGTATTATAGATGTCGGATTTCAACAAGTCCTTCATATTGGAATGTGATGCTTCGGGTATGGGAGTTGGGGCGGTTTTAATGCAAGACAAACAACCGATTGCTTACTTCAGTAAGACTTTAAGTTCCAAAAGTACTTCAAAGCTGACTTATGAAAGGGAATTAATGGCCCTTATCATGGCCATTCGACATTGGCGTCCTTATTTAGTAGGACAGAAATTTGTTGTGAGAACTAATCATTGCAGCATGCGTCACCTACTTCAACAACAGATTACTACGCCAGGACAACAAAATTGGGTGGCTAAGTTGATGGGTTACGAATTTGAGATTGAATACAAATCTGGCAAATTAAATTGAGCTGTAGACTCCTTATCTCGGAGGGGAGAGGAAGGAGAACTTCAGACATTATCGTTACCTATTTCGGTTGATTGGAGTCTCTTGGATCAAGAGATGGCAGCCGACTTCTCATATCAACAATTACGTAATCGAATAGAGAGTAATCCGGCTTCTTTTCCAAGGCATAAAATTGTGCAAGGGCATATCTTCTACAATGGGAAAATTCTATTGCCAACTTCATCAACTTGGATTCCAAAATTATTGGATGAGTTTCATACCACTCTGCATGGCAGTCATTCAGGGGCTTATTGAACATATCGCCGTATTGCCGCAAATGTCCATTGGCAAGGCAGGATGAAGCAAATCCAGTAGTATGTGGCAAATTGTTTGGTTTGCCAACGGCACAAATATGAGACCTTATCTCCTGCAGGTCTTCTACAGCCTTTGCCAATACCAAAACAAATACAGGAGGACCTATCCATGGACTTTATCACGGGTCTTCCTCAGTCTAAGGGAATTGACTATATATTGGTAGTGGTGGATAGATTGAGCAAATATGCTCATTTCATTGGTCTACGTCATCCATTCACTGCAAGGAGTGTAGCCGACGCATTTATTCGGGAGATTATTCACTTACATGGTGTTCCTCGTTCCATAGTGACCGAGACACTATATTCATGAGTTGTTTTTGGCGTGAGCCATTCCAGAGTATGGGAACCATTCTTAAGATGAGCACAACCTTCCATCCAAAAATTGACAGCCAAACCGAGTTATTTAACCGTTGTCTTGAGACTTATCATCGTTGTTTTTCTTCAAAACAACCCAAAGGTTATCTCTTGGAGTTACCACCAACTTCCCGTGTGCACCCCGTGTTCCACGTTTCCCAGCTTAAGCCGGTTAAAGGGAAACATGTGGCTTCTACAAATCTTCCTACTAATTTTATTGCAGAAGACAGCTTGTACATCCCTGCTGCAATTGTGGACTCTCGCTACTTACGGGGGGAAAAGACACCTTGTTATGAAGTGTTGGTGCAGTGGGAAGTTGGTGTAGTGGGAAGGTCGTAGCACTAATGAAGCAACTTGGTTATCTTGTACTAATTACAGGGGTCAATTTCCTACTTCAGACCTTGTGGACAAGGTCTGTTTTAAAGGGGGAAGTATGGTTACAGATAAGGGCAGTAAGAGTCCTAGTATGCGTCTGCTAGTATATACCAGGCGCAATAATCAGGGGGATAATTTGAGAGGCAAATAGTTATCTGGTAGTTGGCCAATAGTTATCTGGTAATTATCTAATAGTTATCTGGTAGTTAGGAGACATTATACATAATCACTGTTAGCTTTGAGGAAGACATTCAATTTATGTTGTGAGAATTCTTATTTTGCGGCACTAGCTTGGGAGGTCGAGAACGGCTTTACTCTTCCCATACTATTTATTTTTCATTAATAAAATTCCCTAGTACTTTTCCTTGAATATTGATCCTTGCTCTACCATAACCACACAATATGAAGACTAAGATGAAGTCCATGAAACAACATAGACAAATTGTTGTTTACAGAAAAAGAAAAAAAATACTTCACACAAACGAAAAAGAAAGGTAGGGGACCAGCATCTGCATAATGTCTTGCAAGTCACCCAGAGTACTTGATTTCTAAGGTCAAAGTCAAATTTCAAATGACTATTCTTTGATGCTTGTTTCAATATTCAACATGAATGCTATTCATGTACCATAAATAGGTATGATTTAAAGAAAATAAAAGATGTTCTTGGTGAATGTTTATACCACCACACAAATCTATAGTTTGCACCACCACACAAATCTATAGGATACATAAGCAACTCCTCGTGACACAGTAGCTTGCATTCCATTCATTGTATTCTAGAACTACAATAGTAAAAATATGAGAACTTATTTTATCAAGCTAAAATAAAACAAAATGATGAGAGAGAGTAAAAAGAACAAAAGAGGAAGACAAGAGAATTATGTGATTCAACTGTAAGGGCCTACTCCATAGACACAACATAAAGCCCACAATTCTCATTAGATTTGTTTGTCAATTGAATGATACATTAAGTCTTATTATAGGGACAATGAGAGATAATGATAAAATATTCTAGAATTGACACCATATACACAAATAATACTAAACCAACATATTCATATAATATGCCTATTCTAGAATATTCTTAACAATTATATTGTTGAAACAACAAAAGGAACTTGAAAACTCAAAACGCATGCCCCAAGGAATACAATAATGAAATAGAGATGAAGGGAAAAAGAAGAGATCAAGAAAAAAACTTGGGAGAAACAGAGGGAGATGAGAGAGTGACAAAAAATTCCAACTCGGAATAGCCAAAATTAAGTAGAAAAAAGAGTGTGTCAACAAGTATACACAAGTACACAACCTAAGAGTCTCACCAGAGCAAAGAAGGAATTTACTGAGATGCCTTCCAATGCAAGTAAACAATTAAAACTTAATTTTCAAATCTACGCCTTTTAAAGCAAGAAGCATGATTCCTTGTGGTGGAATAGTCCAACTGGGATCTATTTAGAGTGTTCTAGGTTCCAATGGAATGAAACAGTGGTATGAGATTCTAATGGGAGGTACTAATTGCACACTTCAAAGCCTAAAACCAATTGTCTAACTGACAAAACTCTTCAAGAGATACGGTGAGAATCATGAAATTTAAACATTAAAGTAATATCATGGAACTCCAAGGCAATGATCAAGATGCCTACCTTTGATAATTGTTTCCAAGAAAATCGGGTAAATAACATCAGCAAATATACTGGACAGATAATCTAATGGAAAATCTTCAACACCTTGGCGAAAAA
The DNA here is from genome assembly GCA_027563885.1 of Erythroxylum longipes. Lineage (NCBI taxonomy): Eukaryota > Viridiplantae > Streptophyta > Magnoliopsida > Malpighiales > Erythroxylaceae > Erythroxylum > Erythroxylum longipes. The sequence continues at coordinate 12,185,357 of JAOQMS010000001.1, read as the reverse complement.
ACAACAAGCAAGGCTCATCTGTTGAATGATCTGTGCAAAAGTGCTGGAAAGAACACCTTTCGCTGCATCGAAAAATAGATGTTCATTCCCATCTCAAACACATAAAAAGATAGTCTTCTAGTATTATCAGTACTGCTAGAATAAAATTACTAAAAGCATAAACACCGAATCCACACAACCAAACATTATTGCGAAGTTTATCCACCAAACATACAGCTACAACTAATATCAATTTCAACACCTGCTGCTGGCAAGAGATGTCAACAGTATTAACTGTCATAATTTGACAGCTAATACATTAATTCATACTTTTTAAACGTCGATTTTGTGCAGCCCTGTCAAAGACTGATTTCATAACTCATCAAAGGCAGATTTTATGCCTTTTGTACAGCAATAAGGAACCGAAAATCTTTCCTTAAGTAGGATTTATTAGATGTATAAAGATATGTATATAATTGTTGGAAGAATATTTTCATTTTTATTACTTTATTTATTTCCTTATTTGCTCAATAGTTTATCTCCTAAAATATCATTTTATCTTTTCCATTTCAGGTCCCTATTTTCATGGGATCTTATTTACTTCTTTCTAGGCAATAATCAAGGAATGGAATGGCAGAACTATTGCTTATCTTCCCTATATGTATTTCTGTCATTTATGAGAAATAATATACAAAAATTATCCTCCAATTCGTTCGTGGTATTAGAGCTTTGAACGTAGAGGAGGATGGTTTCATTCGAGACGATAGGAGCGTGGCATGTCAAGTCAAGGGAAAATTCTGCCACTCGTTCGTTAGGCAATGCTCCACTAGGATCGATCCCAGAAACGCCCAACACCATTATCGACACAAGAAACTCGCCCTCTTCTCAAAACAACATTGACATTTAGTTGGTGGTGGTAACCAACCATCAGCTAAATATGAACAACTATTTACAGTGGTCCTATAGCATGCTTATGTTCGTAAGAGGGTGAGGGAAGGAGAAATATCTGACAACTGGGCCACCAGCTTCGTCTGACTCAAAATATGAGGCGTAGATGACCGAAAACAACCAGGTAATGAGCTAGTTGGTTAATTCCATGACTCTCGAAGTTGGTGAGTAGTTTGTCCTTGCAACCTCTGCAAAAGAGATATGGGAGAATGCTAAAATGACGTATGCCACTATAGAAAATACCGCTGCTTTGTTTCAAATCAAAGGAATTCCAAGGGAAACTAAGCAAGGTGAGAAATCAATCACTAGTTATTACACCATGTCGGTAAAATTGAGGCAACAGCTGGACCTCTATGACCCACACCAATGGGCTTGTAGTGAAGATCTGGCGTGCTACAAGAAAATTGAGGAAAGAGAATAGGTGTATGAATTTCTTTTGGGACTAAACTCTATTTACGAGGAGGTTCGTGGAAGAATCATGGCAACCCGACCACTATCAACATTATGGAGGCAGTCAATTTGGTGAAATGTGAAGAGAGTAGAAAGCTACTAATGCAAGGCACTCCAAGCAATAAAAATCCCTCTTAATCTTCAGTCATGGCTATCAAAGGAACAAATGGGCTAGAATTTAAGAGAAAACAAGGTAAGCCTTGGTGTGACCATTGTCAAAAAGGTGGACATACCAAGGACACATGCTAGAAGATTCATTGGAAACCTCCAAATTAGAAAAACAGATCAAAGGATGAGAACAAAAGCTCCATAGCTATTGGTGGTGACAAGACCGAGGGAGATAACATACCAGTGAGCAAAGAAGAAGCTAAATTGCTAAGGAAAATTCTTAGCATGATTTGAAGGCTAAAAAGGTTGTATCCACGAGTAATATTGGTACTGGTTTAGGGGTTCAAATCCCAAATAGTGGTCTTTGGATTGTTGATTCGGGGGCTAATGATCACATGACTTGTGATAAGTCATTGCTTGTTGATGTACAACCCTGTCCTGTTCATAGGATTGTCAAGGTAGCTAATGGACAGGTTCTAAAAGTTCAGGGGATTAGGACTGTTATAATTGCTAATAAATTAATCTTACGTGGTGTTCTTTATGTGCCTGGCTTGGATTGTAATCTATTATCTGTGAAAAGGATTACTAAAGAACATAATTGCACAACTAACTTTGGTGCATCAGGTTGTGTTTTCCAGTATTTGGAGTTGGGGAAGAGGATTGGCAGTGCTAGGGAGTTTGATGGATTATATTACATTTGCAACTCAAGAAGGAATAAAGCGCCTGCTATTTTATCTTCCAATGAAGAAATTGCACTTTGGCACTATAGGTTAGGAGGCCACCCTAGTTTATCTTACATGAAGAAGTCATATCCAACTTTTTTCAATAAAAAGGAAACTTCTTTTCAGTGTGAATTTTGTCAACTCTCTAAACACACCAGTAGTTCTTATACACCCTGAGCCTATGAACCTATTAAACCTTTTTCCATCATTCATAGTGATGTCTGGGGGCCATCAAGGGTCAAAAACAAAAAAAAATGTTAAACAATTTGTAACCTTTATTGATGATCATACAAGATTGACTTGGGTATATCTTTCGAAAGAAAAAGCATAAGTTTTTTAGGTATTTAAGGAATTTTATTCCTTTAAACTAAACCAATTTCACACAAAATCCAAATTTTATGAAGTGATAATGGTAAAGAATATCTAAGTCAATCCTAAGGTCAATTTTTAACCACCAATGGTATTATACATCAAACCTCATGTGCTAATACACCACAACATAATGGTGTTTCAGAAAGAAAAAATAAACATTTAGTTGAGGTTGCTAGATCTATTATGCTCACAACAAATGTGCCAAATCATTTTTGGGGGGATGCCATTCTCACTTCTGCTTATTTAATAAATATAATGCTATCAAAAGTTTTGAGGTTTCATACACCTTTACAAAAATTGCTTGCGATTTATCCCTCGGTTTCCTTTGTTAACACTCTACCTTAAAAGATTTTTGGCTTAATTACCACTGTGGCAAACTTGAACCTAGGCCCCATAAGTGTATTTTCTTGGGTTATTCTTCTACTCAAAAAGGTTACAAGTGTTCCTCTCCTACTCTAAAGCATTATTTTGTTACTTTGGATGTGACACTCTTTGAAAAGCAAGCCTATTATCCAAAAATACCCATTCAGGGGGAGAATAGAGAGAGTGAATGGTTCTTTTGGGGAAGTGATGGCTCACCGAACACACTACACCAAGAAATTCTGCCTTCTACACCTAGCCATGACTCAACCAGACCTGTAAGGGACTTTGATTATCCTAAAAACACTTTATTTTGCCTAGTCCTGATCAAACCAGACCTCATTCTTATGAAACCATCTCTGAAACACACAATTTTGATAACACCAGACCTGAGATACAAGATCCTGACACCACCATTCCCATTGAAGCTACTAATATAGCCGATTCCAGTCACAAACCTGATTAGAATTGCATAGAAAACAATGAATGTGATAAAGAGAAGGATATTGAAATTAGGGTGGACAGACAAGAAGACAAAAATCCCGAGGTAAAACCACAGTTTTATTCAAGAAGGAAGGGCAAACAATAGGCAAGATGTGAAGCAGAACCAGAAAAATCCATCACACTTCCCGAGCAAGGCCATGAATCAGAACCTACTACAAATTCTAAAGAGTTAGGATGGCCAATAGCTTTAAAGAAGCGAGTAGGATCTTGTACAAAGCATCCAATAAGCAATTTTGTTTCTTATAACAGGTTATCACCACATTTTAAGGCTTTTGTGACTTAATTATCTACTGAAAAATTACTTGAAAATTTCCATGAAGCAGTGAAGGATCCTAAGTGGAGAGAAGCTATAGATGATGAGTTGAATGCTCTCAAGAAGAACCAAACCTGGGTAGTAATAGATTTACCACAGGGAAAAACAGTGGTTGGCTATAAATGGGTGTTCACCATCAAATATAATCCTAATAGATGTATTAACCAGTATAAAGCAAGACTTGTAGCTAGAGGTTTCACACAAACGCATGGGATTGACTACCAGGAGACTTTTGCACATGTAGCCAAACTTAATACTGTTAAGATTCTATTATCACTAGCCGCAAATCTTAATTGGCCATTATATGAGTTAGATGTAAAAAAAATGCCTTCCTCAATGGTGATCTTGAAGAAGAGGTATACATGAAAATACCTTAGGGACTAGAAGAAGCCACACATCGTCAGAGGGTATGCAAGCTTAGAAAATCACTCTACGGCCTGAAACAATCACCTAGAGCCTGGTTTGATAGATTTGCAAAGGCAATGAAGAAACTTGGCTACTACCAATATCAAACTGATCACACCTTGTTTGTTCGATGGCTAACTAGTGGTAAAATGACTATTCTTACAGTTTATGTTGATGATATTATTATTACAGGTAATGATTGGGAAGGCATGAAGCAGCTAAAAGGTGCTTTGGCCCGAGAATTCGAAGTTTAAGGATATGGGCTATTTGAGATACTCTTTGGGGAAGGAGGTGGCCAGATCTATTAAGGGCATTTCAGTGTCCCAAAGGAAGTACACACTTGACCTTTTACAGGAAACTGGGATGAAGAGGTCAAAGCTTGCTGAGACACCAATGGAATCAACTTATAAATTGAGTCTTAAAGAAGAAGGCACACCACTGGGATACAGGGGATACAGGGAGATATCAAAGATTAGTTGAAAAACTGATCTATTTGTCTCACACTCAAACAGATATTAGTTTTCCTATGAGTGTGGTTAGTCAGTTTATGACCAACCCTCAATAGGAACATATGGATGCAGTACTCAGAATCTTGAAGTATTGGAAAATGACTCCTAGAAAAGGATTATTCTTCAAGAATAGTGAGACAGGGAGAATTGAAGTATTCACAAATGTTGATTAGGCTAGATCAAATGACTGATGGGAGGTCTGCAACAGCTTATTGTACCTTTGTATGGGGTATCAAATCAAAGTAGAACCTCACATGGAGGTGTGGTGTGACAACCTAGCAACTATTGGGATTGCAAAGAATCCTATCTATCATTATAGAACAAAACACGTGGAGATAGATCGTCATTTCATAAAGGAGAAAGTAGATTCTGGTTTGATTGATCTAGCTCACATTCACACTAGCAAACAAGTTGCAGATGTTTTCACAAAAGCACTTCCTAGAGTCAGATTTGAAGAGTTAAGCAGCAAGCTGGGAATGATCAACATCTATTCACCAGGGGGAGTGTTGGAAGAATATTTTCAGTTTTATTACTTTGTTTGTTTATTTATTTGCTCAATAGTTTATTTCCTAAAATATCGGTTTATCTTTTCCATTTCTGGTCCCTATTTTCATGGGATCCTATTTACTTCTTTCTAGGCGATAATCAAGGGATTGAATTGCATAACTATTCCTTATCTTCCCTATATGTATTTCTGTCATTCATGAGAAATAATATACAGAAATTATCCTCCAATTCGTTCAATAATAGTTTAGCTACTTTTAAGAGCTGAAACTTAGCTTGCACTTTGAATATATATTGGGAATTCCCCATAGAGTTGACATGGTATCAAACTCATCCTTGTCCAGTCTTTTTTCCATCTCAACTCTAGTTCCACCTTTATTTTCGTCAAAGCAAGTCTAGCTCCAAGTCTTAGTCAACTTCTTGGAAACAAACAAAAATATGGCCTAGAATATGATGAAGCTTTCTCATCGGTAACCAAGATGATAATTGTGCCAGCCCTTCTAGCACTTGCTGCATCTCAATCATGGTCATTATGCATTCCTCCATAGCAATCTCAAGGAAGAAGTTTATATCAATTTTCCCTCTAGTATACCTATTTCCTCACTAATAATGTTTGAAACTAAAATGCTCTTCTTATGGTTTAAAGCAAGCACAGAGAATAAGGTTGGAAAAAATTTAATCTCCCGTCCTTAGCTTTTCATCCACTAAGTCAATATGACTCCTCTTCTTTTACGCAAAGGACATCTCAAGCTAGCATGATCCTTCTTATTTATGTGGACGGCATTGTACTAGTTCTAATATGAAGGCCAGCTTTAAAATTCAGGAATCGTTGAAATATACTTTTCACATGAAAGATCTTGGCAAACTTACCTATTTTTAGGGTTTGGAGGTAAATCATCAAAATCGAGGTATTTTCTTAAATCAACACAAGTATATTCACGATCTTGTTCAGTTGGATGGACTCAACAACATTACTTCAGTTGACACTTCTATAAAAAATTAGCATGAAATATTGACATAATGAAGGAGAGCCGCTTAAAGACCCTATTGTATACATAAAGCTAGTGGGTAGTCTTATTTACCTAACCATTACTTGCCAAGATATTTCTTATGTTATCCACATTATAAGCAAGTCATGTAATCCCCATAGCTTCTCTATCTATCCAAAATTGATGCAACATTCAATACATCCTTGGCACCCCCGATTGTAGCTTTTTTTGCTAGTTCCTTACACCAGCTCCAAGCCTACAACGATCATGATTGGGTTGACCATCTAGACACTAGGAAATTGAAATGCAAGATGCATTCTTAAGGAAGAAATATAAAAGGAGAGCATTTAGGAACTAATGGTAGCAGTTGATTAGGAAGTTATTCAAGTTTTTGCAGTAGTTATCTTATGTTTTTGTAATAGTTATCATATTTAGGTAGTAGTTATCACATTTAGGAAGTTTATTATTTTCATAAGCCTATTTTTAAAACGAGAATAAGTTAGCATTTTCCTATTCTATTTTAGTTCATAAACACTCTACGTGTCACAGAATATGTAAATATACTAGGAAAGTTGTGATTTAGGGATTGGTTTTTTAAAATATATTATAGCGATTGATTAGAATCAATTAGTCTTACTTTCCCATAGAGGATAACTAGTTCTATGCATATATATATATATATATAGGCAATGAAACAAAAACAAAGAAAACACATACACAAAGGAGGATTTATGAGTGAAATGGATACACAGTGTATTCATTAAGCACAAGAGTATCTGGATCTTACAGTCAAGACAGGATATGTCAGGAACTCTAAAAGAAATTCTAGAGACCAAACAATGGATGCAAAGTCAGGTGTTTCACAGGATTGGGAATGGAGAAAGCACGTCTTTTTGGTATGATAATTAGTACTGTAAAGGTCCTCTATATAAAGTGGAAGAGGTACAGCGCTTGAAATTGGTAGTGAATCCAAATACTAAAGTAAGTTTGCTTATTCGAAATACTCAGTAGATATGGCCCTTCGAAAATAGTAGAAGTGCCAATCTTATCATGGAAGAGTTGTCACGAAGTCAAGAAAGAGAGCAGGGTGAAATTCAGTAGCTAGCAGATAACACAAGGAAGTTCAACACAAAAGCCTGTAAAACATTGTTACAGGCTACACAAAGCACAAGGTAGGAGTGGGCAGCCTTAGTATGGGATAGTGATCTTAACCTAGCTCATTCATTCATCGTATGGATGGAAACCAATAGAGGGTTGCTTACAAGGGATCAGGTTCTCCATTAGCAATTTAAACTGTGAATTATGTAATGCGGAACTGGAAAGTTTGGAACACCTCATAATTAGATGCAGGTATACCAGACAAGTCTGGGATCGGCTGCAGAATATACTCAACAAGGCCCGACCAACAGATTCTTGGAGTGAAACTATTGCTTGGATGAGAAAAATTAGAGTGCATAATACAACTGATCTAAAAGCTATCGGGTCAAGTTGGGCAGCTTTGGTGTACTACATATGGAAAGAGCGCAATTGCAGAATATTCAAAAAAGAAAGTATAAGCAATGAGAAGGTTTTTCAGGCCATCTTCCTACATTGCAGATTGGCAATGTTAGCTAGAGGAATAGCTGCAAATGTGACAAGTAGCATGAAGAGCAGATGGGGATTAGTGTAATACTGGACTAAGTGGTCTCACAAGTTCCCTCGATCTCAAAATGTAGATGATTACTGAGAACCTTAATTCTCTGTAATCTAGATTCTATAGATTATACTTGTTTTGTTCTCTAGATTGTATATATTTTCTTATGAAATCTATTAATTTTCAAAAAATAAAGAATAAAGAAAACACTTTTCTTCGTGTTTTTTCATGGTATTAGAAAATCTAGTATTCCTGGTTGCTTAATGAGAAAAAAATTTCTTGGTTTCCAATTATGCCTTATGGAGTAGACTTTGTGCTAGTTTTGGTTCACCCTTATGGAGTGATTGCTTGTTGTCACCATAGGCTCAAAGAGGAGAGGCTTTAGCAGTTCAGCCAACTGCCAGAATCTAACCACCGACAAGTCTGCACATAAGCCTCACGCGCCGCTTGAAGCTTTCTATCCGTCTCTCATATGCTGGTGAGCGCGGTTGTTCCTATTACCGAAAATTCTCATATCACCACCGATTGGCTCACTTGGTTCTTTGGAATTCATTTTTGTTGTCAGTTTCACCAAATTTTGTTCGGTTGTAACGTCCAACTCACAACATATTCAAATTTGGCATCTTTGGTGTTTCTTTTAATTGAGCAATAGGTATTGGGCTTTCCTTTCAACTTTAATTTCAATATGCTTGACACTAAATCAGTAGTTACTTTTTGATTTAATTCCTGTGATGTCCAAGATCACAAAACACAAGCTTAATAGGTCTAATTATCTAGAATGGAGTAAGACAATCTGAATGTACTTGCAAAGCATTGATAAAGGAAATCACTTGACTGAAAATCCACTAAAGACAATACAAAATAGACATGGTTGAAAGATGATGCTTATCTGTTCTTGGGTAATTGGTTTGCTCAATCATTGTGAACTTGTTAAGGAGCTAATAAAATAAATGGATTTCTTGTATTCTGGAAAAGGGATTATTTCTTAAATTTATGAGGTGTCAAAGCATTTTATCATGTAGAGAAACAAGACAGATCTCTCACAAGTTATTTCATGGATTTTAAGAACTATGAGGAGCGCAGTATGTTATTTCCTTTTGGTTTGCATATTAAAAAACAACAAACTCAGCATGTGAAGATGACTTTCATGAGTTTCCTGGCTAGTATTCCTTCTGAATTTGTAACTGCAAAGTCTCAAATTCTCGCTAGTTTTGAAATAACTTCTTTGCAAGACACATTTAATAGTGTTGCATACAAAAAGTACTCCACCTCTTCAATCTAATAGTGCTCTTATCAATCGCAACAACAAAGGACGTTGATCAAGCAATTTTGATAATAAAGGATAGGATTCAGGAGGGATTATATGTTACTAATATCATAAGCCAGGACATATGAATTATGATTATAGAAAGCTACATAATCATAATGTTGCATCTACTATTGACACTTTTGAAAAGTTTGTCTTAATTTTTGCAAATGAGTTTCACAACTTCTCTCAATACCAATAATTATTGAAAGCTTCATCTAACCCCCATCACTGCTAACGCTGAGTCAAGTAATCCAAATACATTTTTTGATTACTTCCTCCTCAAAATGGGTCATTGATTCTAGTGCTACATATCATATGATAGGTAATTCTAATCTCTTCTCTATGTTTCAGCCACATAAATCTTATTCTCCTATTACTTTAGCTGATGAGTCAACTTCTGGTGTTCTTGGATCTGGTATAGTCACCCTAACTCCATTAATCCCTCTGTCATCTATCTTAAGTTTGCTGATTTGTCCTTTAATTTAATTTATGTTAGTAAACTTACTCGTACACTTAATTGTTATTTCCCATTCTTTCCTGACTATTGCCTATTTTAGTATCTCATGATGAAGAAGATTATTAGTAAAGAATATGAATCCAGAGGTCTTTACATCCTTGATGCATAAGTGCCAAAGTCGATTGCATACTTTACGGTTGTAGCTCCCTTTGCGGTACATTGTCTATTGGGGCATCCTTCTCTTCTTCTACTCGAGAAACTTCATCCTCAGTACCATAACTTGTCTTCCTTAGATTGTGAATCATGTCATTTTGCAAAACATCATCGTCTTAACTCAAGTTCTAAAGTCAACAAAAATGTTAGTTCTCCTTTGAATTGGGTCATTCAGAAGTTTGGGGTCCTTGTCTAGTCTTGTCTCAAAATGGATATAAATATTTTGTTACCTTTGTGGATGATTATTCTCATATAACTTGGTTATATTAAAAGTCGTTCTAAATTGTTCTCTCCTTTTTTTTTTGCTTTTGTGCTGAGACCAAAACTCGATTTAATTTCTTGATTCACACATTACTAAGTGATAATGATAAAGAATACTTATCAAAATCTTTTCAATCCTATATGACCAAGAATGGCGCCCTTCATCAAACATCTTCTGTAGATACACCATCACAAAATGGTGTAGTAGAGAAAAAAAACAGACACCTTCTTGAGACAACAAGAGACCTATTAGGCCGATGCAATTTCTACAACTTGTTTTCTAATCAACTGAATGTCTTCATATGTTCTTCATGGTGAGAAATTAGACTTATATTTAAAATAGAAGAAAGAGGAAGAGAAGTTCATAACAAAACCTTTGAAGCCTCATCCTTGCATGAGTGAAATACCAAACCATCTCAAAAAGTCAATTCCATAAACAAAATAAATACATCATCAAGATCATATGCAAACAAATAAATCAAACAATAACATATGAAACAAGGAAAACACACTAACCTGATAGACAAAGTTGTATTCTTAAAATAATGACCAACTTTTTTCTTTTTTAAATATGATTTGACTGTCTCTTGGCACTTCTGGAGGATCACTTGCATGCTTACATTCAACTCTTGCAACTTTACCTGTTTAAATATCTCAAACTTGTGAGGGATATCTCTTCACTCCATCGTACTTTAGAATTTTCATATATATCTCTCTGAAAGCAAAAGAACAAAAAGGAAATAGAACATGAAAAAAGTAACCATGCTTATGAAACAAAAGTACCTTTTTCAAATGAAGGTGGCCAATAAGACCTGAAGCAATTTGTTCTACCATAGTTTGTGGCCATGTATATCTGCTAAAAAGGAGCCACCAAAACTTTAAATGTTACACAGAGGATAATGTTACAACAAGAAACTTAGAATATTACAATCAAAGTTGAATGAATGAAGAAAGACAAACAATACATACTATATATCATGGAAAGGATGCACTGAAGACAAGGATATGCTAGGAAAACAAAATTGTATAAGAGCATAGAAAGCATATTGAACCCTTTGATCAAGGGTTTCAACCACACACACAAGAAATTTCCAATTAAAATAATCATCATGTATTTAAGCTGCCTCAAGCTGTAGACTAAACTTTTTCAAATAATATGGCTTTAACTGTAAGAAAGCAAAACACTTTGGGCTTGTCATTTCCAATACAAAACGTAATGCGAGTTGCTAGAAACTTTAAGCATGGGAATCAAGAAAAATTGAGGAAAAGATTTGTGCAAAATGAAAGAATTGAGATAGCGAGCTTCAATGACACTAAGAAGGTGATAAATTCCTTATTAAAAGGCCATTTAGTTCTGTCAATGTTGAAAGCGCACTCTGAGAACAGTCCAACACAGCAATAGGCAACTAGATCATTAATGTTATAGAATCTTCACAAATATCAGAAAGGTGAAACTATTGATAATCATGCACCTGCAGGCAATATCAAGTCTGTTGGCAACTGGAACACATAATATGCATGTATAAAACCCTTACAACAAAAACTATGGCAAGTGATAAATAAGACAAGTTAAACCCAACAAAAAAATAAGAGTTTCATTATGCCATGATAAGCAAAAGTACGCTTTACAAGAAAACAACAAAAATAATCGTATGAAGATAAAACTTACTCAATCATAAAGCACCTAATGACATCTTTAAGTGTGATTTTCTCCAAATGGTTCTTGACCAAGTATGCTGCTTTCTCTTGACAATACTTTTTCCCACATTCACAATTACGTAGATACAAAATAACACGACGATCATTAAAGTCATTCTTAAAGTTGGCCTTGCAAAGAAGTATCTCCTATAAAAACAAGAATCAAATGCATAAAGCATAACGTCAAATGGCTATATTACTATGCATTAGCCAAAAAAATAAGTGAAAACAACTCTTCAAACAAACTTTATTTACACTAAAAGAATGACTACCTTCATCAACTCCCAAGACGAATTGCTGCTTGGAGTAGAATCAAGAACTGCCTTATATGCAGGATTAGACATGGCTGTTGCAGCTAACACACCTACTGGTTCACCAGCAGGGAACAAATCTTGTGACTTAGTTCCAGCATTCACCCCATATTCCAATTGAATAATTGAGTTGCTGCATGCATTTCTTATGGTGCCATCATAGCAAATAACTACATCACGAAGGATTGCCATTAAGTTTTTAAATAGAGTTCCAGGCTCAGACAATCCTCTTGATGAGCGTACCATCACTTCTCTAGTACTGATAGAATGAACCATCTCCTCATATGGATCTAGTCCATGGAAAAAACAGTTACAAATTAGTCCATATTGTAAAGAATGATAATCAATGTTGTCAATAGGATATTTGCTCTCAAAATGCTCAGCCATGTCATCGGCTAATATCTTGGAATATAACTTGCCCCTATCTGAGAGTTGCAAACCCAAGAAGCCAATTTGTTGAGCCACTTTAGTGATAGATGAATCACTTTTAGCATCAATTAAATCCCCCAACACAGAAGAATTCACAATGAAGTTTGCAACAGGGCGTCTTGCATTTCGAATGTGATTTTCTAACTGCCTTTCCACTACAACATTATAGGAAGACCTTAAATTGCGTAGCAAAGGAGCAATAGCCTTAAAATTTTCAGAAGTTTTATTTCTAAAAGCTCTGGAAATATAGAAATCTTCCAAACTGAAGCTAAAACCTTTGGAGAAGAGATTTTCCATCAATAAAGGCTGCATATAGTTGAAGAATTGAAGAACTGATATGGGGCCCCTCTCGAAGAAAATTGAAGTCATAACTTCATTAATCACAGACTGCACACCGTCTCGATTAAGATCAAATTTTACTATCTCACCTTCACTTATCAAATAGCTATCTCCAGAGCACTTAAATGAATTAGGCAAAGCACTTTGAATGATTTGCAAAGCTGTCCAGAATGGCCCAAAATTATGGGTCTTTGACAAAGATGGATGAGGCAAGGAAAATGAGAGAAACATTGCTAGTTGTTGACTAGTTGCTCTATTAAAAAAGTAAGTCTTCAACATGGTCTTCAATGACAGAAGAGAATCAGTGGTGAATTGTAGATTAAGATTGCCGCTGTGAGAGCTAACCAATTGTTTCTCCACTGAGAAAAGCTCCAAGACCTCTGATTTTGCAGAAAGAGACTGAGGATAGAAAAGATGAATACAGTCACCATCAAAATCAGCACTCAAAGGCCCACATATTAGAGGATTAATCTTCACGGTGTGATCATCATGCACATACACTGAAAGTGCCTGCAAAGAATGCTTGTGTGTTGTTGGAGGTCTATTGATGAAAACAATATCTCCATCCATAATCCGTCGATGCACAACTTGCCCAAGTCGGAGAAATGTATGTCCTTTGGAACCCTCCCTTAATGAAAATGTTGTGGATCCATCTTTATATGTGAGGCACAAGTTGTTATCAACCAACTTTTGTAGGTAATCCTTATTGTGCACATTGACCCTCTCCTCAAAGGTAATTCTTCGCGCAATCTCAGAGGGGATACCAATTTCATTCACTAGCTTGTAAGCATCACCAGTAATCACACTTCGAGAAGAAAATCCAGAGCCTTTTCTAATAAATAATGTCTTCATTTTCTCAAGCCATGCTTTTGTTGATGATTCACGTGACTCCTTTCCTTTGGCATAACGAACATCTACGTCACGAGATGATTTTGAAGTACCCCTAACTTGAAGATACTGATTCACTACTGATTGCAAATCAATGGCTTCAACTTGATGAGATTCGAAATTTGGGGTACCAGATCTTGATCTTCTGATCATCTCGATTTGCTTAAGCACTTTCTTGAGCATTGAAATAGATAGATCCTAAAACACAATAAGAAAACAACAATAATCACCAAGTACAATTAGAGTCAATAGCAAACCTAATTGACTTATAAATTACATACCGAAGACATGACGCTAACACCATCAGAAATTTCTGGCATGGACAAGCAATTTGGAGGAACTGGCAAATACCGCAAAATGTAACCATCCTGTGGAAAGTATCCTTTTGTAGCTAGTTTCCTCCTAGTTTCTTGAGGAATTCTTTTTAAAATTTCCATTGCCTGTTGCATTTCATAAATGAAAACAAAATAACCAGAGAGAGAGGGGGGAAGAGGGATAATGGAGGGTAAAGGACATGGATAAAACAAAAATACAAACCTCAGAAGGAAGCAATGTACGAACATGGTCATCACCATAGCAAACCCCATATCTTCCTAAGAAGTTCCAAAGACCTTCTTTGAATTGTTTACGAGGCACTTTTAATTGCAAATAAGAAACACCATCACTTGTTTTCACCTCACTAACAGAAACTTTTGTAGCTTCCTATAAAAGATTAAATAACCACAAACCTATTACTTGAATTCAAATTACCAACTATTGCATGAGAACTTGAAGACCCATCCATAAAAGAAGACACTTCCACAAGTGCCAATACTACTAGCATTTAGTTCAACAACAATCTAAAGATACAGAGAAACCAAAGATATTCTAAGAATCCATTTTGGAAGATGTATGACCAAGACGTCCTTTAAAAGAAAAGGTTCAAGCTAAAGTTGAAGAAATCACAGATCGGGCATAAAGACAATAATATCAATAGACAAAAACCCAAAATCGTCCTCTACTTCTAGAGCACCTGAATGCGTCATCCTAGCACTAGAATCATCTTGAATCCATAAGATACTAGTTCCTAAACCAACCCTAGTGTTTCAATAAGATAGTCAGTGTACATTCAAAAGTCAGAATGGGGAGCTTGCATTTGAGAAAATGGAAGCTTTGTGAACTAGATAAAATTGCTTAAAATGTAGTAAATGACAATAATCTACTAAAAGAATCAAGCAATATAAAACAAAAGAAGTGGTGAAAATTGGTGTTTTCATACTCACCTCACAACAAGATATCAATTGGTCAGCTATACCATTATTATTCTTCATCTGCAATTTTAAATCATCAAGATAGTAAGACCAAGCTCGCAAAAGCTTTTCAAAATATAGCATCCATGTAATTAAGCGATAAGCCAATGTTTTATAAACATATCTTTAAAATAACAAACATTTTCCTAGCAATTTTTTTTTCATTTAAGTCAAACTTTCATTTCATCTTCTATTTTTTTATGCTTTGGAGGAGGGGAGTGAGGGTGCCCTAACTTATCTTGATTCAACCAGCTTATAGGAAATTAAATTTCATCTGTGAGTAAATCCCTAATGAGTGTTGCATTTCCTCTCCCTTTACCATGCATTCATCTTATTATTTTGCCTAATAACTCTTGAGCCAGATAAGAGATGTCAAGAAAAATAAGAAACCACGATTAACAATTGGATCAATGAAATTGTTGAACACAGATGAAGGAATGTGAAAAGATGTCGAACTAGGACTAACCTTGTTCCTTTTGAGCTTTAAGCATTTTAAACATAGTAAACTTAGCATTCGCTTCAGTTCACTAACATGGCTAGGATGATAAATTGCTGTTGGAAGCTCAATGTATCCAAAATGACCTAAGGAGCACAAATTTATAAAGAAACGTTACACTAATCTTTCCAAACTTAATGGAGCCATAGGATTATGTTTGTACGTATAGATATATATGGATTCGTTAAAGAAAACGCAAGAACATAGTTCATTTACACACCTTCACATTCTCCAAGTTCAGAAGTACCACATGATTCACATTTTCCAAATTCAAGCGGCAAACCAAGGAAGGGATTTGTGAGCTGAAAAGAATGGCTAATGGGGCATTCACTAATTGATGCTGTGCTCTATCGAATAATGTTGAAAACAGAACCAAAATCAGGATAGTTATTGTAGCAATTCAAACAAGTTATTCGAGAAATAAGTCAACGAAAGTAAATATTAGTTGTATAACTTCAAGCAAAAATCACCATGACTTAAGCAATAACATGTTCCATGATTCACTTAAAAGAATACGTCTAGATGTTTCAACACACAAAAAAGTCATCACCCTGCCAACGAGCCAAATGCTCAATTAGCACCTTTCCCTTTCCCCATCCGTTATCCAAGTTTTTCGTTCCATACTCTTGCATCACCATGTACTCAGAAACAAAACAAGCTCTCACACTACTATATCACTTTATCTCAACAATGTACAAGTGAACACTTAAAATAACTCCCAATAGATCATATAGGCAAGTGTTATCTAGAACGCACTCATTAACCTGTTGAATGACAAATTCATTTAAACACCTATACCAACTGTCATTAGGGCTTGAATAATAACATTTTGCATGACTCACTTAAGAGAATACTTCTAATTTCAAAGAACAAAAGAGTCCCCGCCTTGTCGATGAACCAAGGGCTCAATTAGCACCTTTCCCTCTCCCTACTCTTATCCCAATTTTTGGTTCAATACTCCTGCCTCACCATGTACTCTACTAAAAAAAAAGAAAAGAAAAGTTATCACCTACGATATCACTTTATCTTAATGATGTACAAGTGAACACTTAATAACTTCCAAGATATCATATAGGCTATTTTTCTCGAGAACCCACTCATTAACCTCTACAATGACAAGTTCATTTAAAGAATTAAACCAATAGTAGATGGATCAAGTAAAACATGGAACAACAAAGTTAGTATTGTACTTACTATTTCCTTTTGAGTAGCCAAACCAAACTTAATACCCACTATCTCACCCTCAAAGATGGTCGGGTGAAGATCTTCCTCCATTTGTCTAAGAGTAACTAAGATTCTGCTCTGTATAAACAATGAATTTGGCAAACAAGTAAGAATTAACAATCAAATAATAAGGAATCCATAATACTACGAAGAGATTTCAAATACCAATTGATCCACTATCTAATGAGCAGAAAAAAACTTTAGTATTTGAAGGAAAATAAGACCGTGTCATCAACCTGCAAAGCTGTATCCAAAAGTCTAACCATAAAAAGAAGTTGAAATAGCAAAACAGCTTAAAACCAATACAATCATAGATACATGCATATTTCCATACAGTGAGAGATAGACTAATATATGCCTAAAACATGGGTGATTGAGATGATCGATGATGGAACTGATTAGAACTAAACACACACAAAGTAAAGGTCATTATTTTCCAAAGCACAAAACAGAAAATAGAGAAAAAAATTTGAAAAAGAGAAACTAGCTCACATAGGTGCATCTGCAAACAAGCATCACTTTCATAGACAGGCATACTATGAATGTAAGAAAGATACACATAAGCAAATTGATGCAAACAAACACATTTTCCACACATAACCTTCAAAATAAACACGTAACAGAAAAGGAAAAGATAACCATTTTGCATAAAATGCATGAAGCTCGGACGAATAAACTTTGTCCCAAAATCCGGAAAATAGTTCACTCCCTATTGTTTTGCTTCAAATTACTGCCACCACAACCCCAACCGGAAAAAGAATATATGATATCAAAAAATAGGAACAAAAGATGCCTAGCATTCCATGAGAAGTTCCTCTATCATCTCAACCTGTACTTTATAGCTGTTAGAGTGCAGAAAAACTTAGTTTAGCTCAAGACATAACTAAGGCAAATAAAATGACAACAGACATATATCATTTTGCTTACCGCCAAAAGAAAAATATAAAAATCAAAGCACAGTGACTGGGACAGCAGAAACTCTCAAAAACAGTTTTCTCATTTATAAGTAGGGTGAACAATCGTTAAACCAATATCGCAACTTTCCACAACTTTTATTCGTTCACGAACTTCCTTGATTACCAAAAATAAAAATAAAAAAAGGTAATGCAAGAAGTAGAGAAAGACCGACGTTAAATTTGCAGGAATATATGAGCATTGAATTGCGTGCAAATTGAAAATAAAGCCCGAAAATCAAATTAAATTACTGAATAGACAAAGTGCCCATCAACTAAAACAAAACGGGTTCTTAGAGCGGGAGACATAGAAGCACAAAAATGAAAACTTTAAAAAAAAAACGAACAGATTAAAAGCTACGTTGACAGGTGTGTTCATAGAAAGAAAAGCAACCATAAATGTGACAATTTCAGTTTCCTCTCAGCTAACAAACACGCAAAGCACAACATGCAGTGACACCCACCGGTAAACTCTGGCTTTTCTCTGAATTCTGACCCAAAAGTGCCCTAAATCAAATGATCCAGAGTCAAATAAGCAAATGAATGGGTGAGACAAAGGACACAAAATCAAAGCATTTGATTTTTTCAAAGAAAGGGTGAAACTTTTGACATACCAAAATGTAATTAAGGGAACAGCAAGTAAATGGCGGAAACCAAATGGGTATAATGAAAATAAATTTAAGATTTTGTCGGGAGTGAGCCCGGCATACCCTAGAGAAAGAAGTCCTAGTATGGCAGTAGTAGTACTCCCACTGTTACACTACTTGTAATATATCATATGTGTATGAAGAAGGAGTCCTGTGATAGTAAGAGAGAAGCACAGGCTGCGCCTGCATGAAGAGAAAAAGTGTGAACAAAAATTTGTACTTACTTTTTGACCTTTTTTCCAGCAGGAGTTTTCTTGCAAATATTCGAGACACACAAACACATATATTATATTTAATATTATTTAAATTATATCTTTACATTGGAGTTTTCTTGCAAATATTCGAGACACACAAATACATATATTATATTTAATATTATTTAAATTATATCTTTACACTTGCAAATAGTTTATAATATATATGAACAATTTATATTACATTAAAATAATTTATTTTTACTAAAATAAATTTAAATAATTAAATTTAAATTTTTAAAAAAAAATAAAAATTTGATTAATGACAAAAATGAGAAGAACAAAGTCTAAAAAAAATAACTATCATGCATCAAATAAACCAAGAAAACGATGAAGTTGTAAGCACATATTGATACAAATAAAAACAAGCTGTAATAACAGTGTTGCATTAAAAGACGGCCACCATCTTGAACGACAACGTTGTTACTTAAGACAACAACGTTGCAAGCGGGGAGGTCCACAGACTCAACATCGTATTGCAAAAGTGGTTAAAAAAACACACCCCATCTACCTGTTATTTTCTGACTTATTCAATTAGGGTTCAGAAATCACATAGGCAATTAACAAGGTGATCTTCCTCTTCACGTTTAAGAATTTGCATCGTGGATGCATGCGTCAACTTCATCATACTTCCTTTAATCTGTTTCACCCTTGCTAGGCCTGGAATTCATCAAGGAGGAGTCGCAGGAGCAAAGAATCAAGCTCAATCCAAGAAAGGGTTGTCTCAGTTATAACTTCGTATCCTTTTTTCAGTTAATCACGATCTATTTCCCAATATATTAACTGTTCTCTTACACGCGTTATGATTGTAAGCACCATTTCTTTGGAATGCTCTTTGGACTGAAACTTCCTCCGATTCCTTTCTTTTCGTAGCTTCTGAGCAGTTATGGCATGAATCAGCACCTTCCACTTCCAGAGAGAAGTTACAGTTTATGCTGTAGTGAGGGTAGTAACTATCTCCATTAGGGAATTTGATAGCTCAGAAAAATTCTCTAGTTAAGATCTAGATTAAGTTAGAGAAAGGGCAGAAAAAGAACAAATGATCCCTCGTTTCCAAATCTTCTTTGCATAAACAACAAATCCCGTCCAGGTTTATCATGTAATGAAGTATATCCATTGTAGCAATTAAGTTTTTAACCACCAAACATAGAAAAAAAAAGTCGTGTTAGGTCTTAGAAATTTATTCCAGATTACTCTAACTCAAACCACATCTTGATCTAAACTATAAACTCATTTCTTATAAGCTTTGCTATAAAAGCTCTCAATACATGATCCAATCCAAAGATAATTGTCCTGAGAATTAGGATAAAAAAAATTGTAGGAACGTTTCAGCTGCTGAACTGTTTCAGGAAAATGCAACCACTCGTTGTGGCTAATGAGTTCAGCAACTTTCCCCTTATGTTCCAGTCCTGAAAATGCTAAGATGGCATTAGGGTTTAGGATAGGGGCCTAAAACCAATCCAATTATTATGTCATAAGAAAGACTATATCTCATCCCCTATTTTGCAGCAAACTTCGTTGACAACTTCATCCCTTTTCTTCAAAGGTTGATTAAGAAACCAAAAGAAGGATAATCTAGGGGAAAGAGACCATAGGTTGTTCCTTTTAAAAAATAAATGTGAAGTCATCTCATCCAAAGAGAATGTTTATCTTGAATCACTCTCCAAAGTCATTTAATAAAAAAGATATTATTGGCTACCCTTGTAGAGATGATACCTAACCATCCCTTGTCTTTGGGTTTCCATAAATCAACACATTTAACTTTAGGAAGACTTGAATTTCCATTTGCTTTACCCTATAGAAAATTTCTCATCATTTTCTCAATGGATTTGACGAATTTCTTAGAAAGAGGAATGGGTGCTCCAATATAAGTGCAAGGAGCACAAGACATATTTAATTAACTGAACTTTACCTCCAAAGGACATGAATATGTTTGCCCATTTGTTGATTCTCCTTTGAATTCTTTCGATAAGTGGTAGACATTCATTGAAGGATAGTCTTCTAGTAGTTATTGGTAGACCAAGATATTTCAAAGACAAGGATGTCCTTTTCATTCCTATAAGAGAGGAAATGGTGTCTGACATAGACTTCACAATTGTTGAGAGGACAAATTGACTTTTATTAAGTTTCAGCTTGAGACCTAACATCTTACAAAACCAATTGAAAGTATTAATCAATAGCTTAACAGATTCAGTATGACCTTTAGAGAAGAGAATTAGGTCATCTGCAAAGCAAAGATGTATAAGAGATCTTCTTCTGCATTTAGAATGGAACTTGAACTTAGGATTATAGGAGACATCAATCTTTAACATTTGAGTGAGCACGTTTATACATAGAATAAATAGATATAGGGACAAAGGGTTTCCCTGTCTAATTTGTCTCTTCCCCTTTACAATACCAGAAGGGGTGCCATTAATTATAACACAATAGGCACTAATAGAGACCCAAGCCTTAATCCAACTGACAAAGATATTAGGGAAGCCGAAATCCTTAACAACCTGGAAGAGGAACGGCTAGCTAATGGAATCAAAAGCTTTATTCAAATCAATCTTAACAGCATAATTCAAGGGAGAGTTCCTTCTATTGTAACCTTTAAGGAGTTCCTGAGCAATAGGAATATTATCACCAATGCTTCTATCCTTCATAAAGGCATTTTGATTCTTTTTTATTATGATACTGAGAACCCTTTTTAATCGATTTGCCAAGATCTTGGCAGTAATTTTGTAAATGAAATTTGTGCAAACTATTGGCTTGAAATCACCACAGGTAGAGGGGTTAGAGATTTTAGGAATTAAATAGAAAAAAGTTTTATTGTACTCCTTTAAGATGATCCCCTTTTCAAAAAACTCATGAATGGCCTCTCTAACCATAGGTCCAATAGTAGAACATGTTTTTTGAAAGGAAAAACCATTTAACCCATCGAGATCAGGGGCTTTCATCACATTTATGGTGAAAACAGTAGCATCGATATCATCATTAAAGATAGGTTTCACTTGCTCCCAAAATGCTTTAGGAGATATTTTGTTGGAAATAATAGACTAAAGAGAGTCCATAGAAGTAGGAGAATCAAAGTCTAAACCTAGAAGTCCCCTATAGAAATTAATAGCCTCCTCTATTATACTCGGTTGATCAGAATGGAGTCTTCCATTCACATTGGTTATAAAAAAAAATTTATCAACATTTCTCTTGTCAAATAAGAAATTGAAAAAGAACTTGGAAGCTCTATCTCCCTCCTTAAGCCAACTGATACAAGCTCTCTATTGGATGAGTGATGAATGATCTATAAGGGCTTTTAGATAGGTTTCCAACTCTAACTTTTCTTTCTGAATAAGTTGCTTATTAATATTAGTATCTAAAATAACAACTATACTTTAGTCTTAAAATGTAACTCCAAGAGCAAATTCTCCTAGATACGATCCAATGGATGTAAAGATAGCTTTAGCTTCTTTTAGGCTCTTGATTCCTAGGGTATTATCACTACTACTTCCAATATTCACTTCTTAATTACAAGGATTAATTTTATTTATATTATAGCTTGCCAAATTGGTTTCATTTTCATCTAAAATATCATGAAGGCAAGACTCAAATCCTTTGGAGATATATATATATATATATATATATTGGTTTTGTTTGTTGTCGTCTTCTCCAACTTGATTTTGTCCCACTTCTTTTTGTAAAGTTGTTGCCATTTAAAGCTTTTAGTTAGGAACTCACAAGTTAACGTTCCCGAGTTAATTCCCTGAGCCACTCTTCGTTTTAAGTTTTGGTTTTGTTTCATGAATAAGTTCTTGTCAGATGAAGATAAGTCTTTTATGCTTATATCTAACATGCACCATATATATAGAGTGTGTATTTGTCTTGATCTTGGGTGGTGGTAAATTTTTTAATTGTGTTTGTTATTTAAGAGACTGGAGGGTACCATCACTTGGTCATTAGAGAATGAGAGAATAATCCAAATATCATTCATTTGATAGCCTGCCAACTCTTTAATGAAAATCCTAACTTCGACCCCCTATAACTATATCTCATGTATCGATCAATTAAGCATCTTGAAATCACTAAATATTCATCGTACTCACCTTCACACCTCCAGGTTTGATGCTCAACTTTTGTTTTCCTCCTCACCCATTATTACCCTAATCCAAAAGGCTACTCCTTTTTGTTATGAATATAGTTCTTCATTGAAATTCTTTGATTTCTTTATAAAATTTGTGGGTTTTTGGCGTTTGAATATTAGGTCCTTTTGGAATTAGAATATTAGGTCCTAAAAGGGGTTTACTATTCTTATTATTATTATTACTTTGGGCTTCTTCATTCCTACAAAAGCAATTTCTGGATTTATTGGACATTATTGGAAAAGAACATATCTTTTTCTAGTTCTTGATTTTGGGATCTTATTCCTATTGGTAACTTTATATTTGATTAAGTTTGGTTTATTTTCAGTCATCTTCCAGACATTTTCTTATCTTGCTTTTGGAAAGCTTTATGCTTTGTTCTCTTCTTTTGCAAATTTAGAGTGAAACCCACAACGGAGTAATTTTTGGTAAACGATGCTAACTACAAGTAGAATATACAAAGCTGGCATGTAATATCTTAAACAGATTGGATCGGTTTGGCTGTTTTCCTTCTCTGGTTAATTGGTATCTCATAAAATTTTCTTCTCTATTGGATATACTTGCAATTGGTTTTAGGTTGTCTCCGCTCATGGTTGATTCGTTGCTCAGTATTCATCGATCCTTTAAAAGTTTTAAGTTCTTTTTTGTTTATAGCTTTCAATATTTTGTTTGTTCATTTTTTAACTATCCAATACTATGTTTAGTATTTTGTAGAAACCTAGTTGCTATTAATGGTTTAATTTTTGGACCATCTAATTTTAATTTGCTTATGATAGTTTGTACTTGTGATTTTCACATCAATTTATTTTGGTGCCCATTTTGGGATTTAATAATAATTGTTGTTCCTTTTCTTAATTTTTATTAGAGTCGTGTGTGGACTTATTAGGCTTGCCTTATATAGCTTGTGTGGGGCATTAGGGTGGAAGTGGTGGCTTTAACTATTAATGATAGAGCAAGGGCTAATCCTTCTATGAGTTTTGGATCTAGGAGAAGAGAAAATGTTGATAAATTACGAATAGGTTCTTGGGACATCGGGACCTTTACAAGGAAGTCTTTAGAATTAGTGGATATTTTAGAAAAATTTAAGATTTATATAACGTGCATCTAGGAGACAAAATAGATGAGGACTAAAGTTTATGGGTTCAGACTTTGGTCTTCAGGGTATTCGAGACAATAAAATGGGTTGGTATCTTGGTTTTCAAGGAACTTATACATCAAGTTGTGGGGGTAAAGAGGACTAATAATATGATTATGTCCTTAAATATTATGGTGACATGTGTTGTTTTAATATGGTATATAATTATGCACCTCAAATAAGGTTGGATGAATAGCTTAAACTTCAATTATGGGAAGCTAGATGAGATGATTTAGTAGATCTCCCCTAACAAGAGTTTTACTTCAGGAGGAGATTTTAATGGTCATATAGAGGCATCTTAGATGGTTATTCATAAACTTATGGGAATTCGGATAAGGTGATAGGAACAATAATGGGACTGCTTTGTTGGATCTCGAGGTATTGGTGCTAGCCAACTCTTTTTTCAAGAAAAAAAGAAGCACCTGATGACTTCTAAGAGCATAATAATAAAAACTCAAGCTAATTGCTTCCTTGTAAGGCAGAGTGATTGACTTAGTTACTAGGAATGCAAGGTATACCTAATGTTTGCTTTTCAACTCAGCATAGATTATTGGTTTTGGATCTTATAATTAAGGGTTAGAGGAAGAAGAGAAGTCCTAAGAGGTATAGCAGTAGTGAAATCAAAAAGGGGATACGGTGGAACAACTTAAGGGTAAAGTAATATATGGAAAAAAATAGAAATTGGAAGGAGATGTTGACCATAGAGATAGTAGTAACTCTTTTAAAGAACATAGATAAAGAGATCTTGGGTGTTTCTAAAGGGCCCAGGGGTAGTATGATGAACTTTTAGTGGTGGAATAAAGATGTACAAGAAAAGGTTAAGATCAAGAAGGTGTCTATAAAGCTCTATTAGATAGCAACATAAAGGTAGAGAGAGTTGTTAATAGAAAAAGTTACAAACTGAAAAAGAAAAAGGCGAAGAAGATAATTTTGGAAGCTAAAAGCAAAGCTTACGAGAAATTACACTAACAATTGGAAATTAATGATGTAAAAAAGGATATTTTAAGTTAATTAAAGCTAGGGAACATAAAATAAAAGACTTAGATCAAGTTTGTTGTATAAAACATGAAGCAAGGCAGGTACTTGTGGCTAAAAATGAGATTAAAAAAAGATGGCAAAGGTACTTCTGTAGCCTTTTCAATGAAGGCATAGAGGACAACATCTATTTAGGTGATCTTAGCACGTCTAAGAGGTATTGTAACTTTACTTGTTACTGGTAGATTACAAGGGAAGAAATTAAAAGAGCTTTGAGGGAGATAAAGAGTAGAAGTGCAGTAAGGCTTGATGAGATACCCATAATAGTGTGAAAAAGCCTAGGCAAAAAGAGTTTTACTTAGCTAGTCAAGCTTTTTAATGTGATCCTAAAGTCCGCCAAAATTTCAGATGAGTGGAGACTTAGTATGCTAACTCCTCTATACAAGAACAAAGGAGATATCTAAAGTTATAACAACTATAGAAGCATCAAGCTACTTAGTCACACCATGAAGTTATGGGAGAAGGTAATTGAGAAGAGGGTGAGAAAGGATACTCTTATCTCAGAGAACCATTTTGGCTTTATGCTAGTAAAGTCCATGATAAAGCTTTACATCTCCTTAAAAGATTAATAGAATATTACAGGGAAAGGCAACGGAACCTACATATTGTTTTTATTGATTTAGATAAGGCATATGATAGGACACCTAAGTAAATCATATGGAGTCGTTTATAAGTTAAGGGGGCTCCTATGACTTATATACAAGTTATTAAGGACATGTATGGAGGTGTAAAGACTAGAGTAGGATGACAGGAGGAGACACAAAGCAATTTTTATCGATATTGGACTACATCAAAGCTCCTTATTGAGCTCCTTTTTGTTTACAATAGTGATAGATGAGCTCACCAAGAATATCCAAGGGGATGTGCTTTGGTATATGTTGTTTGTTGATGACATTATTTTAGTAGATGAGACAAAAAAGGGTGTCAGTGTCAAGTTAGAACTTTGGAAGGACACGTTAGAGTCGAAAGGCTTTAAATTGAGAAGGACTAAGATTAAGTACTTAGAACGTAACTTTTCAAGTTATAAGGTGGCTTCTAATATATAGATAAAGATTGGTTCAAAAGTTATATCGTAATAAGATTGTTTTAAGTGTATAGGATCTATCATCTAAAACAATGAAGAGATTGATAAAGACATAGTTCATCATATTAGATTAAGGTGGCTTAAATAAAGAAGTCTTCCTGTCACATAAAACTTAAAAGAAAATTCTATTGTTTAACGATTAGGTCGATTGTGCTTTATGGGGTAGAGTATTGGCCCATCAAATAGGTGCATAGTGATAAGCTAATGGTGGTAAACATAAGGATGCTTTGTTAGACGTGTAACCTTACTATAAGAGATACAGTCAATGTAATGATAAGAAATAAATTAAAAGTGGCCAATGTTAATGAAAAATTAAGATAGATAAGGCTTAGGTGATTCAGACATGTTAAGAGGATATACCTTAAAGCTACAGTAAGAAGATGAGAGAAGATTGTACTTGAAGACTGTAGGCGAAAAAAAAGAAGGCCTAAGAAGAATTAAAGGGATGTGATCAATAATGACATGGCTCTGTTGGAACTTACCAATATATAATTGTAAGGCCCTAATATATACCTTAGAAGCATTAGAGTATGTCTAAGGTGTATTAAGAAGTAAACATAAAGAATTAAGTGTATCCAAGAATAATAAGAGACATAATGGTAATTAATTTAAAAGATAAGTGTAAATTGTTAATTTCTTCATTTAGGCATGGATATGAATAATTATATGTGAAAGATGGACTAGAATGAAATCAATTGATGATTTTATATGCCAATGTGGGAACTAGAAGAAGAAGAAGCACCAAATGTGCAATTTTTTCAAAAATTAACATATGGTCCAGTGGGATTGAAACATGTGTCTAAGACTAGAAATTTCATAAAAAGGGCAGTAAAAGAGGGGGGAGAGGGACGTGTATGTAAGGTTTTAACTCCAGAATTTTCTCTTCTCATATCCTCTTTATTCCATCTCCTTAATTACATCTTTTTGCATAAGGAATCAAGTTAATCATAAGTGAAAATCAAGGTAAAAGTTAATGGTTTTCCTTCTCATCTTCATCTTTCTTGCCTTACTCATGAAGAGCAAGAGTTATAAGGTTGGATATGGGATTGAGATATGTGTTTTTGGTGTTGTAGTTGGTAAATCAAGCAAAGATAAAGGAGAAGAGAAGCAAGAACACTAGAAGAAGAGCTAATTGACAAATTTCAAGGTTTGGGACTATACTTAGTTAATTATATATGTGTGTATATTTGAATGTGTACAAAGATTGATTTGGACATGGAATGGTTGCTAGAATGGTCTTTTGGTGTTACTTTGCATGAATTGGTTGAATATGACAAGAGAGAGTCACGTTTAGTGAAATTTTATCTTAGGTTCTCGATTCACTTGAACCAGTCCCATTTTTTTGGCCATAACTTAGCATTTAAACCTCTAAATTAGGTGATTATAATTGTAAATGGAATTTAAGAAATAGAAATAAAAATCTCTAGAAGAGACCTGGACCTAATTCTAGCTATATGATATTAGAAATTGAGATCGAAAATGATGACCTGATGCTTCCTTTGTATTAGAGCAGCTTGTGATGTTTGGTGCTTATCTCATGACTTAGAAGTCCAAATCGTCTGATCTTTGATGATGTAGAAATTAGAGATATAGGGAATTATAATAACTCAAAGCCTAATTTGAATGTATGCTATGTGAAAATTATGGAACAAGTGGAGACTATTATGTGATTTGTTCTTGACTGATTTGTTTGCCTATTTTTAGCCATGTGCTTAGCCCAATTTGCATTATTTTGAGTGTTTTGTTTCCTTTTTTTATACCAAATCATATCTGAACCTTTTCTAATGTGTTATGAATATTTGCAAACACCTAGAAATAAATGAAATATGACTTACCATATATGAATGTGGTGATTAAACATTGAAATTTAAGATTAAACATAATGCATGCTAAAAGAAATTTACATGTATACAGATGATTTATATTAATATTTATTGCTTAGTATGACCATACAAGTTTATATACAGATTTTATGATTTTAAATGAATATCATATGACTTGTCAATATATTAATCATGAAATTGGCAAATGATTAAAGGAAATGTTACAATGCCTGCTTCATTGTCTTGGTGATAGATAGAAAAGCATGTTTATAGGGTTACAACACAACTACTACAGTTTGACACCACTAGTGCCTTCATTTCGATACCTCTGGGTATCCACAATTCAATACCTTTAAATATCTACAGTTCAATACCTTCAGGTATCTATAGTTTAATGCCGTCAGATATCTATAGTTTGATATCTTCAGATATCCACAACTCCCATTATCCACAACTACAGGAATGTGCAGACCTAACATAAAAAGGAATATAAATAGTTATAAATAAGAGATAAAGCATGACAATATGAATAATTTGTATTGATGAGCTTTGGAAATCCATATTTTGCTTATAAATGTGAATTTATGACATATGGCTAATATATTGAAGAATGTTTGCATTATGTACTTTGCATAATTATGC
This sequence comes from Erythroxylum longipes, assembly GCA_027563885.1. Classification (NCBI taxonomy): domain Eukaryota; kingdom Viridiplantae; phylum Streptophyta; class Magnoliopsida; order Malpighiales; family Erythroxylaceae; genus Erythroxylum; species Erythroxylum longipes. Next base: position 12,156,959 of record JAOQMS010000001.1, on the reverse strand, counting down.
CATCATTGTTTACATGAGTTTATGATATTTATAAATATGCGTGTGCTTGGCAGATGATTGCTATGAGTGGTCATCCAAACTAAGTGTTTCCCCACTAAGCTTTCAAGCTTAGCACAGGTGTTAATCCATGTAGGTTGTTAGATATTGGGCAAGCTTTACAAATTATAGCCCTCAAAATATCGCAAGTGCACGGGTCATGATTTGTAGTATGTGAAAGGTCAATCCTATAAGGAAGGTGAACTAATCTAATCCCAGGTTATCTAAGGCTCGAAAAAATTAATGAAATGAACATAAAAATTGTAAGAAAAGTAAACACGGGAATAAGATTAGCAAGAATTTAATTTGAAAATTCAACAAAAAAGAAATTGAAATTGACCAACACAAAAGTCACAATGGAAATTATCCAAAAAGATTACCAAATTATGAGAGGTGATTTTTCCTATCATCAATACTAATATAGTCATTTTTGCATTATTGTGGTGTCGGTTATAAACTATCGTAGGGTGAATTACCAAGCCTTTGCCCTATCCCTTAATGTGAACAGAAAAAGCCTCATCCTAACTGCATTTTCCGACATTTGATGATATCGAAAGGTATCATATGTTTCAAGGAAATTTACAAGATGTGCATTTGGTCCTCGTTTGTCAATCCATATAATTGCATGTTCGTTTTGTAACATGTTTAAAAGGGTTGGCTTAATCTCAAAAGAGGTAGTTTGATTTGGTGGTCTTGCCATACCTTGATTGGCCACATTAAAGCTCGGCCTCATGAAACCCATGAGGGTCCATGGTTGGGCTCCTTGATGTAAGTCTTAAGGAAATTCTTTCGCCATTGGTTCCTCCACTTCTTCTTCCTAGCGTTGGCTCTTCGAATGGCCCGATCCAAATGGGCGATGTCAAGTGTTAAGTCTTCAAAGATCCGACTTATACTTATAGTGGCTCTTGTGTTCATGTAAATGCAAGGACACAAGAGTGGGAAAATGCCTTAAACTACAAGAATCAAACTAATCTTACGTCTCCTCGACAAAGACGTCAAAAACTTATTGACGCAAGTTTTAATCTATTTATAAAACCCTCAATGTTCTGCAAGTGCACAGGTTGTAAGCGTAGAAGTTGAGGTGTCAATCTCACGAGGAGGATGAACTAATCTAATCCTAGGTTATCTAAGGCTTGGAAAAAATTAATAAAATAAAAATAAAAATTGCAACAAAAGTAAACAAGGGAATAAGATTAGCAAGAATTTAATTTGAAAATTCAACACAAAAGAAATTGAAATTGAGTAGCATACAAGTCACACCAAGAAGATTACCAAATTATAAGAGAGGAGATTTTTCCTATCATCAATGCAAATCTAATCATTTATACGTTATTGTGGTGTCAGTTCTAGACTATCGTAAGGTGAATTACTCTCTCACGAATTATAACCATTAACCCTAAACCATAAACCTTAATTGAATTATGGAATTTGCAATCTCTCAATTAACAAAACCCACAATTCTAATTAGATCTTAAGCCCTCTAATAAACTACTGGGTCTCACATGGGATCTCTCTTCGCATAACAAGCGATATGATTAATCACATGGTCTATTGTGATTGCTTAACTCTCATTAATCTAACCTAATCATTTTTATTCAGTTCACACCCTCTATTTATTTTGAAATATGCAAGTTTTACGGTTAATCACAACACCCAATCAAAATAACATAAAACAACTATATTAACATTGAATCAAGGTAAAATCCTAAAGGAAAAGTTAGAACATTATCAACAATCCAATATCCATCATCATACAATCCATCATCATTGCATACATTAAATGAATGGAAATAAAGATAGAAAGGAGAAAGAAACTCTCTTGAGAGGCCAATGAGGGGTCTCATTTTTGCATGCCCGTGACACAATGCCACCTCATTTATTTTTGACCTAGATTTTAGTATAAAGCAAAAGGTGTTGTGAAGGCTGAATTTTATGAAAGGTTTTGGGTGTTTTCGGCTAAAAGGAGAGTGGAGCTTTGAGAGAGAATAAAGAGGGAAAAGAAAGATCTCAACTGTGAGAGAACCATGGAGGGCTAGCTTCCCAACGTCAGTTCAGCGTTGACGTCGACCCTGACGACTCGGTTAAGCATTCCTTCCTGGTATTTGTTGTTTCTGTAACATACCACTTATATAGAGCATATGCCCGAACATCCAGAGAATATTTGAGAACATACGCTATGAGAATGGCAAGTTAGAACAATCACATTAACTTGTTATGGCATCAAACATAACACAACTACTCAAAATGGTCAAATCTCCTCATTGTATTCACAAAATAAACTTACTTACATTATACCATTATAATTCATTTCCATGTATTTACATTATATAACTTTCGAGAGTTTACAAATCCATACAAAATGTTTAACATGAAATGAGAAGCTAAACAAACACATCCTAACTAGACTCCTTAGATATCAGCTGACTAGACCTTTGAGCCATTCCTATTCTTAAAATAATAGTACAAGAATTCTACTTGGTTGCCTTAGAAGCTAAAACTCCCTTGTACCTAAAAATCAACATTGCAATTTTGATGAGTTTGCAAACTCAATGAGTGAACCATCATCGATGTGCTCACTCTAGTCAGAACACAAATGTCAAGTATATAACCAATTTCAAGAAGCTTAACACATCATCTAGTATCAAATCTCACATCACATTTTGTCATATTTCATCAAGTACAAGTCCAACATGTATACAAACATTTCATAACACTATTTCAGAACAATCCATTAATTCATCTCAATCGTTCATATGATTTATGTAAAGTTATATATATGCAAATGCACATGTGACTTTGTTTTCATTTTACTTTGTTGTGACTGAGCGCCTATTTACTGTCCTATATCTGTTGTGGATACCAGGCTCATTTCATTTACTATCCCGTATCTATTGTGGATACCAGGCTCATCATTAACTAAGCCTGTGGCTCTTTATGCATAATTCCTAGGCTCTAAGCTCTTTTTCACGTTGGTCACTTCAGTCACAACTCTTTTATCTGATTATATATACTAATGTAATGGAATGCATCAATTCATATAATATGTTATCAATACTTTTCATTCAATGTGCTTATGTTATTTATCACATTCTTTGGACCTAAGTCCGGCATTCAACATTCAGTTGAGTATACATTCCATATTATGCATACAATTTGAAAACACTTCCACATATAGTCCTAAGCATCAAACTCCTTAAACCAACAATGCCCAGAATCATAGCAATCAGATAAGTAACAGTTCATTAATTGAAATTTAACTAAAAAAATTCAATCATAGTGAGAAACATCTAGGTTAACTTAAAGTATACTTCAGAAAAGCTATTGCCTTGATGATCTAACAATGTCTGGATGCTGAAGATCAACTTGGGCTTCTTTAATCATGCAATATACACATGTTTTACACATTACTAAGTTGATTAATCATATGATTATTCACTCATGCACATGTATATGTGTCATATTCAATGCACGCTCAATTGACTTTCTGGGTATGTATCCTTATTCATAAATCTTGACCATCCAAACATCATAGCTTGTACACATCCAGTTTGTAATTAGTTTTATATCTTAAGTACGTTTGATTACTCTAAATTCATCAATCATACATTCACTAACCTTTTCTAGCAATATATATTCACACAATTTCCCAATTCTTATTCATTCATACCTCGTTCACATTACTCATATCCTTTGGATCATATTTGCATTTATAAGAACACCTTCTTCCTTTAACACTCATAAATTCCATATTTTAGATATACTGATTTCAAAACAAAAAGTTATGAGTGAAGAAACTTGCCATATGTGTGTCGTATGGTGTGATTAGTGTTAAGAAACTTGTCAAGAGTTTAGGCCAGCTATATGCCCTCTCTTCATACTGCCATTTTTCACCTAAATCTTAAGCCATTTGTCACTCAATCTCTAAGCCATTTGTCACTTAATTATTTATGCCAAATGTCACTCAATTTTACTACCATGTGTAACTTATTTCATAGGCTTAGTCATCCTAAATTTCCATGTGTCAATTTGACATTTTTCCTAAACTAAATGGACATTTTAATTCATTAATTTTCCAATTATAACAATTAATTCCAAATTTACTAATTATAATCCACCAAACCAAAATTCAAGACATAAGCAATACACAATTCACATCATGATCATTTTAAACCTTTCATACCCCGAAATATGTCAATTGAGTACACATACAATCTTTGTAATGTTTTCTAAATCATGATTCATATGTGTATGCGAATATTATGCATGTGAATGAAATGCATTTCATAAATTCTCAAATAATGTGACTCATGTGTGATAATCTAAGGCTCTAACCTTTAGTATGTAAATTGGCTATTACAATTCTCTCCCTTAAGAAATTTCGTCCTTGAAAATCTTACCTGATTGATCAAATAAATGGGGGTACTGATTCTTCACGTTCTCTTTAGTTTCCCATGTAACTTCTTCTCTCGAATAATAATTCCTCTAAAGGATTTTAACTAATGGGATTACTCAGTTTCTCAATTGGTTTTATGTGTAAAAGTAAAGTTGGGGCCCACAAACTTCTCAAATTCTTACGTATGGCTGGATTTTTCTCACAAAGTTATTAGCACAAACTAGACCAAAAATTGGCCCAGTTCGTACTTATTCTGGTTTAATCAGCTAGTCTGGTTTGATTTTAAAATCATTGCTAGAAACATCATCACGATGATCTCCATCCAACTCTTAATTAAAGGGAATCTATAATTGGGAGGGAATGTTGGGTATAAAATTATATCAAAGTTCTCCTATGTTTAAAACTTCTAACTCCCTATCCATTACAGAAGCTAAAAGATGTGTTCCATTTAAATTTCAAATTTCTGATGCTCCCATAAGGTTTGCATATTTTGATATATATTCCTCTCACTTTACAACATTTACTATCTTACTCCAAGTAGTCTCTGTTGTTTTTATGAACTCCAGTGTTTTTTCCCCCTATTTTCCTCACAAATTACCCTAAAATCTAATGAACGTTGGCTTCCACACATCACACATCACACATCTTCTTCCTCCTCTATTGACTCCACTAAATTGAACACTACAAATGTATGCCTTTAACTGCTCTTCATGTTTCATTAAAAAATTATATTAGTTTTCCTAACTTTATCTTTTACTCGGGCTATAAAAATTGAGGTAGTCTCTATTCTTAATAAATCTCTGCCATACTTTATCAAAGTAAGGTAAGAAACTTCTTGAAATCTAAATCCCCTTTTTGAACTTTTCTTCTACTTTCTCATCAAAATTTTCTATAATTTTAGGAGGAATTCCACATTTTGACCACGAGCAAAGTTACCTTTGACCATTGGAATCCCTTTATTTGCTGACTCTTCTCACTTGTCTCTGCTTGACCTAGGAAAGGTGAGTGAATTGAACTTTCCTCTAAAATTTTCTCTATTTTAGGCTCCAAAATCTTTGAAACCATATCCAAAAAATGTGGCCCAGTGGGTTGACTGGATAGACATATCAGACTTTTCTTGTCATTCTACTTGGAAGAGGCGAGGACTTCTCCAATTAATAGCTTTATTTAGGAACCTACTAAAATATCAACCTAATCTACTATATGTTGTCTTTAAATACTGGAATTATCTTTCCTTTTAGGTGTACCTCTATTTCACACAAAGATGTTTTCCTTCTGACTGGTCTATATGTTATTAAGGAGGAATTCATGTGTTTAGTTGAGAAACTTCTAGTTTGAACCTTAATGCCTTTAAATGCTCTTATTATTCTATAGTAATTAATAGTTATGCTTCGTCTATGAATCCTATTTCTAAAGAGGAAAATATTAAGTTTATTTGGGTTTTGATGAATCAGTTTGTTTTTTGTCCTATAAACAACAAACCAAGTCTAAAATTATTCCTTTTCTACAGAATAATAGCCTCTATTAAATTTTTTGCCTTGGGTTCTATTTTGTTAGGATTCCTTTACAAGAATCTAGGGAATTGTTCGCCTAATCTCCCTCTTCAAAGGCTTATTTGTGAATGGTTTGTTCAATTCTAGACGCTTACCTATTTTCCAAAGCTCAAGGATAAAGAAGACCTTCCTTCTACAAACCTCGTACTCTTGAACTTTTTTGTCTTTCATCTTTTTGCGAGTTTAGCCGAACATAAACCATACCTTGGGTCTAAATATGCTTGTTTTCAACTATAAAATGTTGCAACAGTCACCATTCACTTTCAGTTGGAATATTTTAATTTTGTTGTTATGATTATGGCTCTTTTAAGGCTTACTATTTAAGCATTTAACCTGCCTTGATAGCTGGTTATGGTGAGGGATTACATGGTCATTATTCTCTCAGCAGTTAAGTTCTCCATTATGGAGGGTTTACTACCGACTTTTGTTTCTCGATATTTTCACCGTCCCCAGCTCCCAAGCTGTGTTTTCTTGCATTTTTTTCCTGGCAATAGAGTTGACTTGCACTTGCCATGTAGATTAAGCTGCTCGTGTCCACCAAATTGCATCTTAA
>JAOQMS010000001.1:12139442-12150324 GCA_027563885.1 Erythroxylum longipes | reverse complement strand
GGGGGGGTGTTGGGGTTTGCATCCTATAAAAGCTTTTTACAGGAAGTGTAAGTGAAAGTAGAGGATTTATCTAGCTTCTATACTACCTTATCATGTGAGGAGCCATAGGCTTTAAGGATAGAAGATGTACCATCCTTTGGATCTAAGCATATCACTTATATTAAAACTTGTTCCTATAAAAAGCAAGAAAGAGCTTTTACTAGGGGTTAAAAATTACTTAAATTTCTCTAAGTAGTTAATCAGTAACTCAATTGAGCTGGATTGAGCCCTACATAATAGAAATAAATCATCATCAAAAGAAAGTTGGAAGATTTTTAATTTCTCACACCTGTAATGATACTTGACAATGTATCATTGGCAATCCTCAACTTGGTGAGTCTGTAGAGCACCTTTATACATATGACAAATAGGTAGGCTAATAAGGGTTCACCCTGCTTAATGCCTTTAGCTACATTGAAGATGTTAGAAGGTTCTCCATTGATAAGAATATAGTAAGATATAGTGGTGATATAGCTTTTGATGCATGTAATAAACCTTGATGGAAGTCCCATAGCTTGCGAGGTGATAGTATAAAGCTCTAAGAGACTTGAGTCAAAAGCTTTAGTAAAATCAACTTTTAATGCACAACTCCTTATTGAGGGTTTTGAACTATAAATTTTGAACAATCCCTATAAAATGAAGATGTTATCTCTTAAGAATTATCTCTCAAGAATATAAGCACACTAAGTTGTATCAATAAAGTTCGAAAGAATGGTCTTTAATATATTGACAATGATTTTTTCAACTACTTTATAGACCACATTGTAGCATGCAATTGGGGTGTAGTCATCCACAGAGGAGAGATCAGACACTTTAGGCACTAAGCAAAGATAAATCTTATTGAACGTCGTTAACATTATTCTTGAGTTAAAGATTTCAAGAACAACTTGTGTGAATAATTTATCAGTTGAGTTCCTGGTATCTTGGAAGATCCTAACATTATAACCATTAGGTCGAGGAGCTTTGTTAAGAAGGAACAACAGTGACCTTTTTAATGAGTGCACTAATGGATTTTAAGGAGATTGGAAATTTTAATACATTTTGTAACTCTACAAATAAAGGAAGAGTGGTATGTTGAGATCTTAGCAGTTTGGAAAAGTGATATTTAGCTAGTGTCTTTAAAGGTTATTGTCTAGTGACTGAGTTGCCCTCAAAGTTAAGTAGTGGTATGTTGAGATCTTGGCAGTTTGGAAAAGTGATATTTAGCCAGTGTCTTTAGAGGTTCTTGTCTAGTGAATGAGTTACCCTCAGAGTTGAGTAGGGTATGGATTATATTGTAGTTCCCTCTTGCTTGAATTCTTCTGTAGAAAAAGCTTCTTGTTTTTGTCTTCTTCCTGTAGCTAATTGGTCTAATATTTTTGACACATTTGAGAATTGTAAGTTTCCACCACATTTATATATCTCTTCAGTTTTATAAGTTCTTAAGCTTTCAAGGTAAGGTCCATAGGGTTAGAGGCTAACTCATTTTAGAAATAAATGAGTGAGTTAAGGCTTCATTCTTTTCCTATTTCATAAGATCACTATTGCTTGCCTATAGCTTAATTAATTTAGATTTAGCAACTTTGAGCTTGGTCAGGCATTTGAAAGCATTGGAGTAAAAAAATTCAATACTGAGACCTAAATTTAAAGCAGTGATAAAATGGGATGCTTTAATAAGGAGTTGAATAACTTGAAAGGGGCCTTTCTTTTTGCTTCCAGGGGTGAGGTCTACTTACAATCAGAGAATGATTAGAAAGAAATTCATTTTTGAAATGTGCATGACTAAAGGGAAATTGAGAAACCCATTTTAAGTTCATTAAATATCTGTCAAACTTTTTTTGTAAGAACTAATCTCCTATTTGTCAATTTGTCCAAGTGTAGAATATGCATGAGTAGTTTAAATTAGAGAGCTTTAGTGATTTAGTGCATTCAGTCAGTTCATATAAATTAGGATGTAAGTTTCTCCTCATAACCTGGGCCTTATTAGAATGAAGAATACAATTAAAATCACCACCAACTATCCTTAAATAGTGCTAGTTAATTCTGAGATATTTAGATCCTTTGGAGTTTCCTCATTTGAAATTCTAGATTAGAAGCATAAATAGTTGGAAAGTGGAAAATGAGTTGTGTTTGCATTGCCAGTAATTCATTGTGGATGAATAGTTTTGAACATTTCCAATTTTGGAGAGTGAAAATGTTGGGGGGCTTATGAGACAATGATTCTCCCATTTAAGTGTTTCTTGTGGTTACTGATTGTAATGTAATCCCTAAGCAGTCCTTTTTTGAAAAGGTTTTAGCTTGATTTTAGTTTCAACAAAAGTGACAAAATGTGGTTTATTTTTGATAATAAAGTCTTTAATAACATATTGCTTAATAAGGCATATTAAGCCCCTATTATTCTAGATAAGAGACTTCATAAGATAAAAAAGTTGGTCTTTTTCTTCTCAATGCTTCTACTAGATCTACCTTTACTGGTACTAGGGTTAGAGGATACCTGAGTGTTTTCAATTGGGCTAAGGTTTTAATTGTCAGGACTTGGTTTAGTTATGGTGGAAACTTGAGGTCCATTATAACCAATTAAAGAGGAAGGAACATTTTCAAAATTATCTCCACTCCTCATAGTAGTTATGTTTAGAGTTCTTCAAAGGATCCAATGGAAAGGACAAAAGGAGTTGGAGTTTCTAAACTCTACACTAAATATATATCTATATTTAGACATGTCAATGGGCCGGGCTGAGGGTCCAAAGCCTCGCAGGCCTGGATGGGCCTGCCTGCTGCCCGACCCTTTGACAGCCTATGGTCGGCTCGTGGCCCGGTGGGTCATAGAAGGGTCGAGCCAAACCCAACCCGTCTATATTTTTTAATTTTTAAAAATACAAAACACGCCGTTTTGTATTTTTTAAAATTAAAAAAATATACGACGCCATTTTATAGGGCCGCGGGCAGGACCAGGTGACTCGTGGCCCGCGCGGGCCGACCATTGTCCACTTGTGGCCTGCTCATGGCCTGACAAACTTAGGCCAAAAACGAGCTGGGCCGGAATTGTCATCCCTATCTATATTTCCTTTTAGGATTCCAAACTTGCATTGTTTCTTTCTTCTTTAGACTTCAGAGATAAGTGAATTTGAGGGAATCTTTAAATAATTGATTATCTTAATTTAATCTTATGATTTTGATAGAGTCTAGCAGCTTATTATCTACATCAACCTCCACACGCATTTTGGTATAGTCAATCCTTTGGAGTTTTTCTGTATTTTTTTCAAGGCTAACAAGCTTGCCAAGAACACTCACTACATTTTATTCCTTCTTCAAACTAATATTCCAGTGTTACTCTGTAAATATTGGCCCAAATATGAATTTTTGTGAGGGATTCCCTGTCTAATGTTATACTAGAAAACTATTTTGCAACAAAGAAAGGTCGATTGTACACATGTCATGGTCCCGATTCTTATATTTTCTATAAATTTTCCACATAACCAAATCTAACAATGAATAACTCCTTTTCATTAATCAAGACTTTTTAAAGGCTAAACCTTTTCCAATTGACTTATGCCCACTGCTTTATAATGGGGAATGCAAGTCTTTTCTTTAGAAAATAACTAATAAGAGCATAACTCCATTTAGTGGCACCTTGCTTTAGTATTTCAATGGAAGGACTGACATGACATATTTTTTGGGTTGACATACCTTAAAGATCCCAAACTTTCTGAGTCACCTACTACCTTACTCTATGTAACTCTTTGAGGAGTTACAACATTTTCTTTTTTCAGGCTAGTTATAGCAAACCCTCTAATAAGAGGTGGTTGAGAAGTAAGAGGAAGGCCCAAAGAGGGTTTTGATAATATGGAGAGGGAAGGGAAATCAAGGTTGGATGACAATGGTGGAGGAGTAAAGCTAGAATCAGATCGGAGAGAGTGTGAGACTAGAAGACGGATAGAGGAATCTTCTCTTATAATAGTAAAAAACTGAGACACGAGAAAGGAGAAAAAAGGCGAATTACTATAATTAAGAAAGTCAAATCGAGTTTAAAGGTACCAGAGACTAACATAATGTAAAGAGAGGGCAAAGCATTCTAGTGAGAGAAAGGTCTCTTACTAATCCCAATTATCAATCTTAATCATATTAAGAAAAATTATTGATTTAATTTTTAGAATTAATTTTTGAATTTTAAACACTTTTATATTATTAATTAAAATAAATTATTCTTAATTAGGATTACCTTATTTTAGTTATGATTTTATTTATATTTGGGTTACAATAACCACTATTATTACTAAACAAACCAAACGCAGCTTTGGAATACTTTATTACAGTAACTAAACATCTTTATTCCAACTCTAAAACACCCTAAACTCATATCCAAACATCATTCTTCTTCATCTTTCCAGAAGCCTTGGTGACACTAACCCTAAAACAACACTACTTTTGGCTTCCTCAACTTCTCTAAATGTTTGTAGTTGTTGTACTTTTTAGTCGTCTTCTCATTGCACTTCCATAACGAGGCCCGTTCCAAATGCTTCATGCATGAGAAGTTACATAATCTCAATTGCTTTATAAGTCACCTACTAAACAGTAGGGTTATTCGTACGTTTTATAGGTCTTGGATGAAGGGGGAAAAAAAGGGCCCCAATAAATCTACAACATACAAATATGTAAATTTTAAAAGTATATTTTTATTATTAAAATTTAATATCCATACATAGGTGACTAAATACAATAAATTAATTTCTAAAAATACAAGAAATTAACATACTTAGGAGAAGATATAGTTAATTATGTTCTAACTTATTAACTATTCTATGTTTGTCAAGCCAAATATTACCCTATTCTGCAATTGTGGAAATGATTGAATATTATTTTGTCAAGCAACTAGATAAATGTAGTATATCATATCAACTATTTATGATATTATTTAATTATCAAATAGTTTTTATTATATTTTATTAAATTTTAAGTGATAAAAAATTTTCTTTTATGGGAATTAACATAATGGTAAATGTAGTATATCATATCAACTATTTACGATATTATTTAATTGTCAAATAATTTTTATTATATTTTTATAAAATATTAAAGTGTGACACTTAAATAATAATATACAAATAAATAATACTTTTTAGAATATAATATATTTAGGGATTTATAATAAAAAATTAGTTCAAGTAAATGAATCACAAGTGTTGCAATGAATTATCACTCTGATATTCAAATATTTAATAAGCTAAAAATGAATAAAACAATTAGAGACTTTACTTTTAAATTATCACTTAAAACTTAAAAGTGAGAATCGTGAAATTCTTTTACTACTAATTTTTGAGTTGAGTATTTTAGATTTATATGTTGATAGAAATAACAAATTTTCTATAAAAAAATACACCTAAATGTTTTAAAAGAATTTATAATTGCAAGAATTTAACGTTAACTTTTTAAATTCAATAAGAGATATGTTAAAAATTTTGTTTGGAATGAAAATTAATGACCTTTGATGAAAATTTGTAAAACAATGGAATGAAGGTTGAGAGTGGAGCCCACGGTAAAGAGAAATAAATGCCAATATGGGGCAACGCAAGAGAGTATAAAGTATAAACGCTAGACTAACATTTTAAGAAACAGGACATACAAGATTTTTGGGATTTAACACTCTCTTGCGGGTCCTTAGTGATGGTTGAGACTGCTAGACAATTGCCACCACGTTTGCAGCTGCCACACGTAGTGTTAATTACCTTCACATGAAACTTCAACTGCTGCATGCTGCCATAAACCTTGCTGGTTACCATCGCAGACAATAACAATTATCGCTTTCATCTAGCTTTTTTGTCAACTATCAGTGGACAACCAACTCACAACTCCAACACGTCATCTCCACAATCGCCAGTAACTCACAACACCCACATTTCATCTCTATAAGCTACTAGTAACCAAGAATCAACTATTGCGTAAAGCCACCAATTTCCAACAACCACCACCTCTTATTGCATAACTTTAACAATATTCCATAATCATAGGCTCCCATTCATAGAGTCAAGCATGTCATGACAAGTGCTATGGATTTCATAAACACAGATGGTGGTTTTAAGATATAAGCATAGCTAGTGGTTTTAGTGATAGTGACATGGCTGACTTACCAAAGAAAAGGAGTCAAATATATAAAATTATGGTTTACAAAAGGGATGCTCGAAAATTCCAAATTTCATGAACATATTCAAATTAATTTTAATGAATTTCTAAAGTGTTTGGTCGACATTATTATAAAATTTTCAGACATTAAGTTAAATCTAATTCAATTTTAGGTTAGGTTTTTAAGATATTCAACTTTTATAATAATTAATTCCAAATTTTAATTGGTAGCAAATAAATTTTTTTAATCGAGTTATAAAATTAAAAATAGCTCAGTTATCAATAAAGAGTTTTGAGGAGGCTTTAGAAAGAAATTAGATAAAATCTAATTAAGCCCATATACAAATAGAATTTTTTTATATCTCCTACTAAAACCTTAATACAGTGAGTTGTAAGTCTTATTTTTGGATAAAATTGCTTTATCTTTGTCTTTTTCTAATACGAGATTACTACGTTTATAAATTTCTAACAATTATAAGAAAGGAAAGTTATAAATTTAAAGGGTGATATCCATCTTTTATTTGATTTGTCAATTCTACTTAAATTTTTATAATTTAAAAATATCGTAAAAATTTATAAAACTCTGGAATAAATTATTACATTATCTTTCCTTATTAAATTTTAATAATATAATAATTTTAGGATAAAAAGTAATGCCACATAAATAAAAGGACTAATATTATTAATATAAATTCATAAATCAACCAAAAAATCTAATATTTGATCAAATTAATTTCTTTTTTTTCCACAACTGGTTTTTTCCTCTCATTTTCCCATTTTGTCTCTTTTAAGAGACTTATTCAAACCCCGTTAATATCTTATCAAAAAAAATTTTATATAAGATTTTCTCAAGAACTCAGAAGCTTTAAAAACACAACTTTCATTGACAATAATGTATCTCACTACAATTTCTATTGTTCCTACCACATCCTTGGTATCTTCGAAATCTTACCATGTTTGATATGGGGTTTCAAGTAATTCACATTATTGATGGTGGTCATTTCTGTCGTGCATGTTGTTGAGTCAATAAAGAACCTCGTCGTCCTCGGCAAGCAATCACAATTAATTGACAAATGGAACATCGAGAGTTAGAAACTGAAGAAGGCATTGCAATTATTAGAATACCCAAATAAGGGGAGGATTGTGTATTTATTTTTTGATCTTGTTGTCTCAAATTACTTGGAAGTTGGATGTTGTGTAAAGATTTCTTCCAACTTGGCAATTACATGAAATCTTAAGGATATTGAAATCGAAATCAATAGGAGAAAGGGTTACTATATATTGACTTAGGTGAATCCTTTTTTGTCTTCCTATAAAAACTTCTTAATCATTATTTGGTGAGGTTTACAACTTTGCAAGGATATTAGTAACTTAAAAAGACGAAAATGTACATTTGCTTATTTCACAGTTATATTCCTCCTTTCATCCCTATTTGTCTCTTGTTTTAGAAATTTGGTTTCTTCTCAGTAGAATATGAGTATGCTCAATTTCTCATGTCTTTCGTGAGGCAAATCAATATGCGAATTTTCTAGCTAAGAAAGGATCGTCTCACTTTTGTCCCTGGGTTGTGTGGATTGATCCAATTCTCGAAATGCGGAGGATACTCTTTAATGACCAGCGTTCGGTTGCTTTTTTGAGGCATTAGGCCTTTGTGTTTCTTTTATTTGTTCAACAAAAAAAAAAACCAAATAAAGATCGGCTAGCATGTAGAACATGCTTGACCATTTGTCTCGTTGGAAGACTTTTGAGAGGAAATTCATTCCAGAATGTAAAGAATAAAGAAATGAAATTCAAAGGAAGGAGATGCTTAAGGAAGACTTGTACAAGAAGTACTGTACTAATCAATCTTTTTGTGACACAAAAGTATGACATGGAACTAACGAGGTTTGGTCAAGTCTTCGATCTCGACAGTGAAGAAGTGGGAGGAATAACAGGATTTAATTATTGAGATTTTCAGTTGGGTCATTAATTTTTAGTTTATTAATAATGTAAGTTTCTTTTTACTTATATGACATTATCACTTTTTTTATAATTATCACTTAATTAAAATTAATAGAAAATAAAAATAACATATTCTAATTTTTTTTCAAAGCATATGATATTCCCATAAAATCTTTAATTTAGATCAGAGTTGATTTTTTTAAAAAATAGATATGATAAATTTGCCCCAAGTTAATGAATAAAGTTCAAGTTGATCCAATTTTATATTAAACTTGAATCCATATAAAAAAATTTGAATTCTAAATTCTGAAAACACAATCTAAATTAAACATAACTTATTCTAAAACAATTGAGAAGTCTAATCGGTATATTCGATTCTGTTAGTTAGAGTCCAACCCAACTTCCTATTTGAATTACATATTTAAAAGGATTTTGAGCTAGACCTAAACTAGCCCATTACCGCTTCCACTTTTAAATAAAACTATATTACACAGGATTGAGTATGACCATTATTACGTCGTCGTTTTAGTTCCTAACCTAACAGTAAACCCTAACCCTAAATAGGATATAAATTATAAAATGGCCAAAACCGTGCTCGCTCGTCTCTTCTCGTTGTTTCAGCGGCCACCTCCTTCACGTTACACTCTCGCTTCTTCTCCTCTATCTCTTTACAGTTGATCAGATCCAATGGTGAGCATAGTTCACAAGCTGAGGCCAAAGTTTGTATTTTCTCATCTTTCTTGGAGTAGCAGATTGATGATTTTTGTTTGCTTTGTTGATTTTAGGCACCAAAGAAGGACAAAGCTCCGCCGCCGTCGTCAAAGCCGGCGAAATCAGGAGGAGGAAAACAGAAAAAGAAGAAGTGGAGCAAAGGAAAGCAAAAGGAGAAAGTCAACAACATGGTTCTCTTCGATCAAGCCACATACGATAAGCTTCTCTCTGAAGCCCCCAAGTACAAGCTAATCACCCCATCTATTCTCTCAGATCGATTGAGGGTACTTTTACTGTTCCATCACCCTATCTGCACGCTACTAAAAGCTTGCGCCTCACTGATGTTCTATCAAAATGATAAGCTTTCTTAGGGTTCTTAGTTGGTTGAGGTATTTCAATTCGGAATTGGGTTCTAAACATTAACTTGATTAAGAATTTGGTCCTGGACTGATTGATATGCTTATGGGTTTGTGGTTTGCTGATTGTGAGATCTTGGGTTGGTTTATAGTTAATATTGTTAGAGGAAGTGATGTTTATACGCGAGAATCTCAAATTTTGATATTTCTGGTTCGTTGATAAGGCTTTTTACTGCCGTGTTTTTAGTTCTCAAGATTGATTCTTTAAAGTTTGTCTTGTTTTTTTTTTCCTCTTTGTTTCTGCCGTTTCTGCGAGATGTACGTAAATTGTACGTTGTAATTCTTCCAACATAGAATACAACATAGAATCGCGCATTACACTGTGATATTCTATGTTCACTTTCATTCTTTTATGGCATTCCCAAATAATGATTATTACTTGTGTTACTAAGATTTTACATATATTTTCTAGTCTATGGGTGCTACCTTATACATTCGTTGTTTATTAAGTGGGCTCTCACGGACCAGCATTCAAATGCATTTTACAGATTAGTGGGTCGCTTGCAAGGAAGGCTATCAGGGAGCTAATGGCTAGAGGTCTGATTAGGATGGTGTCTGCCCATGCAAGCCAGCAGATTTACACTAGGGCAACAAACACCTAGATGTTCTTTCTTTCCTTTGCTGGTTAGTGTAGCTATTATCTCTCCGAGTTATGCTTCTATCACTTCATCTTCAAAACAATATCTTCCTGTAATGTTAGACAATCCTTTGTCATCTATGTTTGATGGAGATGTTAGTTTCTCTTATTTCTTTTGTCTCCTTTGGGCATTTATGTCTGTTTAGTGCAATTGATGGATCGTTTCTTTCTGCCGAAGGATTGGACCATTATTAAACAAACGGAAGGACATCAATTAACCTAAAGATTGGGTAGTTTTTTAATTTGCTGTAAGCGTAATTGAAGTTATGGTAATGTAATTTGTTCAATTGCAATTCACTAACTTGACCTTGTCAATTCATTATGATGTCCATGAAAGTGTAATGAAGATTGCAAAAGATACAATTGATCCAAGTTGGTTTCTGTCATTATTTATGGTATTGATTTATTTTATATTATTTAATAGAAAAATTTATCGTTTAAAGAGTTATTTTGTCAATTTTTTATCAGTTGTACATGATGGTCTTGTTATTTAAGAATAAATGATTTGTTATTCAATGTTCAATGTGTCAACTTCATAGATGATTATTTATCATTTAAGAATTTACTTTATTTTTAAAGAATAAAAATGATTATTTATAATTTAAGAATTTACTTTATTTTGAAAAAATAAAAATACATTTAATTATCTAATCAAAACCAAAAACCTGATATTTGATAACTTTTTCTGACCTAATTTAACACACTTCGTTTTTAGTTGAATCTTAAATTTACCCCTAATCCATTTATCCTCTTTCTTCCCGTGTCTTCGATTTCATTGCACCCTTACTGTCTGTTTGGTTGCTGTCTTCAAGATGCTGAGACGGAACGGGACAAAAATTTAGAGACAGAACAGAATAAAAATTGGAGATAGTAAGCTGTTTGGTTATGAAGGACAGAACAGAAAAAATTGTCTTCGTTTGGAGGACAAAATGTGTTTGGTTGCAATGGACAGAACAAAAAAATAATATCAATGACGAAAATACCCCTACAATATAATATGATTGGAAATATGTAATTCATTGATTATTTTATAATTGTATCA
>JAOQMS010000001.1:12097763-12134550 GCA_027563885.1 Erythroxylum longipes | reverse complement strand
CTCACTACTTCTGTTCTTTCACTCCCCTTTACGCTACCACCTGCCAAAGAGACATGTCCACCATGCCTTTCTCAAAATTCCTCTTTACCCTTGGTACTTAAGCTATATACTGAAAATACCCTCAATTTTTTCTCATGCATTCACTCCCTAAGCTATTATGCTTAGATTAATGGGAAAAATTTTCAGGGGGCCGACATGAGTTGACCAATAAAATCATCTTTTATCTCTTTAGACAAAGTTAGGTTCATTTAGTTTTAACTATTTCCTCGTGGGATCAACGTCTTTGATACTACAATTTACGATTTGTATAATTATGAATATGAAGGGTTTTATTATAGGTAAAACTTGCTCAACAAAGATTTAAAGAGAATTCATATGGTCCAATTATAAGGATTTGAAGAAAAACATAACTTGATTTTCAAACTAAGAAAATCTATATACAGTATCAATTAGGCATTAAGGTATTAGTATAAGATATTTGATTCTCTTATCAGGAGACTTAGATACAACATTCTTAATGTAGACCCTTATATATAATATTCTTAATGTAGACTCTTATATATATTTCAAGAGGTTTAGTGATAATCATTCCATTATTTTTTTGCTAGAAAATATATTTAGTGTAGCCTCTAAAAGATCATATTAAAAAATTGAAGCCCAGTTGGCTAAGAATAGGAAGTACTTGAAACTAACAAACAAAATTTTAAGGATGTAAATTTAACATGACAGAAATAACTTGAAATTTGGCTTTGAAAGAAAATTTATTTAAAGAATATTAACAATGATTTAATATTCAAAGTTGTAAATTAAATTCTACCTCTCTTCTTATTAATTTCAAGTAATCATCTACTATGAGCCTTGACAATGAAGATGAGAGGATGGAGATGCCTCAATTACTATATACATCAATGGTGGATGTTTGATGTTCACCATAATTTGTGTAAGACCAAAATTTAAACATGCAATGAGGGTGGTAAATTGATACATGGTAAATCTTATTATAGAGTAATATAATGTTATAAAAAGGATCTTATGATACATTAAGGAGACCTCTAATTTTGAATTAAAGTATGGAGTAGACTTCATTGTTAGTAGAGGTGTTGACTTTAGTTATGCAAATGATCTTGATAAAAGCAATTCCATCATGTTATATGTTAACACTTGTTGGTGGCGCTATAATTAGGTTTCAAAACTAAAATTAGTTATGCCTACATAAATAACATAAGTAAAAATATATAGTAACTACATAAGAAAATAAACAAATAACATAATTACAACCAATATTAGAAGAATTCGAGTATGTACAAGAGAATATTTTCTTGTTTTAAGTGTTAGGAAATTAGGTTAGATATGATCTCTTACGTGGTGGAATAATTATGATAAATTTTCATGTTTAATTTTCTAAGAGTCAAGATCACTTAAAATTCTATAAAATGATTTATAAATCATAATAAAGTATTATTTGAAAATTTTACCTTATTCCAAAGCTTGATCTTTTTTTTGTTTTATCCCTTAAATTGTTTTGAAATGGGTCTACCTCAATCACTGTAGTCATAAAAATGTCTGGCCTCTATCGGTATCCATAAAATAAGTTAAGAAAACTTTGTAACTATTTCAGAAAGGGTTAGGTAAGGACTGCTAGCTCCTTTAGAGCTTAAGCCTATCTATAATTGGTTTTAAACAATATATTAATTTAATTAAAATTAAAATTTAATATTATTTAAAATTTAATTAGAATTACAACTAATTCTAATATATAAGCCCAAATAAGGTCCAATATCTCATATTGATCCTTATTTATTAAATATCTCATATTCAATCATAAAGTTTCTCAAACTTTACAATCAAGTCCAACTTAATTAAAACACTTTTCTCTTTTCAACTTGTCATTTGTGTGTGACCTATTATGTTTCTAGGATTAGATAAATTGAACTTCTTTGGTATCTCAATTATCTAATTAAAAAATTTAAATCCTTAGATCAATATTGCATCTAGCAACTCATCATAACCACCCAAATATTTAAAAAAGTCAAAATAGTTTTGAAGAACCTTTTTGTACATTTTTAAATATAATTTGGTCATTTTGTCATATAATGTTTCAATTAGTCGTAGAGTTTGAAATTAATTTCTACTCTATTTTGAGTCCAACTATGTTAGTTATCTACCATTAGTAATTAATTATATAAATAACATTTGTAGACTATTTACAAAGCGTCATTAGACATTAGCCAAGGATTTTCCGATTCAATTATAATCAAGAAAAGTGGAACATTTTCTTTAATTACTTTAGGGTGATGAATCCTATATTAATCACTCAAATGCCTCCATGTAGTTTGTGCTATATCCAATGACTACCGATTGATCTACTATTGACTAAATTAGGTCATAAGTATTATCAAAATATAGCAATCCTTATACAAGATAACTTTGAAGATATCAAATTAAAGAATCACTTATACAATCATCACAATGAAAACTTCTACAAGTAATGCTTACAATGGATTTCTCATATAAGGTCAATTTAGTAAACTTGTTCTCCAACAAGCACCCACATGTTTGTTTAAGTGTCTCCATAATTTAGCCTTCAAGATCACTACTTTTTTCATAAGAAAAACTATAACATGTGCTAGTCTTTTTACATTATATTGATGTCAAGTCTCAATAGAATAATAACTAAGATTAATTTAGGGATAATACATAAATGCATTATGAATCTTATAATTATAATCTCATCATAATTTCAATTTCAATTGCAATGTGTATTTATCTTATATACTTCATATTATATACTTTTAAGTATATATAAGATAAAGAATGCCTTGAAATAATTATCACTTAACTATAATTATCTAGTTGGCTTTAAGGTATAAACCAACAATATCTAACTTACACTATGCTAATGGTTTAAGTATCTTATACCATATCACCATATAATGATCATATTATTGCTGGGACAATGACTTATTAAGAGAATTCTATAAGGTTTTCTATAATGAGCACTTTCTTAAATCTTACAACTTTCATCTTAATTATCATTATAATAACTTCCTAAATATATACCTGGATCTTTGAGGAGACCTTAGCTCCTTTTACATGCCTAAAGGCTCTAATGTTCTATAGTACATTGATATCTTGCACAATGGAACTATATCAGGTTCATTAAGAACTTACTAATCCAAATAATCATTTTCACTAAATGAAAAATGCATAAAGCTTAATTAGCAACCATTGCTCCACTGGAGCCTTCCAATCTTAAAAGAATATTGTTCTAAGTAAAATATACCTTAATCGGGACTTACTTCTAAAGTTAATTTCTATATAATCTTGAACTCAAATATCAACTCATGTATTGAATAATAGATATCTTTAATACTTCACAAGTATTAGATATCTCAAATACTAAACACCTTTAGTATATTATCCATATACTTAGACTAGAATTGGTAAACAACTTCGATATATATCTCTATATATCTAATTCCTAGAATTAAGTTGTTACATTTTCTTATCTAACAATAGATGTTCTTGGATAATTATATTTTCATCAATTAAAAATATAAATTATTGTTTTCTGTGAGCAATATGTCCTTGTATACTCCCACTAAAGATGACAACTATACTCTTAATAAACTTCTTGCTAACTTGATAAATCCATAATCATATCTAGAATAAACTATTTGAATTTATCATGAAAGTGAATCTTTCAATATGTAGTATCTTTTCAACGATACATCAAATGTATCAATAAAGGCACTAGTTCTAATTGGATGTATTGTTATTAGATTTAAACTTTTCAAATTTCATCTTACTTCCACTACTTATCTTGAGAACTATTCTCCTGTAACTATTCATTGAAACAAATAATTTGGTCAATAGGTCTGTAAGATTAGATCTAACCTTTTGAATGTCTCATAACCTTTTATTATCCAATTTAGTTCTAAATTTATTGGATAATACATGCTTCTACTAAGCATCATATTCCTAAATCATTAAATTTGACTCTTTTAAATTCTTAGCATTCTATAGCTAATATGAAATCTTACTAATTAATTTAACTGGAACTACTAAAGTTAAATTATAATACTAGGCTTAACTATAAAAGAACTACATATTGCATCATACAATATATCATAATGTATATTCCTCCATACATAAATCCATACTCTTAAGAAATATAGTATGGATATATCCATTAAAGAATCTTATTTTTTTATAGATAACTGAAAATTTAAAACTCGCCACATCTATTTCACGAAGTGCTTCAGCATTCTCAATGCTTAATTTCTACTTAAATTTAAATAATCTATACTTTTAAAAAATTTAAATCAATATTTCATTTAATACATATGATTATATCATATAAAGTCATTAGTAATATAATGAAATACAAGTATCATCCTTTTATGAATTGTTATCATATCCAACACATCACATGTATAAGATTTAACAATTCAATTCCATCATCATTCTTTCACAAATTATTGATTTGGTTATTCTTCAACTTAACAAGTTTCATAATTTTTGTATAATTCACAATCAAAAGTTTAAATATATCCTTGTATGTAACTTTATGATTCTTATCATTCTGATTTAATCAACGTGTTATAAAAAGATAGTCTTAGTTATCCAACTTTGTGCTCTTGCACTTTATGTTAAATATAAGTGTCTTTGATCCAACACATATATAGTATTTCTATAAGCTTGGATCAACTACTTTTGCTCAACAATCTATTCTTATTGTGCCTTAAACATTGCAATAATGTTCAATTTAAATTCAGTACCAGATACTTATAAGCACGAACTAGAAATACATATGATCTTTATCATACCATATATAGGAAAGAAAAATAATGCAATCATTTATTTAAATGATAACTATTATCATTGCATAGCAACGCATTAAATTGATTTCCATGTTTATGCTTTTAATAGGCAACATTGAGTGCAACAATTTCATCAAGGTACTATACCTTTGAGCTCTACTTTATGCAACTTATTGCATCTTGCTATCATGGTGTTAACATGCATCTTACATGGTTCCATCAAAGTTTTTAAGATATTTGTCAACTTAAAATATAATCAAATTTGTCATTTATATAATATTGACATATCTATGAAACTTTAACACCAAATCCTCAACATGGATTAATACCAACATTGCATAATAAACATATACTTTTTCTATCAAACTTTGAGAACTCTTCTCAAATATAATCTATGTCTAAGAATTTAAGTTCATTAACTTAATATCAACTACACTAAACAAGGTAAATTTTACTCAAAATAAAATATAAATGTAAGAAAAACAAGTATTAGTTATATGCCAAGACTACCAAATAAGATTAAGACCTTAATCTTGTATTTGGTTACTCTCACTATTTTATTTGAAATAATAGTCCTCACTACTATTAAGAAAGATTAATCCTTATATTGGACTAGGATCTCATTCAAATTTAGTTGACCTTGAGTCACTCAACAATCCAACTAAACTTAAATTAGGTAGATAACAACTTTATCAATCACATCTTATGTAACTCCTAGAACCATTAGGTGAAAACTCTTGTCAAAATATATCTTATACGTTATTCTTAACTTTGCCTCTAAATTTATATGGTCATGAGTCACTCATCCAAATCATATAACTTTAATTCATTGGGGCCCAATAATTAAAGATAAAATATATTCAAGTTAAAGGAGCCTTGACTCACTCAAGAAGCCTTACAATAAATAGAACTCTGATTTTATTCTTAAATAGTGGAAGGTAACAATCACGTTTTCAAATTGTACTTAATATTTTAATGGGGAATTTAATTTTAAATAATTTCAACAAACACAAAATTGTAAGTAAAATATCACACATATAAAACATAAAATTTAATATGTATCCAATATTTACATATATCAAATCTATAAATAAAGTATGCAACTTATAAGCACATAATAAAATTATATGTATAAAATATCAAGCTTTGTTTTATTCTAGTTATTGATTTTCATAATCTAAAATAATATTTCCAACTCCTTAGATAATTAGATTAGATTAAACTCATTGATTCCTAATAAATTAAATTGTTATTCCAAATATAATTTTTATTTGATTTGAAAACAATTTCAAATTCAATTGGAAAATATTTCCCATTTTCTTGAATCCTTTAACAAAATTTAATCAAAAATAATTTTTAATAAATTATGCTTCTCACTCATTATAATTTAGAAAAAATCTTTTTTCAAAATTATATAAATAACACATTCTCCTCCAATTAGAAAATTATTTATAGTCTCGTTAGAAATAAATTTTATTTAATTAGAAAAATATTTTCTAATATTAAAAGAAACTGTTTTCAAAATTAAATAAGACACCTTTTAATTTAATTGAAAAGTGCTTCATACTATGTATTTAGAGATTAATTTCTTAATTAATTAGAAAATATTAATCTTTCATTATTAAGTTAGAAAATAAAATTTAAAAATATTAAAGAAAGCTCTTTTTTCTTAATTGATAAATAAAAATATTTTTCAAATTTTAATCAAGAAAAATGTCTTTTCTAATAAATCAAGAAAATTATTATTCATAAATAAAGAAACAATAGAATAATAATACTCTAAATAAATAATAAAATTAATTTATCTTAATCAAATTGAAATAAATAAATTTTAATTAATAAACATCTTTCATAATTACTTAATAAAATATTTTCCTTAATTTAAAGGAACCTTATTAATTAATTTTAATCTAATTAAAAATAATTAATTCTAATTTTAGAAACTAATTTTTTAAAATTAATTACGAATCAATATAATTGTTAATCTTATTCATATTAAGAAAAATAATAACCTTAAATTTGAAATTAAATTTTGATTTAAAAATAATTTTAAAATTATGTTTGTCTTGGAATACTCTATTCCAAACCATTGATAACTTTGTTCATGTTTGGATTAATTTGATCTTATAACCAAACAAGGCTTATTCTACACTAGATGAGCTTATCATTGTATCTAAACAAGTCTTATTCTAAATTAAAAATACCTTATTCTTAACCTAGAACTATTAGTTTATGCCCTACAGCCACTTGCTTTAGTTGTAGTTTAGTGACAAATTATTTAAAGGCTTTCTTTATCTTATATATGTTTAGATGTATATGATAAAATCCATGGAATAATTATACATTGCAAATCAAATTATAATGAGATTATAATTATGAGATTTACATTACATTTTTATATTATTCTTAAATGTTCCTAGTCATTGTACTATTAAGATTGGACATTAATAGAACGTAAAAAGACTAGCACATATTTTGTTTTTCCTTATGAAAGAAGTAGTCAATCTTATAGGCTAAAGTATAGAGATACTTAAACGAATGTGTGGATGCTTGTTAGAGAACAAGTTTACTAAACAGACCCGATATGAGAAATCCATTTGGAACATTACTTGTATGTCTATGGAATTCTCATTGTGATGATTGTAAAAATGATTTATTGATTTGAGGTCATCAAAGTTATCTTGCATAAGGATTGTTATGTTTTGATACTACTTATGATCTATTTAATAATGAGTCGTTTAATCGGTAGTCATTGGATGTAGCATGAACTATTTGGAGGTAGTTGAGTGATTAAGATATGATTTATCACCTTAAAGTAATTAGGGAGAATGTTTCGTTGTTCTCGATTATTATTGATTCAGGAAATTCTTGCCTAAGGTGAAATGATGCTTTGTAAATAGTTTACAAATGTCATTAATTGAATTGATAGCTAATGGGGAAGAACTAATATGATTAGACTCAAAATATAGTAGACATTAATTTCATGCTCTCTTGCCTAAGGTGAAATGATGCTTTGTAAATAGTTTACAAATGTCATTAATTGAATTGATAGCTAATGGGGAAGAACTAATATGATTAGACTCAAAATATAGTAGACATTAATTTCATGCTCTCTGCCTAATCGAAACATTATATAATGAAATGATTGAATTATACAGAAAAATTATACATGGAAAGGTTAGTCAAAACTACTTTGATATTCCTAAATATTTTGGTAGTCATGATGCATTGCTAAATACCAATCTTAATCTATGATTATAAATTATTTAATTAGATAATTAAAAATAAATTAAAAGGAGTTTTAATTTATCTAATTCTAATTAGAATTTATAATCATTACCAATATATTTGCGAACCTAATAGGTCTCGCATATAGAATGAATTTAAGAGAACAAAGTTAATTTAATCAAGTTGGATTTGATTGTAAAGTTTGAGAAACTTTATGATTAAATATGAGACATTTAATAAATAAGGATCAATATGAGATATTGAATCTTATATGGGCATAGTTGGTATTTAATTAGAATTATTTGTAATTCTAAATGAGTTTAATTAAATTTAGAATTAATTTTAATAAAATTGCTAAAACGTCCAAAGCTTATTGTAAATAGGCTTGAGCTCTATGGAGCTAGCACTTCTTGCTTAACCTTTTCTGTAAGAGTTACAAAGTTCTCTTAACTTAGCTTATAGATACCGTTAGAGGCCAGACATTTGTGCGGCTATGGTGGTTGAAAAGAATCAGTTTCGAGAACAGTTCGAAGTATACGACAAGTTAAAGATCAAGCTTCGGAATAAAGTGCGAATTAAGTTTCCGCTTTATTATGATTTGTGTTGATCATTTTATAAAATTAAAACAATCTCGTTTTTCAGAAAATCAAAGGTTACAAAAAAGTTTCGTAATTATTTCGCTACAGTCGGGATTGAATCTCGACCTGATTTCCCAACGAGAACAACGCTAACCTTATTTCGAAACAATAAATATTCTAACGCTAGAATAGTTTTATCTGTATTTCTAAACAACCCATCTTCATTCTTTTAGAAACACTAATTTCTAAGACACCAAGTTGCCGCCACCTTGCTCATGTCTGTAGCCGTCGGGATGTGTCCAGAGGTTGCCGCTCCCGGTGTTGCCAAACGTCGTTAGCTCTAACAAATTTCTAGGTAGCGCCATTTCATGCTACAACATTTTGAAGCTTGCGCCACCTCCACGCCTCAACTGTCTTCTTGAGAAGCTTTCGCAGATGCTGCCTTCCTGTCAAGTCTCCTCCATCCTTGCGCTGTGGCGTTCATGCAGTGGCGACTTCTCTAGCGGCTTCCTCGCTAGCCAACCGCCAAGCTTCATGTTTGAAGCGTCCCCATCAGCATCACATGCTGTATGAAATACACCTCGTCGCTAAGTCTACAGCTTCTGCGAAAGTTAGCAACAATCGCCTCTCTTCGCGCCTGCTAACAACCACGTCCCAATCTACCACTAGTGTTTCAGACATCGACAACTCCTTCAACAACACACTGCAACAAAACCTCGCCAAATCCCGTAGCTGAAAATTATAGTTGACGATATTCACTAACCCTAACTAATAATTTTTGCTTACACTTTATTTTCATAACTAAAAACTATTAGCGACGTTTTAAGAAATCGTCACTAATATGTTTTTGCTACGATTATTTTATGTAGTTAAAAAAGTTTAGCTACGTTTCTAGAAACGTAGCAAAAGATTTTTAACTACATTTTTTAAAACATAGCTAAATGTTTTTAGCTATATTTTGTAAAATATAGTCAAATTTTTAGCATACATTTTGACAAAATATTATACCATGTTAATTATAATTATTTATGTCATTTTAATCTATATTATTGTATATAATATTTAGATTTTTTGTTAAATTATTATATAAAATATAATACAAAATTAATTAATAATTTGAAGCATCGTATATAAAAAATAATATATCATTAAATTATACCATAAAAATATTCTTGATATACAAGATTTTAATTACAAGTTTAATAATTTTTATAAACAAAATAATAAATACAGAGATCATTTTATAAATTATAAATGTTGAGATTACAAAAAAATTGCAACGTGACTAGAATGACTGCAGATTCGTCCATGTCGATGAGAGCCACTTCATACGTCAACCATCATATACAAAAGATTAGCCATAAGAATCATGAAAGCTCCTTCAAGATCTATAGAGCGCCTGAAATTATGCATAATTAGGCTAGTTTGTTTTCACTTATTTGGTCACTGAGCACCTTTAATTATGTCTTTAATTCACTTATTTGGTCACCGAGCACCTTTATGGATGATCTCAGTGCAAGAAAAACCAAGTTTTCTTAATATACAAGAAGTCAGCCCCTAAAAAGCTTCCAATGAATAAAGTTAAAGGATCATGAGCATCCAATAAGGAACCCTATAAAATTTGGATTCAAACCTTCTTTGAGGTAATTGATGATGATGACTCACGTCCAAAAGTAGACTCGATTGACAATTTCCTGTGGTTTATCTGCATGTATGTTTTCTACTCTTAGTTGGCTAAATTAATGCCTAAATCAATCACAGATAAATGTACAGGAGGATAGCTATCAATTTACTAACATTACAACCCCCAAAGGAGGCAATGTATCAATATAATTCTCAGGCATATCATGGTGTGGGTTCACTGTAATCCTCAGAAAGCAATGAACTAAATAATAATCCATCCCCTCCCAAAACCAACAATCCATTCTTATAATCCTGAGGAGGCATTGAATTAAATAATAATGTAGGTTAACTAGAAGTAAATGCATAAATTATAAATCACAACACAAAAATAATCTCTAACAGAACATTCATCGAGCACTTAATAGGCAGTACTCAAACAACATTCCTAATCCATATTCACCTTCAGTCTGAAAGATCAATGTTCTTTCTACTTCCCAAACCCCAAAACAATCATAAAAAGAAAGTTCCTACAACAATTTCCACATCAAAAAACCTATTAAGGAAGCAATAAATTCGAAGATAGAGCACATGGGCAGTGCATAAGAGTGTGATATAAGACAGAGACATCCATCCATTCTTGAGATTCTCTTGTTTGAACTGCTTAGGAATATGGTCCAGAGACTTTCCAGAAGCAAAAGGAGACTTGTAGCTGTACCATCTCCTTTGAACTTCGAGAACCTTTATTCGATCGGTGAAGGGGGTGGTGGGGAGAAAATAAGACCTCGGGAAGCCAACAGAGATCGGTTCTGTCATTAGAGTAGAGACTGTAGAGAGCAGAGAAGTTGCCATCCGAAGAGACTTCTCGAATCTTTTTACTCTGTGTTTGTGTTGTGTGATTGATTTTTATATTAACTGAATGGGACGATAGATAAGCTCAGGGCTTCGGTGGATTTGGAATAATTAGGAATAATAGAGAAGTTTGGAGCCTTAAAATGCTAATATCATTTCCCTCTTTAAATTTTCGTTTCCCTCCAATAACCAAAATGGTCGCCAAAGGACCTCCCAAAGGCAACCTCTTTGCGACGATTTCAAAAATCGTCGCATTTAGTTTGGTGATAATAAATGTGAATTATTTGGCAACGATTTTCAAACATCATCACTAAAAGTAGACTCTTTGATGACAATTTCTAAAAACTATCACCAAAAGTGAGCTTTGGCAATGATTTTCAAAATCGTCGCCAAAGATCACTTTTAGTGACGAATTTTCAAAATCGTCGTCAAAAGTTCCACATTAATTTGGTGAAGATTTTCAGAAATCATCACCAAATGTCCTTTTAGCAACGATTTTTGAAAATCGTTACCAAAACATACACATTTGGTGACGGTTTCTGAAAATCGTCACCAAGTTAATGTGAAGCTTTGGCGACGATTTCAAAAAATCGTCACTAAAAGTGAGCTTTGGCGACGATTTTGAAAATTGTCACCAAATGTGGACTTTTTGGTGATGATTTGGAAAAATCGTCACTAAAGCTCACTTTTAGTGACGATTTTTAAAGGGTAGCCCAAAAAAGTGTGGCAAAATATGCATCTTGTTGTAGTGACAGTTGCCATCAAGTTCTTTGACCAAGAAAATTCAACCAGCCACCAAATAACAAAATGCAACCAGTTTTTTTTCAATCACTACCAGCAGTTAGGGGTTTGCAGCAACTCTTTCAGATTCAACACAATAAGAAATTCAGAACAATTCTAGGTTTAATATTGTTTTTAAATCTAAACTATTTGTATTTTCAAAAGTAGGATTTTTAGGTTTCTCTCATTTTGTAATTGGTTGATCAAATCTAAATCTGGTTAGGTTAGGTTTTTAATTTCAATCAAACAATTGAATCAAGTTATAGAATTAAAGTTTGATACCACTATTAAGAAATCGGGCTGAGATTCGATCTCAGTAGAGTAAACAAATATTTAGAAATGTTAAATTGGTTTTCATTTATCTTTAATTTTATGATTAAACAATTATCTTTAATTCTCTAATTAACTAATTTGTATTCATATATTAAGATTGATGTTTAACAATATATTATAATCATCCAAATATTTAGGGATGTTAAAGTGATTTTGATTAACCTTTTTGTACATAATTTTCTATCTTATTCAATCTTTTATTATACAATATTCTAATTGGATATAAAGTAT
The DNA here is from genome assembly GCA_027563885.1 of Erythroxylum longipes. Lineage (NCBI taxonomy): Eukaryota > Viridiplantae > Streptophyta > Magnoliopsida > Malpighiales > Erythroxylaceae > Erythroxylum > Erythroxylum longipes. The sequence continues at coordinate 12,122,105 of JAOQMS010000001.1, read as the reverse complement.
GAAATTAATTTCTACTCTATTTGAGTCCAATCATGTTAGTTCTCTACCATTAGTAATTGATTATATTAGTGAAATTTGTAAATTATTTACAAAGAATCATTCCACCTTGATTAAGGATTTTTTTGAGTCAATTCTGATAAGGAATAATAAAATATTCTCCTTAATTAGTTTAGGATGATATATCCTATATTGATCATTCTGCTACTTTTATATAGTTTATATTACATCCAATGATTACCAATTGACTTACTCTTAATTAGAATATGCCATAGGCAGTATCATTATATAACAATCCTTATACAAGATAATTTTGAAGATTTTAAATCAAATAATCATTTATACAATCACCACAATGAGAATTTCTGACATACAAGTAATGTTTTAAATGAATTTCTCATATGAGGTCAATTTAATGAACTTGTTCTTTAATAAACACCCATTTATTTATTTAAGCATCTCCATACTTTAGCCTGTGAGATCGATTACTTCTTTCATAAGGAAAAGCATAACATGTGCTTTTTGTATATTTTATTAATTTTTATTATTAATAAAACAATAACTAGAAATAATTTAGGGATAATACAGAAATGTAATATTAATGTCATAATTATAATCTCATCATAATTTCATTTTCAATGTATATTTATCCCATAGACTTTATCATATATATCTAAGTATGTATAAGTGAAGATTAAGATTATGATAAGAATCTTCCGATTTCCTCAGAAATTTTAATGCGGCCTATCCTTTTAGTACCAATCCTTCATCATCTTCCTCTTCGAGAGCCCCATCTTTTTCACCTTTACAAATTGAGTTGATTGCTATAGTTTCCATCACAGTTTACCCCTTGCAACTGTTCACTCAGTAATTTGGAATCCGATCCAGAAACGAAGCTACCTTTATTCGCGTCTCCCTTCAGAGTATCGTCGATTTTCGAATCAGGAATCTGCTCGTGTGACAGCTCCTAGGATGTGGATTCTAGCTTCCTCTCCACCTCCAACTTCGGGAGGGGCTCCATATTCTAGAAGAATCGCGTTGGCGTGGCACGTGAAGAGGAGAGCGTGCATGGTGATCGTGTGATGATGCAGGCATAGTGAAATGGGTTTGCGTAGGAAGATGCAGGTGCAGGCGCAGGATCATGATGGGGTAGTAAGATTAGCAGTGGAAAATCATTCTGGGATTATGAGCAGTGACGTGGATGTTGCTGCAAGTCATGGATGCGGCGGGGCGCGATGATCGTGCTGCAGCGGGCGAATACATGGTTATAACAGGGGATGCTGGCAGCCTTACGGTAGGAAGCGCTGTAGTTGCTGCGACATTGGGCCTGGCTAGTGGCAGTGTTGCAGCAGGAATGGGCCACGGTTCATCCTCATTTGAAGAGGTTGATTTTGAAAGTGAGACATATGCATCATCTACTAATGAGGATACTGTGTTGAAGGTGTTAGACAAATTGACCAATCCACAAAGATGAGGACGTGGGTGGAGGCGAATGCTTTAAAATTGAAAAATGCAAAACCATCATTTGCAAGTTTGTCCAAGAATAGTCCCACATTTAAGCAAAGGATTCAATTAGAATTTCGTTGAGGTTGGGGAGAAGGTAATGATGGAGCTTGATGATATCGTGCCTATTGAAAAGGAATGGGGTTTTTATCTTGTTGGGTGTTTCACGAGAAGATTCTTAGGATTGAAAGCAGTTAAAGTTTGATGGCTAAGTGGAAAGTCAAGTGTAAAATGTTACCACATGATCAAGGGTGTGTTATTTTTCAATTTAACACTGATGAAGATCGTGTGGGTGTGCTCGAGGGTGGACCTTACACGATTTTTGGAAAAACCCTTTTGCTTAAACGGTATCACAGGGATTCTCATTTGATTATAAGGAGTTTATGGAAGTCCCCATTTGGACACAACTACCAAATGTTCCTCTTGAATTATGGAATGTTAAAGGGCTTGGAAAATTGGGATCGCGAGTGGGAAAACCAATTTATACGGATCAAGTCACAAGTACTAAGTCCAAGATTGGTTTTGCTAGGGTACTGGTTGAAGTTGATGTTTCAAAAAATCCTGTTACATCATTCGAGGTTGAGTTGCTAAGGGGTGTATGCTACACTCAGAGGGTGGTGTACGAGAGGTTCCCAAACTTTTGTTATTTTTGCAAGAAGTTTAGTCATAATCCATTTGATTGCAAGACTATTGTACAGGAAAAGAGGAGGGAGTCGAAGGCTACTCTAAATGATGGGTCTAAGGTTGTGGTGGTTGTGGATGATGAGCAGGTTATGGGGAAGACACATGGTGCGAGTGATGTGAGGAGACTAGCCCAGCAACGCGCTAACATGCAGCAATCTAGCATTTCCGAGTCTAGCATTAGTGAGGAAAGGGGGTAAGCTGGTGTTGGCGAGGTGTAGGTCAGATTGGGCAAGGCAGCAGCGTAGGTAGGAGTTGACGAGGAAGTAGCGCGAGTCAGTGTAGGTGTGGGAACAAAGCAGGCTTGCGTGGGTGAGACAGCAATACAACTCAGAGATGGTGCCAACATGCTGCCAAGAATTGATACCTCCTAAGGCAGTGATCATACTAAGGCTATTGCACAACAACATGTTAGTGCTAAGGCTAGTGACTAACATGTGGATGCTACATATGATAATCGAAGGCAAGTAGTGGGAGCACTTAGGGGTGAACAAGGCAAGCTAAACAAAAACAAAGGTAAAGAACCTATGAATTATGCTAAGAACTGATTGCAACAAAGAATTGGATATGGAAATAAGGTGATATGTGATCAGGGTCTGGTCATTCGTGAAAACACTTATGGAAACAGAAGCAAGAATGCGAATATAAGGCTTGGCGGAGACCAAACCTCCAAAGTGATAAATGAGGATCCTCTTCCGGAATGTCCGAGGCTTCAATAAGCCTCGAGACAATAAGGTGTTGTTGACCTTATGCGACAACACGATTCTCATTTTTGTTGTGTTCTGGAAACGAAAATGTCTTTACATAAATTGGATTTGGTTATGAAGAATAGGTTCCTAAGGTGGAAGTATTCTCATAATTTTGATGCTACGGATGGGGGGAGGATGGGCATTATATGGAATCCTCTATTAGTTCGATGTGATATTTTAAATGTTGGAAAACAACATATACATTGCCATATTCAATGCTTGGTCTCCCAGATTGTTTTTATCTCTACTTTTGTTTATGGCTTGTATAATGTAACTAAAAGGAGAGAGTTGTGGCAGCACACAATGGGGTTTGGATCGACAATCACCTTGCTTTGGGCTATCATGGGGGATTTTAATTGTGTTTGCTCGACAAGAGACAGACTTAGATGCAAACCACCATCAGGTTATTTGCGTAAGGACTTAATTGATTTTCGGATAGCTCTTAATTATGAGAATGCACCGGCCAGGGGAGAATACTTTACTTGGCATAAAAATAATCTTTGAGCCAAGCTTGATCGAGTAATGATTAATCAGAATAGGGGGACTAGCAATTTTTCTTGTAAGGAAAATTTCTCGGAGATGACTACAAAATCTGATCGTTGCCCAGTTGTGGTGGGTCTCATTCAACCAACTATAAAGGTATTATACCTTTTAAGTTTTCAATATGTGGATTGCTCACCCTAACTTTGAGAATAATGTTGTTAGTTATTGTGATAAAGTTGTTGATGGAAATGCTTAGTTTATTTTGTGTTCGAAGTTAAAGTCTCTTAAGGATCCTTTGAGATCACTTAACTCTCATGCTTTTGGTCACATTTATGCTAAAACTAAGGATGCTAAGGTAAGCTTTAAATAAGCATATAAGGCTTCCCTTAATAATCCTACTGATTTGGGTCTTCTGGAGATTGTGAATCAAAAGAGGAAAGAGGCTAACTTTCTATTGGAGGCTGAGAGGCATTTTTACTAACAAAAAGCTAAGTGTACACACATTATGGAGGCAGACAGGTGCACGAAATATTTTCATGCGGTGGCCAAAAAGAAGGGATTGAAGAATACTATATCTCATATTATTAAGGATGATGGTACTCCTACCAATTTGATTGATGAAATAGTGGGCTGTTTCATGGATTTCTTTAAAGGCTTATTTGACACCTCGATTTCATCAAATAGAATGGAAGTGGATGTACTTAGGAATGGGCCGAAGGTGGATGGTGCTGCTTATAAGGCTTTGGTTGCTCCGATTACGGAGGATAAAATTAAAAGGGCTCTATTTGATATTGGGGATGATAAGGCATCGGGTTTGGATGGCTTTACATCAACCTTCTTCAAAAAGCAACGACCTACCATAGGGAGGGACTTTGTGGCAGCAGTAAAGGAATTCTTTGCTAATGGTAAGCTTCTTAAGTAGACTAATCATACCATTATAGCCCTGATTCCTGAAACTAACAATGACCTAAGGTTAAGGATTTCAGGCCTATTTCTTACAGAAACGTTACCTATAAGGTGATTACGAAAATTTTGGTTGAGAGAATGTCACCTTTACTTGGGTCTCTTGTTGATCTGGCTCAAAGTGCTTTTGTATCTGGAAGAAATTTAGTGGATAATGTGTTATTAGCACAAGAGTTAGTTAGAGGCTAAACTAGGAAGAGGATTGCTCCACGATGCATGCTTAAGCTTGATATTACTAAAGCTTATGATACTGTCTCTTAGGCTTTTCTCGAGGATGTGTTGCTTAGATTGGGATTTTCATTGGAGTTTATGAAATGGATTATGGAGTGTGTCATTACGACATCCTTTTCTATATCCATTAATGGTGTTTTGCATGGTATGTTCAAAGGACAATGTGGTCTAAGACAGGGTGGTCCTATGTCCCCTACCTTGTTTATCTTGTGCTTGGAGTACTTTTCACGGTTACTTAAGGTGAGAATTACAAATTCTCATTTTAACCACCATCCTAAGTGTGACAAACTTGGGATTACTCATATTGCACTCGCTGATAATCTGATACTGTTCTCAACAGGGGACTTGATGTCAATTCATATTCTTGTTGATACTCTTAGAGACTTGGAAGGGGTATCGGGTCTTAAGGTCAGCCCTTCCAAATCTAATATGTTCCTTGTAGAAGTATATGGTCGCGAAAGAGAGGGCATAATGGATTTGGTTTATTTTCCCGTGGGATCTTTTCCAATACGTTACTTAGGCATTTCTTTGGCTCTCTTGAAAGTTTCAGTGGCACAGTTCTCTTCGCTTATTGAGACTATTAGGGGTTTATTAATAATTAAAATGCTAAAACGTTGTCTTATGATGGGCATCTTGATCTAATTAAGGCAGTGATCCAGGGGTATAATCCTTCTGGCTTCAAGCTTTTCCTATGCTAATTACTATCTTGGACCGCATCACATCAATTTGCAGGTTGTTCTTGTGGGATGGAAAACATTTTAAAGTGGCATGGGATGATGTTTTCTTGCCTAAGGATGAAGGAGGTCTCGGTTTGAAGAACTGTAGGGTTTGGAATGTTACACTTTTATCAAAGGTCCTTTGGAATATTCACTCCAAAGTTGACACTCTTTGGGTTTAGTGGATACATGAGGTCTGCTTACGAGGGAGATCTGTTTGGGATTGGGAACCTTTAAATAGAGATTCACTGTTGATGAAGATGTTGGCATCAATTAGAGATCTTTGGTGGATAAGCTTGGTGGCCGGAATAATGTGATTCGGGGAGTTCAGCAGGTGTGCATTAATGGAGGTCTTTCTTCCAGGAAGGTGTATGATTTACTCCAGGTGAAGCAAACGACCATGGATGCCGTTTATTTAGAAGGAGTATATCGCTCCAAAATTTTCCTTTATTACTTGCCTTGGCTTTCGTAATAAATTGCTAATCAAAGATAATTTGATGTTTCTTAACATTGATAGACAGTGCATCTTGTATGGAGTTGAGCACGAGACAGTGACACACTTATTATTTCGATGTTCTTTCTTATATATAGTATGGGAGACAGTTAAAGAATGGCTTGGATTGGCACAGGAGATGTCTACATTACCTAGTGCTATTAAATGGATACGTAAAGACTACAGTAGAGTACGGTTGAAAAGTAAGGTAGCTAGACTGACATTTTGTTACACCATCTACCAATTGTGGAAGACACGGAATGCTATTCAATCAGATTCTGCTCTTTTTACATGTTTTGATGTAATTTTTAAGATTAAGACTATGCTCTATAAGATATCCAACAGGTTTGATTACCTTTTGATGTAATATGATAGGTTGGACAAGTTTGATGTTTCGATTTTGACTATTGGTCGAGGTATGCCCAATGACCATGTATATAAACTTTTTTGGGTTAATACATATTTACCATTCATCCAAAAAAAAGTCCGATAAGATAAAGAATGTTTTTAAATAATTGTCATCTAACTGCAACCAACCTATTGATTATAGGGCATAAACCAACATTATGATAGTTAAAGTGTTTTGTATTTAACAAAGAATCCACTCTTTCATTTAAAAATCAAGCACACCTTCGAGTTTAGATTTACTTCTATCCATGAGAAAATGGAAGTAGGAACTACATAGATGCAAAAAGTTCATAATAAAATAATATAACATATTTTATGATAAAAATAGTTAACACCATTAAGTTTCTTTGGCTGTAAACCTTTTATAATTTGATAGAAACGTAAGCAACACAGCAATGACAAATTATATAGAATGACATGAAGATTGATTGTTCTCAATTAAATTTCCAAATGGGAGATTGAAGTAAATAAATAAATTAAAATCATATATTTCGGTGGTAATAAAAAAACTAAAACCATATATTATGAGATGTGGTTAAAGGGAACAAGTATGTGGGGCAAATATATGTAGAATGACTTAATTAGATTTGGTAAAAATGAATGATTATAATTAGTTTGGTCAAATTATAAATAATCACACAATTTGTTATTTTAAACATCAAAATTCCCAAACATTTTAAAAGTTGAGAACTTGCGATAAATTTTATATTCCTATATTTATAATATATAATGAATGGCTAATAAAATAAAAGATTAGAGGGGTAAAACTTCTAACTCCTATTTTCTATCTTGTCCATTATTCTAATTTTAACGAGCTACAATCTTATTTTATGGAAAACACGGATTCAACCATCGTATGATCTAGCTTCTTCATGTTGAGCATCTTATATGTACGACATTAGATCTCTAGCATTGGCCAAGATTTAGATGCTGGACGCTTGATGAAACCAAAGAATTGGAGCGTTGGTGATTCCGAAGAACTATTCTGAACTGTGCCGGTTTGTACTCGGTTGTCTATTTTTGTGAAGTTCACACGTTTCCCACTGGCAAACATAAAAGATTAGAATGGATTCTGCAGCAGTTGAAAATGCAAATATTGAGGAGAATTTTCTTGGATGGACAGGTATGCTTAATAACACTATAGGTTGTTTGCTTCACTTTGATAATGCAAATTAAGTAGTTGACTTTGCTACGTAGTACACTGAATGACCTAAAAATATCTGGAGATAGGCATACCGAGTCGTATGAAGAAAACGTGAGCGACATGTCGCACATGGGAGGCAGCCCACTGGGGACACTTACCAACGCATTAATTCTGGTTGAAAGGAAACAAAAGCTGCAACCATAGCATAGGAGTACAAAAGAATGGGTGATGTGATGAGATGTAGTAGTGTAGGGCGGAATCTCTCTGGATTTCTCCAAAGATAATGCAAGTCAATTCAAAACACACCATTGTATTTGTATGACAAACCACCTGATGTGCTTCAGGTTTCTTGTGGCCCTCTCAACTTATGCAAGGCCATCGCATTTTGAATTTTGCTTAAATTAACAAAAAAAGCTTCCACCATGTAACGTCAAGTGCCCCTTGCCTTTTACTAAATACAGGGATACCTCATACTTGCATGCGCATCTTTTTAATTGATAAAAATTTATATTTTTATATTTGAAATATATATTAAATAAATCATTGAACTTATTTAAAAATTAACAACTTAAAATCAAATAATGCTTACAATTGTGTCATATTTGTTAATTTTTGTTTTTATAAAAATACAAACGATCCCTTCTTTGGTCGTAAAATTGACTCTTCTGACATTGATCCGTAACCAACAACTCCAGCTTTGAGAATCTCTAGTTCTTCAGTTTGAGTTAGGTTGCTGTATCTGTCTGCTCTTTTGACGTGTGAGCATATCAAAGGAGACGTCTTCCACAAGATGAATCGTGCACTATTTGGTTGAGAAAGCAACATCTGAAAATGCAGTTTTTACTCTATATGTGCTCTCCTACGCATAAATACCGGAAAAAGTCGACATTTCAACTTGAAAATGCATATATCAGAATCCACTCCCTGAAATTAAAAAAAAAAAAGCAACAAATCTTACTGTGCTTCAACTTGCCATTGGAGTCAATGCAAGCAGGAAACGTGGAATACTTGTACCAATAGTCTAGGAAGGCTATGTTCTTTGAACATATGGATGCCAATATTGTCAAGAAACTGCTAGCAATAACATTGATGTTATGTGTTCAGAGTCCGGCAGACAGGAAGGGAATGCACAAACACTTATTCAATGTAAAAAGTTGGCCCTGTAATGTGGAGGATGGACCCTTTTCAATCTTTATCTGATTGATTTCGGTACCTTGTAATGTATGGAATATAAATGTTTGATTCAGCTTTTCCCAGCTTATTAGCTGTAACTGATTGAAGATTCAGGTGGAAGTAGCACTTAGACCGCAAGTTGCATTCGATACTTCGTACCATAAAAGACCATGCTTAATCGTCTGTTATTCTTTATATGCCTAGATGTGGTTATCCAATATATATATAGTTGGGAAGAACAACTGGTCATATGGCTCGCAAAGTTTACGTGCGCAGTGTTTGGTCTGTGTTCTTATGAGTGTGCCACGACGAACTTGTACTGTAGAAGCTAGAAAAGTAAAGAAAAGAAGGGCTCCTGTTCATGTCAGGATTGGGATAGGTGGTGAGGAGACATGTTCGACCCTTTTCCATCCATCGACTAAGGATCATGAGTCTAAGCCAAAACTCGCCGTTATCTCAACTTTTATTAATGTTATTGTTAGCTGGTTATAATAAGATGGATTCAAAATGGCAAGGGCATTTTTATCCAAGTATACACTTGGGGGATGCTTGCGGATCTCATGATGGTGGAAGAAGAAGAACTCTCGTAAGCTAAAGTCATTCCATGTATATCATCCAATACGGAAATGCATTTTAATATCTTTGGAGCATAAAGTTTTCCCCTTATTTTCTATCTTTTCATGATGGGCTTGTGCATTTTCTTCCCAAGTCGGTAAATCCTTGGCCAATTAAAGTAAAGATTCTTTATAGTATTTGGCACTATAATTAACATGAGCCATTTCCATAATTCTATGTTAATGGTAGTGGGGTTAACCTAACTAGGACTTTGACAATTTCCTGATGACGACCCTATAATGAGACTTTTAATAAAATGCTGATACTGATTCTTGGGTTTTTTCTTTTCAGCCTCTGCCACTCCTTTGGCACATTAATCGGGTAGTGCTTTGTGGATATGGCTTTTATCTATTGGATAGAAAGTTTGATTAGTATTCTAATTCTGACTAATGACGCGAACTTGTAGTGGACTTGAAAGCGATACAATACCAATTGGGTTACATAAATTCCTTTCAAATTCAATTTAACTAAATCTGATAGTTCCAATGAAAATTTCATGTTAATATCATATTTGTTAATTATGAATTACTTCTTGTTACCTTTTTTTTTTAAAAAAAACTATTGCCTTCTGAATCAAGCATCTCCTTTTCTAGGTTGGCGACGTTATATAAGTTCAAGAGTTACATGATCAGTAATTTCTTTTTGCAATGAAGAATCGAAAATGGAAGAAGTTGGTGCACCAACCTGCTGGACAACATATACATGAGATAGGCATAGACTTACTCAAGCTTATCCAATGTAATTCACTAAAAGTGATGCATTTCTCGTCCATTAATATTTTTGCCCAATAAGACACGGCCGATTCATCTAATATCATAATTTTCTCTTTGGATAGAAAATGGTCTACAGGCTTCGCATCAAGTCAAGAGCATATTTATAAATCATTTTTCATGATGATGAGAATTGCAGATTAATAGCATTTTCTGGGAGAGGAACGAAACCAAAGCACTTTGTAGCACTTAATAATAATAATAACATCCTTTACAAGTCTGATTGGACCATTTTGGAATAATTGCAAACTAAAATTGAACCAAAACTGCCAGTGAAATAGTGGCTTCAGGCTTACACATTTCATGTGTTGGAAGCAGATAAACCCGAACTTAAAATTCAAGTCTAGTCTCAATCCAACTTATTACCAGCTTTTAACTCTAAGGCACATAAACAATTTTAGCTCACCATTTTCTTGAAATTAGGCCCAATTTAAGCCCAAAACATGACAAGCTTGTCTCCAATGGGAAGCGCTCTCTTTTAAATATTCAACTAAGAATATGAATTTTGAAGAGTCGATCTGTAATTTACTCTCTCTTTAAGCCATTTACTACAAATAAAATGAATTGCCTAATGGATCTCATAAAGTCAAAAGGATACCGTCCAATTTGCCCACTATTGGTAAATACAATCAGCTAGCGTTTAAAATTAGAAATTTATCTACAGTTTCTAATGTGGGAATTGTGTTTTGTAACAGTTGAGATAAGCAATGGGATTTTGCCTGGTCATGTAATTATGCCCTCAACACTCAACAGTGTTGAAAGGACAGAATTTTCTTCATATAAAAAGGTTACTTGCCTCGACATACTCTACACTTCCCTTCAAACAAGTCCACGTTGTTTAATACATGGATAGCTCTGTAGCTCCGATTATGGTTGAAGACGGGCATGGAGGCAAAAATAAGGTCTCCACCCCAACTCCAAGAAGGTTATCTACCAGTGGATGGAATGCTGCCATCTTCATTATATGTAAGCAAACATCATGGTCTATTGATTTATTTACGCATGTTGATGATGTTTTCTCATCATCTTTCTGTTTGCAGTTGTAGAGGTGGCAGAGAGATTTGCTTTCTATGGCTTGGCTGGTAATCTCATTACATACCTCACAAATGATCTGCACGAGGCTACTGCAACAGCTGTCAAGAATGTGAATACATGGGTTGGTGTGTCCTCAATCTTCCCGATTCTTGGAGCATTTATCGCAGATTCCTTTCTGGGCCGTTTTAAGACCATCCTTCTGTCTTCAGTCATATATTTAGCAGTGAGTTCAATTCAAAGGCAATGTCTACATTTTTAGTATTGGATGTTGTTCCATAAATAATTGACTCTATTGTCTTGACAGGGGATGCTTCTGTTGACCTTGTCAGTGTCTCTAATTCCTATGCATTACCGGAAAGCTGTGTTCTATTTGGCCCTCTATGTACTTGCAGTTGGTGAAGGTGGGCACAAGCCGTGTGTGCAGACATTTGCGGCAGATCAGTTTGACGAAGAAAAACCAGAGGACAAGGCAGCCAAGAGCTCATTCTTCAACTGGTGGTACTTGGGAATTGTGGTTGGTGCATCTTCAGCCATTCTGGTGGTCATTTACATCCAGGTAAATCAAATTTTTTTTTTTTTCAGAAACAGATGTAACTGTTAATTATGTCTCACAACTTTGTGGATATACAGGATAATGTAGGATGGACAACGGGTTTTGGAATTTTGGCAGGAGCAGTAGCAGTGGCCTTGTTTGTGTTTCTGCTTGGAATTAAGAAGTACAGGAAGGAAGCTCCGGTTGGTAGCCCATTTACCAGAGTCGCACAAGTATTTGTGGCCGCCGCTAGGAAGTGGCGCGTGGTAGAGACCAACATATGTTATGAAGAAGGAGACGTAGATTGCCAGGAGAACGAAAGTCAACCTGGAGGCCGGACTTTAGTTCGCACTAATCAATTCAGGTATGCTCCAAAATTCCATATCGAAACCAAGGCAAAGGATGATTAGGTTTTTATTTTATTTTTCATCCGAACATATTTACGGGAATTAAATTAAATGATTGCTTACTCTACAACGTGCAAGCAAGTTGCAGCTTGCACAGTGTACAGGTAATCAATTATTGCCAATGGGTCTCCAGTTTAGAAAAGTTGTTTTAAGTTCTTGTGCAAGGCACACAAGATATTGTGGAAAATGTGGAATAAATTATATACACGGCGCAGGTTCTTGGACAAAGCCATGATTCCTGACAGATTGGATGCTTCTAGCAAAACAAGAAATCCCTGGAGACTGTGCTCTTTAAACCAAGTTGAAGAACTGAAGCTGGTCCTCAGACTCATTCCCATATGGTTAACTTGCTTGACATTTGCAGCAACCGTAGTACAAACCCACACATTTTACACCAAACAAGGCAGTACAATGGTGAGGTCAGTCGGACCACACTTTCAACTCCCTCCTGCATCCCTCCAAAGCCTAGTGGGCCTCACAATCCTCTTAACTGTCCCGATATATGACAGAGTTTTGGTTCCAGTAGCCAGAAGAATAACCAGGCATCCTTCTGGTATAACCATGTTACAAAGGATTGGAATTGGCCTAATTGTGTCAACTATTGGAATGGTTGTAGCAGCTCTGGTAGAGGGGAAAAGGCTTGGCATAGCAAGAGAACATGGCCTAGCAGAAACTCCTAAAGCAACAGTGCCAATGAGTGTGTGCTGGCTACTCCCGCAGTATATGATCAGTGGGATAGCAGATGTGTTTACAATTGTTGGATTACAGGAACTGTTCTATGATCAAATGCCTGTGGCTCTCAGAAGTATAGGAGCAGCTGCCTATATTAGTGTAGTTGGTTTTGGGAGCTTCATGAATAGTGGCATTATAACAGTGGTGCAGGCAATAACATCGAGGAGAGGTAGCGTTTGGATTGCTGACAATCTTAATCGATCGCATATTGACTACTTCTATTGGGTATTAGCTGCCCTGAGTGCCTTCAATTTCTGTGCCTATGTTTGGGTTGCTAACAGGTTTGTGTACAAAAAAGTGGAGGATGATGAGATCAAGAACCTTGATGACATGATATGATAAAATTATAATTTCGATAATGTAAGATACTCTAAATCCGAGTCCATCCTTTAAACTAGAATTTCACATTTGTGGTTGATTAGAAAATGGTGTTGCAAGGAATATGTACCTTTGTTTTTCTTCTAAAACAACATGCCAATTTAATAATAGCTAAATTTTGACTAAGGATTCCAATTACTTTCATTTGGCGTTAAAAATGTATAGAAAACGAGTTTATCATCGCCTACAAATTTCTTCTCAAGTAAGTTGTTAAGGAATCGTACTTTAAAGAAAGCAAAAAATAATTGCCGTGGCTTGCCACTTCATCCATCGAAATCGCACTTAAATAGCAATCATATTAAAGGAACTCATCCGTGGGGGTGAGACTTTCTAAGGTGCGTACTAGAAAAGCCATAGTGACGTTGGCAATCTCTCTTCGAAAGCTCTTTGACTACTTCTTTGTAGCCTTTATTGAATCCTGCACTTCTGTATATGAAAAAGCAACAAGGAACTTTTTTTTTGAAAAAATGAAAAATGAGAATTACTAGACCTGACTGAAGTTATAACGAGTTCAAAACTAATAGTCTCATCTATATGTTACACAAATAGTATATCAAATAATAAGAAAATAACATACGTCAAATGAGACGGAATAAGTTAAAAATGTCATCAATGTTGCATGTCCAATGATAAAGTGTGCCGCTGTTATTTGACAAAGATGTGTACACGGATCAAGTTAACTATCCGATCAGTGGGCGGGTATTTGTCTACCTTCATATCAGTGAACCCTCAGCTATTTCGCTCCTTCCAAATTGTGTAAATGGCGAGTGTGAAGGCTGCTTTATAGAGGGAATAGTTAGTTTTTCCATGCTTGGAGTTACGAATGATCCAACTTAATGCATGCTCCCAGTTATATTGACAATTACTTAGAGGTAATAGGTGAAGTATTTGAAGTTGGAATTTTTTGAACATTAACGATAGAAAGAAGAGTGAACAAAGAAGATGAGAACAATGGGCTAAAGAAAATGACGTTAACTCACACACCTTAATTAACTTATCAGAACAAGGCCTTATATAAGGCTTTAGGCATAGTGGCCAACATGGGTCACAAAAGCATTAATAAAAAAACTACCCACTATTATCGTGACTCAACAACCTACCAACACTTTACTGACTTCTTAAAGACTAGGACAACTAAATAACCTTGCTAAACATGTGACATAAATCAAACTCATTCTTAACACCTTCCCTTAAACTGAAATCGGCAGAATTTAGTTTAGGATTTCAGTTTAGAAAATAAATTGATAACTTTGGCTAAATCAGTTCTTGAATAATTTTTTTTACACGGCAATTCAAAATTTTTTTTTGAGCACTACTTTCCATCTTCAGAATATTTTGTGAAGCACTTCTCTTCACTAATTGATGCACTTCTCATAATCGTGTTGATGCCCTTCTCACCAACTTACAATTATTGGAGCACGTCTCTCCAAAAACATCTTGGTGCACTTCTCACCATTTCTCCAAAAAGAGTTTCTTCACTAAACAACTCCACCATATTTGCTTACTCCTTTTTCAGTCTGTAATTTTTCTGTAGGTGTCCAAATTTTTTACAGTTGAAACATTGAAGTTTTTCCTTATGCCAACAATCTTTCTCTTCATGCCCCGGTTTCTTGCAATGATCACATTAAGGAATTTTACCTTTTCCTTTTGACGATTTGGCTAAAAAAGCTCTTTCATCGATTTTGCTCAGTTTCAACTTTCCGCATGACCCTTCTTTGCTCCTGTGCCTGCAAAGCATTAATCAATTCGGATAAAGTTAAATCATTAATATCTCTTGAATCTTCAAGAGATGAAATTTTGGCCTCATATTTTTTGGGCAAACTTATAAAAATCTTTTCTACAATTTTGCTCTCGGATAGATCCTCCCCCAATAGCCGTATTTTGTTAACCAAAGTCATCAATCGATCAGAATATTCTTGTATGCTCTCATGATCTTTCATGCTCAAAGCTACAAAATCTCTTTTGAGATTTAAAATTTGCATCTTCTTCATTCTTTCATTGCCTTGATATAATTCTTTCAGCATATCCCAAGCGTTTTTAGCTGTTTCACAAGTCATAATTCTTGTGAAAACTGATTTTGAAACTGTAAAGAAAATTATAGATAACGCTCTTGGAGCTTTTGCTGCTTCTTCTTCACGAGCTCGTATTTGATTTAGCGTTGGATTATTTCCCGAGGCTGGTAATTCCCTTTCTTCTTCCACCCATTGCCATAAGCCGAGACGTCTTAAATGAGCTTTCATCTTGACAACCCATACTTGATAGTTTTCACCATTGAAATTTGGGGGTAGGAGAGTAGCTGAATTGCTAGAAGCCATTGGAAGCGTTTTTTTTTTCACTCAATCTCACAGTCCCTCAAGAATCTATGGCTCTGATACCATGTTGAAATTTTTTGAACATTAACGATAGAAAGAAGAGTGAACAAAGAAGATGAGAACAATGGGCTAAAGAAAATGACGTTAACTCACATACCTTAATTAACTTATTAGAACAAGGCCTTATATAAGGCTTTAGGCATAGTGGCCAACATGGGTCACAAAAGCATTAATAAAAAAACTACCTACTACTATCGTGACTCAACAACCTACCAACACTTTACTGACTTCCTAAAGACTAGGACAACTAAATAACCTTGCTAAATATGTGGGATAAATCAAACTCATTCTTAACATTTGACTCCAAATTGCTTTGGTATAGCTAAATAAGAAGAACAGATAGTCCCAGTCTTCAACGACCTCATTACAAAGAATACATGTAGTATCCACTACGTTAACATACCATTGACTCATGGTTTGGAGTCTATTCTCAATAGCAAGCCATGTGATGAAAGAGGCCTCGGGGCTAATTGTGTTTCTTCATAATAAATCTGACCATTGGACTATCGGGTATTTGTTGTACAACAATCGGAAGTAGGATATGTTAGTGAAAATGTTGTTTCGGTTCAGCAACCATATAATAGTGCTTTCGTTATCCACTGACGTTAACTAAGAGAGGTGCATCGAGAGGGTTGAAAAACCTCTAAACTCACCTTGTCATTCACCATTTATAATCAGTGATGTGACCTTGAGATTAATTGGTAATCAGTTTCTTAGTTGTTGAAAGTGAGTGTGTTTGATGATTACACTTATATCAAGCCAATTATCATAACATATCCATATCCTTTCTCCATTCCCGATTCGATGCTTAATGTAGGGATATATGGTCTACCTAATCTTCATCAATTGTTTAAGAATTGGAGAGCCATCTTTTGTGAAATTGACTTGCCAAAAGTTCGAACACTTGAAGTAGTATTCGTGTAACCATTTGATCCATAAACCTTTACGATCGGTATATAGCCCCCATAATCTCTTGCTCATTAAAACTTTTTGCATATTAGTTATCAAGATAATCCAATGGCCACCTTGTTTTTTTTGGTATTGTAACCTCACTCCACTTAATTCGTGCCTTCTTTGAGTTTCCAAGCTGACCCGACAATAGAAACATGTTCATAATGCTGTCCATATCTTTGATAGCTCTCTTAGGTATTGCAGTATACGCAAGCTAGTGAAGATGTATACTCGTGAGAACCAAAATGATGAAAATCATTGCTACATACGATAAGTGCTAGCTCTGCCATGCCATCACATGTGTTTTGAGTTGTTTAATGATTAGGAAGCAATCATGAAACTTGAGTTTATGTGATGGAATAGGTACACCAAGATAGCAAAAAGTCGTAGATATGTTTTGAAGGCCAGTTAGCCTCATAATGTCTCTCATAATCTGCACATCTGCTAATATACATGCACTGCTTTTAACTGAATTATGCTGCAAACCAGAACATTGGGAGAACAACTCAAAAGCATTC
This sequence comes from Erythroxylum longipes, assembly GCA_027563885.1. Taxonomy (NCBI): domain Eukaryota; kingdom Viridiplantae; phylum Streptophyta; class Magnoliopsida; order Malpighiales; family Erythroxylaceae; genus Erythroxylum; species Erythroxylum longipes. The sequence continues at coordinate 12,105,254 of JAOQMS010000001.1, read as the reverse complement.
ATCATAAATCGAATATAATAAAGATCAGTAGCACATAGCAGGATCAAATCATCAATATATATATTAAATGTGTGATGTTAACTTCCCTGCATTTGTGATGGAAATTGAAACCACTATTGCATGATATGTGCTTGTTTAGTAACCTAGAAAAACCCTCCATAACAAGTATAAATGGGTATGGAGATAAGGGGTCTCCTTGTCGTATGCCTCGATCGATTTTGAAATGTTTAGAAGGTTGATCTTTAACTAACACACTCAAGGAAGGAGACTGAATACAAGTCATAATCCATTGAATAACATTTGGAGGAAGTTGCAGTGCCTCAAGACATATTTGGATGAATTTCTAGCTGATGGTATCGAAGGCCTTGAAGAAATCTATCTTAATGCAACAACTGTTGATTTTTTTTTGGGATTTGTAATCCTTAAACAGCTCTTGCATCAACAAAATATTGTCAATGATGTTACAATCAGCTATAAAAGCCCCTTGTGTATTGTTAATGATACCTGATAGTACTAACTTGGGAAGTTCAGCTAGTAGCTTAGATATAACCTTATAAACAATGTTGTAATAGGAAATAAGTCTGAAATCAAACAAGGTACGAGGTTAATGTTTTTTGGTATAAGGTAGAAATGAGTATGATTAATTTTTTGAAGAAGCTTGGACAATTCAAAACACTCAAGGACAGTTGCAGTGAATATCTAACTAGTGATAGACCATGCCTTCTTGAATAATAAGGATGTAAATATGTCTGGACTAGGTGATTTTGAGAGATGTAGGCTGAATAGAACTTGGTTTATACCGTTAGTAGTGAAGGGAGCGATCAGCTACTCCCTGACATGATGTTCAATGATATATTCAAAAAGTTGTAGAATATTAAGACCTAGAGAAACAACAAAGTTAGTACCTATGAGATTTAAGAAATGATCTCTGACTAACTAAAGTAAATGATGTTGCTCTACGTATTCCCTAATAAGCTCTTCACCTCATATTAAATGAAGCACAAATCACGAATCTAGGATCCAAGGATCGTTCAATATTGCGCAGGAATGATAAAAAACAACTCAGAAGGTATTTTCGCCACACCCAAAGAATTTGGGAAAGATTGGGAGTCATAAGGAATGGGTTTGATCTTCACAAGTACTTGCTTAAATGAAAACCAAGTCTTTAAAGAACACCAATGAAGGATTTTTCTAAAGTAATGCAAAAGAACAATCAATTTGTTTTCTAAATAGTGAATGAATGAAGTATGCCTACAAGACATGAAATAAAGAGTATTTATACTAACCCTAATGACTCGGACGACTTTCATAAGAGTAGGAGTAGGGTTTTGGCCCATTCTAGTCTAAAAGAAGAAACTTCTTAACAAAATCAACTTAAAACAAGCTGATTAGGCCCAAACAAATCCAAAAACATAACTAGGCTTATTTAAAGCTAGATCCACATATTTAAGTCCTAAATAGCATAACTAAAAGTTCTAAATAAATAAAATAAGAAGCCCAAGCAATTAACCCAAAGATGCTCAAAACAGCCTAATTGTAACAAATGAGTTGTTTTAAGTTGTGCATAAGGTCTAGCCTTCTTCAATAAGTCCAACACATTGCTCCAAGAATTAGATCATCATTATAAACCTTAGTGATGTGTTCCCAAGTGTTTTAGCTTCTTCTTTTGCATATAGATCCACCATCAGATTGTTAAGAGCCTCTTTAACACGCTCAGCCCGCATCCTTATCATTGGACCTGTAAGATTCTACAATGGATTTTTTTACCTAAAATTACTTTGTTAAGCTTGTTTAAGTGTTTCTCCTTGCTACCCAAGCTCTCCAACATGTCCATGTCCCAGTCCTTCTGTCTTGCCTGAAGCCACTGGTGATGCTTGATCTCCATCGTTCCCCCTCTCCTTAAAAGGATTTGTCCTGAAATCAGCTTCTTCATCTGCAAAATAAAAAGGAGATAAATCAGCAACATTGAAAGTAGTATGAACACCATATTCACTTGGAAAATCAATCTTATATGCATTTTCATTGATCCTTCCACCACTTGTAATGGTCCATCTCCACGCGGGTGCAATTTAGATTTCTGTTTGCTAGGAAACCTTTTCTTTCTAAAGTGTACCCGAACCCAATCAACAGGTTTGAATATTACTTGCTTCCGACCCTTGTTTGCTTGCTTTTCATATTGCTGCATCATTCTTTCAATATTTTGCTTCGCCTTTTCATGAAGCTTTTTCACTAACTAAGCTTTCTTCTTTCCATCCACGTTGTGTCTTTCACCTAATGGCAATGGAACAAGATCTAACGGAGACAAAGGATTAAAGTCATCAATGATTTCAAATGGTGAAAAACCAGTAGTGCTATGTATGGTTCGATTGTAAGCAAATTCAATGAATGGAAAGGATTCTTCCCATGTTTTCAAGTTTCTTCTAACTATAGCATGCAATAAAGAACTTAGAGTTTTGTTTATCACTTCAATTTGACCGTCTGTTTATGGATGACAAGTAGTAGAAAACAAAAGTATTGTTCCTAACTTACCCCCCAAAGTCTTTTAAAAATAACTGAAAAATTTTGCATCACGATAAAAAAATGGTTTTTGGAACTCCATACAAGTGAACAATGTCAGAAAAGAACAATTTAGCAATGTATAATGCATCATTGGTTCGATGACATGCAATGAAATGTGCCATTTTAGAGAACTTATCAACAACTACAAAAACTGAATCATGACCTTTCCTAGAACTAGGAAAACCGAAAATAAAGTCCATGGAAATGTCTACCCACGGTTCACTAGGTATAGGTAGTGGTTTATACAACCCATGGGGTTGAACTCTCGATTTAGCTTATTTACACTCCACATATCTCCCACACATTCTTTCTACATCTCTCCTCATGTGTGGCCAGAAGAAGTGTTCATTCAAAATGTCAGGAGTCTTTTTAATACCAAAATGACCCATTAAACCTCCTCTATGTGATTCTTTAACTAATAACTCTCTCAAGGAACAATGGGGAATGCACAACCTATTATCTCTAAACAAATACCCTTCATGTCTAAAGAACTTCCCAAATGCAGATTTCTCACATGAATTAAACACATTACCAAAATCATGATCATCATTATATAGATCATTAATATGTTCAAATCCTAATAATCTAACGTTTAATGTGCTTAACAAAGCATGTCTCCTAGATAATACATCTGCTACAATGTTTTCCTTTCCTTGTTTATACTTGATCATATATGGAAATGTCTCTATGAATTCTACCCACTTTGCATGCCTTTTGCTAAGTTTGTGTAGACCCCTTTACGTATTTCAATGATTCATGATCAGTATGGATAACAAACTCTTTTGGTCACAAATAGTGCTACAAAGTTTTTAATGCCCTAACCAATGAATACATTTCCTTATTATAAGTTGGGTAGTTTACGGCTGCCCCACTAAGTTTCTTACTAAAATATGCAATTGGTTTTCTATCTTGCATCAAGACGACCTGTATTCCAAGCCCACTCGCATTATACTCAATTTTAAAAGTATTGGCAAAGTTAGGTAAAGCTAAGATAAGAGCTGTGCTAAGTTTCTCCTTCAACAAGTTAAACGCCCTCTCTTGCTCATCCCCCCACTTAAATCCTATACTCTTTTTAACCATCTCAGTGAATGGTGTAGCAATGGAGCTAAAATCCTTTACAAACCGTCTATAGAATCTAGCCAAACTATGAAAACTCCTAAGATCACTAATTGTCCCAGGGGTAGGCCATTCCTTAATTGCTCGTACCTTTTCTTCATTTACTTGTATACCCTTTACACTCACCATATAACCCAAAAACACAACCTGTTTAGTGCAAAAAAACACTTTCTCAAATTAACATACAATTTCTCTAGTATAAGCACATGCAACACTTTATTTAGATGTTCTACATGCTCATTAAGTGATTTGCTATAAACTAGAATATCATCAAAGTAAACAACCACAAAATTTCTAAGAAATTCACGCAATACATGATTCATAACCCTCATAAAAGTGTTGGTTGCATTTGGTGAACCAAAAGGCATTACCAACCATTCATACAATCCATATTTAGTTTTAAATGTTGTTTTCCATTCATCTCCTTCTCTAATCCTAATTTGATGGTAACCATATTTGAGATCAATTTTGGAAAGTAAACATTCACCATACAACTCATCAAGCATATCATCTAACCTAGGGATAGGGCAATGATACTTCATAGTGATTTTGTTGATAGCGCGATAGTCCACACACATACGCCATGATCCATCCTTCTTTGGCACTAATAAGACTGGAACTGAACACGGACTGAGGCTCTCACATACATAGCCTTTTTCTAGCAGTTCCTCCACTTGCCTCTGAATTTCTTTGGTCTACTTCGGGTTTGTTCTATATGTTGGTCGGTTTGACATTTGTGCACCTGGTATAAGATCAATTTGATGCTTTATTCCATGTTTAGGTGGTAATCCACTCGACATATCTTCTTGTAATAGATCATCATAAGCCTACAAAATAGAAACAATAACACTTGGCAAACCATGGTTACTAAGGTACTCATAGGATAAATAAGCTTCTTTGTACAGAAAAAGTAACATCTAGCGCTTGGCAAAGAATGCATCTCTCACATTCCCCACTCTCGCAACCATGCTCATGCCTTTCCCCTCGTGTTTATCTCTCAGAGAAGTGTTCCCAATGTGTTTGATATTTTCCCATATGTTTGCACTCGTTTATTACCACTCTTTTCACTCAACCTCGCTTGTTCTCTCTTATGAATTTTCAATTGATCTTCATAAACTTGCTTTAGTGAAAGAGGAGCAATAGTGTATTTCACTTCATCTATGGTGAATGAATAACGATTCTTGTACCCATCATGGATTGCTCGTTGATCAAATTGTCATGGACGCCGGAACAATATATGTCCCACTTGCATAAGCACCACATCACATAAAACCTCATCCTTATACCTCCCAATCCTAAATGCAACTAACACTTGCCTAGATACCTTCACCTTGCTTGATTCATTAAGCCACTGCAAATTGTAAGGCGTAGGATGTTTGATAGTTGTTAACCCCAATTTTTGAACCAACTCAACACTTGCCACATTCTTACAGTTCCCTCCATCAATTATAAGGCTACAAATTCAATCATTGATAGCACATCTTGTATGGAACATATTCTCTCTTTTTCAGTTCACTTCATCATCATCTTCTCTAATCTGAATTCTTAAGGCTCTTCTAGTTACCAATGATTTTCCCTCCATCGGTTGCTCTATCTCAGCATCATCTTCACTTTGGTCAATATCTTTTAATTTAGGCACGTCTGCATATCCCTCTTCTTCACTTTCAAACATATACTCGCCATTTCAAATTGTTATTAACCTCTTGTTCAGGCATTGAGATGCAATGTCACCTCTTCGTGTACAGCGAAAACACTTGATATCTCTACTCCTTGAATTTGAAGAGGATTCAGCCTTGACTCTTTCTCCTTGTGTTGTTTTAGGCTTATGTGTTTCAAACTTGCTATATAGAGCTTTATCTTCCTTTTTACTCCACTGTTTACTTCAAGATGTATTTCCTATAATATAAACACTGACAGGGTTAGTATACTTCTTTTTAAGTTATCTTTCAACCTTAATAGCCATATGTACAAAGTAGCTCCACTACATTAGCAATTTCAGCTTTGAGACCACAAACAAACCAAGCCATCGTAGCTTCTCTGTCTTCTTCTATGTTTTCTCTTGCCATTGCCACCTTAATTTCCTTATAATATTCCTCCATGGTTTTGTTTCCTTGGGTCAAATTCTATAGTCTTTGGAAAAGCTCTCTATAATATTAGCTTGGTATAAACCTCCTCCACATTATGGTTTTCATCTCCTCCCAATAGCTAATTGGTGGTTCTCGGTTTCTCCTCCTAGAAACAATCCGTTGATCCCACCAAGTAATCGCGTAGTCACTAAACTCAGAGGCTGCCAATTTAACCTTCTTCTCATCAGAAAAATTATAGTCATCAAACACTAACTCAACCTTTCGTTCCCACTCTAGGTATACATCTAGATCCATCTTTCCAACAAAGGCAGGTATCTTCATCTTAATAGTATTGATGTTGCTGTCTACTCTAACCTCTATTCCACTCTCATTCCCATACCTAACTCTTCCTCTAAAGTTTCTACCTATTCTCCCTTTACCTCGACCACCTCTATTCCCTCTATAATTCCCAACTTCTTCAAAGGTAATAAGTTGGTCGTCATCATCCTCAAAATCATAATGGGTGTTTTGAGGTTCAGGTGTACTCTCCCTTGGTTTGAATTGAGAATTAAACTTTGAAGACATTTCTTCCAACCTCTCCCTTATGTTCTCTGCCTCCCTAAACATCCTCTTAAATGTTTATTGTTGTAACTTTACTACCAATGGATTAATCTCCCGCTCTCGACCTTCAACCATCTTTTTATCCTTACTAGAAGATGATGAATTTCTATTGTTGGACATGATTTAGAACTTTGTAAAAAAAAAAGTTAGTAGAAAATAGTCTCTCCCTCATATGTTTGCTCTCTAAATCACTCATAACTCACCTCTTACTATCCTTACTCTATGAGTTCTTTGCAAACTAAACTTTTCTTCCAAGAAGAACAAGTTCCAACCTTTACCCTTTCAATTACCACTCCCAAGTGGCAAATTGATGTAAGGAAAACAAGAAAAGCCAATAAAGAGGCCAAAGAAAAACAAAGTTAACAATTTGTTTTTTTAGAGACTTTAGGAACCCCCACAACTTTAATCACAAAGACCAGAATGTGATTTATGTGTTCTATCAAAGAAAGGATGTAAGTGACATTTTTAGGTAAACAAAGGATGCAAAAAACGTGTTTGGATTGGAAAAAAAAGTAACCGACGTGTGCAAGAAGGAATAACACAGATTTGAGTGAGTTTGAAAAAGTTTAGAAGTTATTTTGTTGACATTATTAAAAACTTTAACCATATATGTTTCTTTTCTATCTCTTTTTATCTTCTTTTCTTTTTTTTCTTTTTTTGGACTTTTTGTCACTTTTTTTAAACTTTTGAACAAAAAGAAACCTAAAGAAAACCATAATCAAGAATAAGATTCAAAGTGAGAATTGTAAAATTCAAAAGATTCATTGGGAACTCAAAAGATCAATCCAAACTCAATTCTTTGAATGCACAAGTTTAGAATCAGCAAAGAAGATGATAAAGATCAAATTTATCCAACATAAGAATTGAAAGAAATAGACAGAAAACAAAAGAAAAAGGTGGAATAACAAAAACAAGAAGGAAAACTCAACGACTCAAGAAAACATATTCAAGATTTAAAAAAGAATCAAGAAAACTCAAGAACTTTTAAAAGACACAAACTTGAACAGAAAGAAAGCACAAAAATTAATTCAAACCTTAGAAATAGAGATAGTTGATGGCGTGTCAAACCAGCAAAAATAAATTCCTACTCTAGAACACTTAAGCGAGTAAAGTGGTGAATAGGGTCGAA
>JAOQMS010000001.1:12073482-12090453 GCA_027563885.1 Erythroxylum longipes | reverse complement strand
CAAAGTGATGCCGCCAGCCTTCTTTCAAAGTGATTGTAAAAACAACGTTTGTTTCTTCTCCAATTGTTTCCGTCGTCTCCTCTCAAAGTCAAGTTGTTAAAAACCTCCACTAAAGTTGCTTCCGTCGTTTCTTTTTCAAGTCTCCCCCCTCTTTTTCCAAGTTTTTGCCGTTGTTCCTTTTTCATGAGTCTAGGTCTTCTTTTTGTCAATAAATGAAGTGGGCTCCTCTTATAATGGTCTAGACTTTTTAATAAATAAAATGGGGCCTAATTAAATGTCAAAATAAGACTTCAATGGCTACAAGACAACTTGACTTTATCTAGCACAAAAGGCTGTATCATTGAGGCCCAAATCCCAAGGTAATTAAGTCAAAATTCGTAGGTAGTAATATGCCAGCTTTGCGTCACCTTCAACATGGTCATGTTGAAATCCTATTTAGTTCCAGTTTAGCCAAATTCACTCTAAATTGCATCACTTTAGTATTTCATCACCTAGAACATACAAAGACATGAATTACCATAAAAACACAAGCAAAATATCACAAAAGCCTATCAAAAGAACATAAAACACAAAATAATTAACATGCACAAAATGCAAGTTATCATAATTCTGATACCAAAAATTGATAAGCTCTTCACCTCAGATTGGATGAAGCACAAATCACGAATACAGGATGTAACACCCCACTCTCATTCGATGCGTACACATATGCCCTTCGGACGTACGTGCATATGTTTGACAGAAATGGTGTGCTAACTTATTCACTTTCATATATCACATGGCGTCATAAATTAAAATTATAAACAACACAATGTCTAAACCCAAAATTTCCTCATTTCATTTCATAAACCTTAATTTACAATGTAGCATTATATCCATCATCTATGTTTATACAATATCAACCTATCAGCGTCCACAGTTCTATTTACAAAATATGCTACATACATGACGAATTAACCCAAAAAAAGACTAATCCTTCAGTCTTAGCTGACCGACCTTTGAGCCCTAACTTCTATCCAAAAGTTGTATAAGATCTCTTCTAAGCAGTCTTAGAAGCTAAGTCATCGCTCTCTCAAACTTGAAAATGTCAACGTTGTAATTTGGTTGAATTTTGCGAACTCAATGGAGTAACCATCCTCGATAGTTTACTCTTGTCATGCAACACAACAATTCATGTTATCATATAATTCACATCATCTCAATTATCATCATGTAATATCACGAAACACTTTGTTCACAATTGTCACATTTCAAAATCCATACAATTTATCATTGCATTGCGATCATGCAGAGCATATTCATAGATAAGCTTCCACACATTTCATACAATAAAAGTCCTCAAAACATCACAATCGTTCATTTTGTTCATATCATACGTGTATGTAATGTTTATGAGACTTAAATTCATTTATTACATTATTGTGACTGAGGGCTTTTTTCACTGTCTCGTATTTGTTGTGGATATCGCGCCCATTTATACTATCCTTTATCTGTTGGAGATACATGGCTCATTATACATATTGAGCCATAGGCTCTTACCTTAAGCTTTAAACTCTTTTTCACTGGCGACTCCGGTCACAACTGCCTTTTCATGCATTCTTGGAATTAAATACATTACACATATTCAATCATTATGTTCAATCATTCACATTTGCTTCCACTTTCCAATTCACTTTCGTCATCGAATTTTTAGTCCGGCATTAAACATATAAGTTGAGAACACATGTAGTCAATCACATTCACATTCAAGGAACACTACCAATACAGTCCCGAATATTAAACTCCTCGGAAAATCAATTGTCCAAAATTAGTACACATACATAATATACCGATTTAATTCAAAATTTAACAAGCAATCAAGGCAAGACTATCTTAGATTACTCACAATTGCTCCTCTAGCTTATTGCCTTGAAATCCCGGCAATGTCTAAAAGCAGTCGCTTAACGTGCTCTTCTATGTACAATCACATAACATTTTCACATTACATTGTACATTCAGAATAATAAGCACATCTATAAATGTATCATGTATTATGCATGTTCAATGACAAATTCTCGGATATATTTCTTTGATACACTTTAGAAACAATTTACAACTCCTTCCAAGCATTCTTTACTCCAAAATACACTTTACTCACCTTAACCCTTTCATTCAACATCAACAAAATTCAATGACCGAATTGATTGCATTTAACTCTCAAACCTGTAGTCATTTAATTCAACATTGCCTACCTCATTCAAAATGCATCAAACAATCTTATCACATATTTAACTAACTTTTTCTAGATTTTCTCAAGTAGATTTCATGTCAGCTTTGTATGGTCATTTTGACCTAGAAATTGACGTTTTGAGACAATAATTTCTTCTAATCAAATATTCCGCTATGTATTAAGTTTCAAACAAAAAAAATCATTCAATCATGATTCTATGAGTTTTGCCCAAAATACCACAGACTGTGCACGTTCGAAATTTTGGCTAGTGCATGATTGAAGAATTAGTGTATGCCAACTTGTAAAAATCATATCTCTCAATTCAGATATCCAAAAATTACAAAATTTATAACAATAGAAAGCTAAGAGAATAAGCTACAACTTTTATGAGGAAAACTTTATCTGATTCAACCTACATCAATACAATTTATTCAATCAAAACAGGATATGATTTCATTCAAAGGTAGTGCTGCAGCCTATGCCAGAACTCAACTTCAAGCTAAATTTCAAGACCCTTAAAGACAAAATTCAAATTCAATTCCTCCATAAAAATTGTAGCCATATGTTTCTATTTTAATCTAGATAAAAATCCATCCAATTTGGATATTCATATATCAAGATATGACAAAAATACAGATGCATGTTCAGTACAAATACTCCATCTAACAAGAAGAAATGACAAGGATCTTGAAGTAGCTAAAGTGGAGGATGATAGCAACTTAACGTGGAGAGTATGGTTGGTGAGAAAAATCGTGAATGGAGAAGAAGAAATAAAGAAGATGAAAAAGAGTAGCATTTACGAAGGAGTGAGAAGATAACAAGTGAAAGACAACAAAAGACTTGTCTTTCAATAATAAAAATCGCATAGGAGGTGGGGAGTGGTAGTGACACTTGTCACTTTCCTATGGTCTCATTTGAACCCTTTTTAATAACTAGTCAATTTAACTACAAGTTCTAATCCAATTGTCTCCCAAATTTTAATGACACTTGTCATTAAATCGAAAAGTCATTTATCAAAATTTTCCACTGCCATTTGACTGTTATTTCTACTACCATTTATCAATTATTCTGCTACTTGACATTTTTCCTAGTCCAAAAATACCCCAAATTTCATAAAATTTCCTAAAATTCTCCAAAAATTCTAAATCAATACTTATACACACTAATTCAATTTTCAATACATAAAAACCACAATTCATACCAAAAATCACTTTTATAAATCCATTATACCCGAAAATGTCAATGATGCATGTACAATTATTTTAATGAGTGTCAATATTATTCACTGGTATGAGTATGCCATATGATGCATAAAATGTACTTCTAAATTCTCAATAAACTATCATGAAAAGAATCCTAGGTTCCTAACCCTGATCATAGGATTATGGGATGTTACACAGGATCCAAGGAACATTCAATATTACGCAAGAATGACAAAAAGCAACTCAAAAGGTATTTCCGCCACACCCACATAATTTAGGAAGGATTGGGGGTGATAAGAAATGGGTTTGATCTTCACAAGCACTTGCTTGAATGAAAACCAAGTCTTTAAAGAACACAAAGGAAGGATTTCTCTAAAGTAATGCAAAAGAACAATCAATTTGTTTTTTGAATATTGAATGAATAAAGTCTACCTACAAGACATGAAATAAAGAGTATTTATACTAACCCTAATGAATTGGATGACTTTCATAAGGGTAGGAATTAAGTTTTGGCTCATTCTAGTCTAAAAGAACAAACTTCCTAACAAATAAGCTTAAAGCGAGCTGATTAGGCCCAAACAAACCCAAAAATGTAACTAGGCTTATTTAAGGCTAGAATCCAATTATTTAAGTCCTAAATAGCATAACTAAAAGTTATAAATAAATATAATAAGAAGCCCAAGCAATTGGCCTAAAGATGCTCAAAACAGCCTACTTATAACAAATGAGTTGTTTCAAGTTGTACATCAAGCCTAGCCTTCTTCAATAAGTCCAACACATTGCTCAAAACCTTGAATCATCATTATAAACCCTAGCGATGTGTTCCTAAGTGTTTTATCTTCTTCTCTTGCATATAGATCCACCATTTGATTGTTAAGAGCCTCTTTAGCACGCTTAGCCCGCAACCTTATCATTAGACCTCTAAGATTGTCCAATGTATATTTTTCCCTATTATCACTTTGTTGAGCTTGTTTGAGTGTTTCTCCTTATTACCCAAGCTCTCCAACACGTCCACTTCCCAATCCTTCTGTCTTACCTGAAGCCACTTGTGATGCTTGATCTCCATCATTCCCTACCCGCAGCATCCTGTAGCATGGAAATTTTGTTAATATTGCACTTAGCTAACAAGGACGAGTGAAAATACCTGGTATTTGCGTCACCATCATACAACCAATTTAGACGAGCCTTTTGTTTGAGAGTAGATTTATGAAATGTAAGAGCATTTAGATAGTATCGTAGACATTGCCTCGCCACTTGTCTTTATGAATCAATATGAGGATAATCATAGCAATTTTGTTGAGCAAACAGAAGCTTATCCTTGAGAGAGTGAAGGTTATGATTCCTAAAGGCCAAAAAAATTTTAAGAGCTTTTTTCATGTATCTCAACTTCATTATGAGTTGATAACATTTAAATCCAACCACCTCGATATTCCAATAGTCTTGAACTAGTTCTAGAAAACCGTCTATAGCTGTAAGGCCATTAAAGAATTTAAACTGTGCACTAATAGAGCAATGATCCTTTAATCTCTGTATCAACATAAAAGAATGGTCGGACATAGGGTTATCCCCAAAGTGAACAAAAGAATTTGGGAACTGAACCAACTATAGAGAGTTAACCAGAGTTCTATCTAACTTCTTCCGAACCAGTAGGTTACCTTTCTGGTTATTTAACCATGTGAGCAATCTGCCAGTGCTATTTAGATCTACCAAATCTACATTCAAGAGCAAACTGGATAGAACTTTTGTATTATTATGCCCTCAATATCTGCCAGATTTAAAGAGCAATTAAAGTCACCTACTACTAGCCATAGGGAGATAATGTTCTGCTACTGATTTTGCAGGTCAAGCCAAATTTTTTCATGTTGAAAGCCAAAATTAGAGGCATACACCATCGTGATAACAAAACTACAGTTAGTATGACTCATTTGGCCTTGAAGATGCAAGTATTGATCCAATTCAGCAATAACTTTATATTTAAAAAACCCTACCATTGTAGTGTGAGCCATGATTAGAAAAAGATACCAATTAGTGCCCAAAAATCTATGTCCAGAAAGTGTAAGAGGATCCTTTGTTTTTGTTTCAAGGAGACCAACTAGCATCGGTTCTTTTTTTTAAAAAAATCCTTGATCACTTCTTTCACCAGTGAAAATTTTAGGGGCATTTAGCCCTCTTATGTTCCAAACTAGGATGGACATGAGAGGAAAGTTTCCCCTGCATTTATCATTTTACCCTTCCTTCAAGCCAACTTACTTCTAGCCTTAGCAGTTGGCAGTTTGAAACCATCCGCTTTTAAAGAGGTAATTAGAATTGATTGTAGCCAAGGTGAGTTCCAATGCACTATCCTCTTTAGATGGCTCATCAGCACAAGATTCCGCAACCTAAAACATTGGAGCAATTGGATCATGATCAACTTCTGAATTATGGGTATTAATTTGGACAGGTGCTGCTGGCATTAAGCTGATAATAAGTTATAATCCCTCCTCATTTGTAACTTCATGTGGACTCCTCACTTCGGGTTGTACTAGTTTGACAGAACTAGTCTTAGTAATGTTCTACAACTATAGAGCCTCAATGGTGGGTTAATCCTCAGTCTCAAGGGAGTTATGTCTGTTGTAAGACTCACTAATTCTTCTTGCCATCCAGTCTCGAACTGTTTTCCAGTTAGGATCCATTTTTCGGTAGAAAGATTCTACTTCCATGGATAGGAGAGTTGAATCTCCATTTTTTCCCGCGCACCAGATTCTCCCAATCTTAATACGAATAAGTTGTCTTGAAGTGAAGCGTTTTTCGAAATTTCAACACATAGTTTCGCATAGCCTATCTTTTTCATCGTAGCAGTTTGTAAATCCATAAAGAGTGGTTTGCCTAAGGAATTAGCAACATAACTCTAGCCCTCAATCATCTAAAACTCCAAAGGTAAGTTATGAAAATATACCCACAACGGCAACACATCAATGGTACTCCGATCAAGGGACATAATAGGTTTCCATTGTTGAAAAAACAAGGGTTGGTCACCAATGTGCCAAAGCCCTTGCTCAATAATCTCAGTTAAATTGGTTTCATCTATAAATTTAAAAAGGATAGCGCCATCCTCACGAAACATTACCTAATGCAGACCCTTTTTACTCTAACGAGCCTTTGCCCATGCTTGAACAACCAGGAAGGCCAACCTTTTAGACCAGAAGAAACCTATCAGAACAGAGGACCAGGCTTTTGCACTAGCATGTAGTAGCTAGATGGGAGGGGAAATGATACCATCCTGAACCAAATTTTGATAATGTTTAAGAGTAGGGGTTGTGATGAATAGGAAAGGTTTTGCTCCATGCAATAGTTGCTCTAGGTTCAACTGAAGCAAAGTCCAACTTCATTCCTGCCTTCGTGCCTCCATGTTTTGTCGCAAGGTTTTCTCTAGATAAAGCCGGAAAGTCCTTATGAGGGAGGGATGATGTTCCTTCATCTAGGGCCATTATGAAGATTAAAGGGAAGCCTCCCTAGGAGGCAGATGCCTCCACCAACACACAACCGACGGTGAACCAGCAGAAGTGCCTCCAAGTGTGGGAAATTTTTTTCGGGAGCGGCAAAATCATAAAGAGAGAAGTTTGAGAGAATAGAAAGAAGGGGAGTAGCAGGACCAAAATAAGAAAAAAGGAACTTGAATAGGCCTTTTCCTTAAATTGCTCAAATTCATTATGTGGTTTTCATCTTTGATTAAAAATGTTAAAAGAGTTTGAATCGTTCTGAAGTAAATGGAAACCATTCGAATTAATTGGGTTTTAGATCACATTTGAATAGGCCTTTTCCTTAAATAATGTGCTGCCCTCAAGCATTCTATAATCTTTCCTGACCTTAGCTAGCTACTTGCTTCTCCCTCTTTGCCTACCAGTTGCTGTATGTTATGTTATCACCCATTTCTCTCATTTTTTATCTTGGTAAAATTTCAGTTCAACATTTTTTTATGAAGGATTAACTTGTCAAATTGCATGTATACTTCTTTTTCGAGATGTCTTTAAAAGAAACAATTGTTCACATTCAATTGTTAAAATGGCTATAAAAATCAAGTGGTTGTGGATAAAAGAATATAGACTGTGGCAAGTTTTAGGAATAAATTTAAAGTTATATGAAAGAAAATTTAAGCAGACGTTTTATTGATTGATCATCCCATCATATTTGTGTTTTACCCCATAAAACCATTTATAACCAATTATATTATGTCTGTTAGAAGTAGGAACTAGATCTTATATTTCATTATTAATAAGTTCATCAAATTCGTCTTGCATTATAACATACCAATAACCGTGTGTTCAATGCTTAAGTGAAAGTAGAGGGTTCATAAGATTCAAAAATAAAGAGCTAGTAAAAGATCTATTTTTATGAAGATTTTATTTTTGGATTAAATAATAACAACAAGAATTAGTTATATAGATAGAGATGATTGAGAGGTTGTATTATCTAATACTAGATATAAGCAACCTGAAGTGGTGGAGATAGGGGATATTGGAGAAAGAGTATTATACATGGGTTATAAGGTTTGTCATATTAAGAAGGGAAGTTTATAAGGGTACATAGGCCATTAAAAGTAGAAGTAGGATCCATTAAAGTGAAAATCTAAGTATAGGGGTGTCTTCAGTAACTTTATTTGCATATAAAGACATAGATTAAAATGAAAAGGAATTTGTGACAATGATAACATGATGAGAAAGATATAAGCGAGATGTAGTTAGGTCAATGCATTTTTAATAGTGATAGGAGGTCAAGCAGCTAAAGAAAACATAAGATTTGGATTTAGATTTTAGTTTATAGTGTATGTATGGTTTGATTTAAGGGTAGTATAAGCAACCAAATATCTTTTATGGTAGTTTAACTTGTCATAAAACAAAACTTTAATGGGAGGTTTTTGTTTAAGAAGAGGAGTTGGCATGCGATTGATGAGATTGTTCACATTTTGACAAGTTGAAGTCCAAAATTTTACTTAGGGCTGAGAGGATTTTCCAGAATATGATAATGCCTTCTTTCAGTATTAGTAACATGTTGAGGTGTGTGCAGAGGAGAGTGAAGTTGTTGAATGCCATATTGAAAAATAAAGTGATTTAGCTTTTAGTACTCTCCTCTCATTAGAATTTAAGGTGATGATTGGAATCTAAAATTATTTCCCTGATAAATGTCTTGCATTGTTAAAAAATATTAGTAATATCAAATTTATTTTCAAGGGCTATATCCATGTGTATTTGGTAAAATGGTTAGCGAAAAATGAAATAATGTTTGAAGTGATCAAAGAATGTGCAGGACCATAACCTCATACATCTGTGTATATGGCCTCGAGTAGTCTTAAGTTATGGAGAGCTGATATGCTAAATAAAGATTTATGACTCTTATTATAAGGACATGAATTACATTAATTCAAAATTATCTTTTGAGAAATTGGTAAAGAATGAGATGAAACAATGAAATTTAATATTCTTTTATTTGATGACCTAAGTGTTGATGACAAAGAGATATAATGGTTCTTATTGGGTTGTTTTTTATTGATGCATAATATGTTTAAAAACTAGGAGAAGATGCTTGAGTTGTAACTAGCCTTTTGTATAAGTTCACTTTTGCTTTGTCTACAGATAAGTGTTGCTGATGTGGTCAAATCCTTCACCATGAAATAAAATGAAAAATACTCTCTTGATGTTGAATTGGTTTTACATAACAAATTTCTTGTGATGTGAGGGATAAACATAAGTTTAAATGAGTAGGGAGTATTAAGTATGACTGAAATTATATGTGTGATAGGGAAGTTGTTACCATTACTGACCACGATATCATCACCTCTATTTTACTCATAATGGATGGATAAGCTCTATACATTGGGTGCAATGTGATTAAAGGAATCGATATCTGTAAGCCAATTTTTGGTCAACACAGAGGGAGTTCATATTAAGAAATGATCTTGAGGTTTATGAGTCATTCTTGACCTGCATCGTTTGGCGAAGTCACTAAATTTATCATAAATTTTTGACATTGAACCTTTCCTTCATTGCAATTTAATGTAAATGGATGCCAATTAAATTCGTGACCATTTTATTATAGTACTTTTGTTAATCATAGTTATTATGTTGTCCACCATTTTAGGGAATATGTTGTTATTATTGAAATGATGTTGGAGTTGTTATATTGATTATATTAAGCTATTATGTTATCTAGTTCTTTCTTATTAATTTCTTGATTAAGGAGTTTGTCAAATAATTCTTCATTTATTACCAGAGTATCACGAGCATGCATGACAACATTAATCTTTTTTATTCAAAATCCAGACAAGTAAAAAGATTTAATTACCATCTTATCATCTACAAGAGGTGATCCAACTAGATCAAGTTCATCTATAATGTTTTGAATTTCTCTTAATTATTGGTAACTTATTATTGATTTGAAGCCTTTTATTATGTTGGCAAGATTTGCATATAGTGCATAGATCTTTATTCTTAATTTCCTACTAAAGTTCGTTGTAAAGTTGTCTTAGAATTATTTAATTTTTTATGGATACTATTATATGAGCAATAATGCCCTCATTTGAGGTCAATATAGCATTTTAGAGGAAACTATCTTGTCTAATCCATAAATTGAAACATGATGAATATGAATATGTGAGACATGGATAAGAGCCATCAATAAAGCCCATTAGAACATAACCATAGAAAAACGAGTGATGATTTGCGCTCTCCATATTAAGTATGTACATGTGATATTGAGTTTTAAAGAAATTTAGAAGGCAATATTAGCATTATCAAGAAATTGATTTGGTTATTGTTTTCTTCTAGTTGAATAATTGTATTTCGTGATTGAGTATTCGAGGATTTTGACATGATGTAAGTGGTTTAATGAATTATGCTCTTTGGAGCTTTTGAGACGCTAATACAATAACAAATTTATTAAATAATAGAAGAAATTGATTTTATTCACGATTCAACAATTATATGTGTATGTGTGTGTAACACTAATATATGTATTTAAAAGAAATTCAAGTTATAATGAAGTGAATAAATAAATGAGAATATGTTAAAGTGATGGGCTATGTGAGATTGAAATAGACACTTCACCATGGTGGCCTTACAGATGTGTTCATTGTGGTTGGTTTACAGGACTCTTCTATGATCAAGTGCGGGGATTAAGGAGGCCATAAGAAGCATCAAAGCCGCAATTTACTTATGCTTGGTGGGACCTAGGAGCTTTATCAACATTGTTTATTATTTTTGTGCTGTAGGCAATTATGTTTGAGGCATGAGAGTGTTTTGCTTGGTAAAAATATTAACCACGCACATATAGATCACTTATATTGGGTGTTGGCTTTGAATATGTGTGTTTAAGTTTGGGTTGCTAATAGTTTTGTGTATAAGAAGGTTAAAGTTGAGAATGTAATTAAGGCAACTATACTTTATATGAAGCTTATCCTAAGCAGTTTCAACTTCATTTTCTATTTTTATTTTCTACTCCATTATCACAATTCACTATTGGGATTGGTCTGAGGGCGAGCCTTGAAGCAACCAGTACGGTTACACTTGAAAAAAAGGTTTCTGGAGAATACCTATTTCTTTCGTTAAAAGTCTATAAATAGACTTTACAGCATGTACAGAATATCTCTTCAAATCAGAGACTAAATCATTGATTACCTTCAAATCAAGAACATAATCACTGATTTAAGGAATATATCTGATTTCTAGAAATCAGATAATCATTGACAGCTAACTTTCCTAAAATACAAAGATTGATAGCTAGAAATCAGATAATCATTGACAGCTAACTTTCCTAAAATACAAAGATTGATAGCTAATTAACTAATTTACAGCTGTACATTTAATCGCTCCCAGCAATATTTTCGATTTTCCAACACTCCCCCTCAAGCTGGTCTAAAGATATCTTCCATAGCCAGCTTGCTAATTAATGGATCAAACTGTTTTTTGCATAGTCCTTTGGTAAAGACATCAACCACTTGTTCCTCCGTAGGAATATAAGTCATACAGACCAAACCATTATTTATCTTTTCCTTAATGAAATGCTTATCCACTTCTACATGCTTTGTGCGGTCATGAAGAACTGGATTATGGGCAATCAAAATTGCAGCCTTGTTGTCACAGTACATCCTCATAAGAGACGACTCCAACACCTTCAATTCTTCTAGCAATCTCCTTATCCACATAATCACACAGATGCCTTGTGCTACAGCTTTAAACTCAGCCTCCGCACTACTTCTAGCAACCACATTCTGCTTTTTACTTCACCATGTAACCAAGTTACCTCCTACAAATGAGCAGTACCTAGAGGTAGATCTCCTGTCAGCTATGCTTCCAGCCCAATCTGCATCATTGTAGGCTTCAATTTGTAAATGTCCCTGTGATCTGAACAAAAGGCCTCTACCTGGTGTTCCCTTTAAATACCTTAGGATCCTATAAACTACCTCAAAGTGTTCTGCTCTAGGTGAATGCATAAACTGACTAACCATGCTTACAGAAAATGCTATGTCAGGGCGTGTACGAGATAAGTAAACCAGTCTTCCTACGAGTCTCTGATAACGCTCTCTCTCCTTCACATTCTCAGCCTTTGCAGGTTGCAGTTTCACATTAGGTTCTATCGGTGTTTCAGCAGGCTTGCATCCTAACATGCCTGTCTCATTAAGTAGATCGAGCACATACTTACGCTGATTTACAAAGATACCTTCTTTGGACCTAGCAAACTCCATTCCAAGAAAGTACTCCAATGCTCCCAAGTCCTTGATTTCAAATTCTTCAGCAAGTCTTCCCTTTAATTTCTCTAGTTCATCACGATCATCTTCAGTTAATACTATATCATCCACATAGACAATTAGGATAGCCACTTTTCCTTTCTTTGAATGTTTGTAGAATATAGTGTGATCAGCTTGACTTTGAGAGTATCCATAATGCTTTATTACCTTGCCAAAGCGCTTAAACCAAGCTCTAGGAGACTGCTTAAGTCCTTGTATGGACTTCTTCAGTTTGCACACTTTTCCAGCTCCAAAACTCTCTTCAAATCCTGGTGGTGGACTCATGAATACTTCCTCCTCTAGATCTCCATTAAGGAAGGCATTTTTAACATCCAATTGATATAGGGGCCAACTAGAATTTACTGCAAAAGACAACAGAACTCTAATTGAGTTTATTTTAGCTACCGGGGCAAAGGTTTCTTGGTAGTCTATCCCATAGGTTTGAGTGAAACCTTTTGCTACAAGTCTTGCTTTCTATCTCTCCACACTTCCATCAGCTTTGCTCTTTATTGTAAAGACCCATTTACACCCAACAACTTTCTTTTCTTTCGGTAATTCTACAATCTCCCAAGTTCCATTCTTCCTCAAAGCATTCATTTCCTCAAATACTGCCAATCTCCAACTCGGTTCATTTAGTACTTCCTGAATGTTTCTAGGCACCACAAGTTTTGAAATATTTACAGTCAATGCCCTATAGTTGTCAGAAAGGTTATTTTAGGAAATGTATTTGGCAATGGGATATTTAGTGAATGTGCGGTTTCCTTTCCTAAGAGCAATGGGAAGATCAATGTCAAGGGCCTATGCTGGAGCTAATTCTAGGCAAGGTTCAGGTGCAGTGATATCAGAATTAGAAGTAGAGTGTGATGGGAAAGAATGAGTAGGAGTAGAAGAAGAATTACCTGAACCACTTGGAAGACCATCACCCAGGGTTTCCAATTGACCGTGTGTTCAGATGGTCAGTTGATCTTTACTTCTTCCAGGGATATTTCTCCTTGTATAAACCACATGCTCAAGATTGTAGCGATTTTTTTGCATTCATAGTATTTCTTTTTCTGATAGATCAATGATATTAGGCTCGGTTGCAGTAGATATAGTTTCCCTATTTCTTGTCCCATTGAGTTAAAAGAGACATCAAGGATTGGATTAGGTAAGGGTTCAGCAGTTTCCCAAAAATTTGGTTCAACTAAGTTCTCCCCCTGAAGTAAATTTTTGGTAAAATATGGGGTATTTTCTAGAAATGTGACATCCAAAGTTGTGGAAAAACGTTTTGTGAGGGGATTAGAAAACTTGTAACCCTTTTTATTTGGTGTATATCCCACAAAAACACATTTTTCTACCCTTAGGTCTAACTTAGACCGTGACTTTTTTGGAAGATGAACATAAGCAGTGCAACCAAAAATTTGTAAAGGAATTTCAGAGTTAATGAGAGAATCGGGAAATAACTTTTTGAAACATTCCAATGGTGTAGTGTACTGTAAAACTTTTGTAGGCATCCTATTGATTAGATATGATGCAGTAAGTATAGCATCCCCCTATAAATACTTTGGAATATTCATGTAAAACATCATAGCCCGGGATACTTCTAACAGATGTTTATTTTTCCGTTCAGCTATTCCATTTTGCTCAGAAGTATCTAAACATGTTGATTGATGTAAAATCCCCTTTTCCTTTAAGAAAGTTTCCAAGACTTTATTAAAATATTATGTTCCATTATCAGTCCTCAAGATGCTGATTTTTGCTTGAAATTGATTTTCTATCATTGAGTGAAAATCTTTAAAAATTCTTTCTACTTCTGATTTTTCACGCATTAAATACACCCAGCAAAGACGAGTATCGTCGTCTATAAAAGTTACAAACCACTTTTTTCCTGAAATGGTGGTGACCTTTGAGGGTCCCCAAACATCGCTATGAAAGAGATAAAAAGGTTTTGAAGCTTGATAAGGTTTTTGAATATAAGGTCTTCTTTGACTTTTTGCCAATAAACAACTCTCACATTGAAAACATAAAGGATTAACTCCTTTAAACAGAGCTGGGAACAGATGTTTTAAATATGAAAAACTAGGATAGCCTAATCTACAATGCCAAACCATTATTTGATCATGAGCAGAAACAAAACTAATACTACTAAGTCCTTGAGCAATTTTATTACTTGGTAAATTATCCTCGAAGTAATAAAGACCATTGATCATCCTAGCACTGCCAATCATCTTCCCCGAGCTCCGGTCCTAGAAAAGACAATGGGATTCGTAGAAGGTGACACAATAATTAGAGTCTCTAGATAATTTGCTAACAGATAAGAGATTACATGTGAGTTTAAGAACATGGAGAACATATTCAAGAGTTATACCCTCTGAAATTCTTATCAAACCTTTTCCTACAATGGGTGAAAAATTACCATCCACTATCCTAACCTTTTTATTTCCAGGACACGATGAGTATGCTTCAAACAGATTTGAAGAATTAGTCATATGGTCGGATGCTCCAGAATCGATTTTCCTATGAGCAGAAATTTTGAAATGATATGCTAGAGCATTAATTTCATTACCTGTATATGCCACAGAAACACTAGGAGTACCAGATGTTGAGTTGGTTTTCAACAGTGTGAGAAGCTGTTCCGTTTGCTCCTTAGTGAAGGGGCTAGTTTCTGCCTCTTTAGCAACAGTAAGGGCTTGTCCTTGTTTTTCAACTATTTTCCCCTTCCAATTTGTAGGTTTCACATGAATCCTCCAACACGTTTCACAGGTATAACGTGCCCTGTTGCAGAAGTCAAACCAGAGGTGGGATTTATCATCTGGTTTGCGTTGATATGCAGTGGCTTTGTTATAGCCTCCACTTGTGGCAACCAAGGCCGAACTTCCAACAGAAACTCCAGGTCCCTTTTTGCCTAGCATCACATTACTCTGACTCTTTTCTCTTCTAACTTCCGGAAAAACTTCACCAATTGATGGCATGGGTTGTCTTCCAATGATTCTCCCCTTACCTTATCAAATTCAACATTTAGGCCAGCCAAGAATTTGAAGATCCGATTATCCTCCACTGTCTTCTTATGATGGTTTACATCCTTAGCAGATTTCCACTCTTAAGTATTGAAGAGGTCTAGGTCTTGCCAAATCCGCTTCAATGAATTAAAGTACTTTGTGACATTGTCCTCTCCTTGCCGAATTTCACCTAGCTTAAGAGTCAATTCAAAAATCTGGGATTGATTCCCTAAATCAGAATACATCTGATTAACATTCTCCCAAAGCTCTTGTGCTCTTGGATAGCACATGTAATTAGAGCTAATATCTTCCTCCATAGAGTTCACGAGCCATGTCATAACTATGGAATTCTCAACATCCCATATAGCATAGTTCGGATCATCCTTTTCAGGAGCCTTCTTGTCACCTGTCAGGTAGCCCATCTTTCCACGCCCTCTGATTTACATCCGAATAGATTGAGACCATCTCAGAAAATTGTCACCATTTAGTCGAATTGTTGTGATTTGGACAAAATGGAGTTTTGAGGTGTTTGTACTATTTTTTGTGAAATCAGTGGTGGTGGGACTGGTCGAAGATGATTGAGGCATGACAGGGGATTCGTTTGAGATGTCAGACATGATGACAGAGGAAGGAGGGTTTCAACAAGGAATTCGTCAGCTCTGATACCAACTTGAAAAAAAGGTTTCTGGAGAATACCTATTTCTT
Source organism: Erythroxylum longipes (assembly GCA_027563885.1). NCBI lineage: Eukaryota > Viridiplantae > Streptophyta > Magnoliopsida > Malpighiales > Erythroxylaceae > Erythroxylum > Erythroxylum longipes. The sequence continues at coordinate 12,074,601 of JAOQMS010000001.1, read as the reverse complement.
TCATTAATCGTCTATAAATAGACTTTACAGCATGTACAGAATATCTCTTCAAATCAGAGACTAAATCATTGATTACCTTCAAATCAAGAACATAATCACTGATTTAAGGAATATATCTGATTTCTAGAAATCAGATAATCATTGACAGCTAACTTTCCTAAAATACAAAGATTGATAGATAATTAACTAATTTACAGTTGTACATTTAATTGCTTCCAGCAATATTTTCGGTTTTCCAACAGTTAATCCTTTGTGACTAAAAGATCACGAGTTCGAGTAACAGAAACAACCTTTTTGTAGAATATAAAAGAAAGGTTGCGTAAATTCCTTACAAAGTAAGGAGACTTGTGCACAATAGTTGTTGTAATTGTATTGGGATTGGCCAGCCTAGCCTATTAAAACTCAATTACATATATTATATTTCCTCTCAATACTTGTAATAAATTTATGTTTTTTTTTGTTTTTTACCACATTTTTAATGCCTTCTAATCCTTTTCTTTCCTCGTAACTACTAAAAATATCAAACAAAAATTATAAAAGGATACGAACTATTTCTAAAAAACATTTCAAAAGGAGATAAAAAGAATTATAACTTCCTCAAACAAATTAGAAAAAGAAAATGACTCCCAGTTAGAAATATATATTTAAAATCTGCTTTGTGTAATAAAAAATAAGTAACTAATTAATACGAACATATATAGCATGCAATTCCCCCCTTTGTCTCAAGGAAATAGATTTCGTACCATACCGTCGGTTCAAACAGGGGTACTTATGTACCGGGTTTAAATACCAGCCGGTATTATAAATATCGATCATATACCGGTCAGTACTAAAAATTTTGAAAAATATAGAGACTAAATTGTAAAATTTTTTAAAATTTAACTGTTTCTGCCTCTCTTTCTCCCCACCCCCTCTTTTTTTTTCAAAGCTTTTTTAATTTGTTATTTAGTTAAATTTTTATAGCAATTTTTTATTTTTATTTTTAAATAAAATAAATATTTTATTACTAATAATAATTATACATTAAATAAAAATTAAAAAGAAATTATTTTATTTAAATTTATTTTAATCTTTTATATAATATTTATCAATAAAGTATTAATAAAAATATTTTATTTT
>JAOQMS010000001.1:12054337-12073382 GCA_027563885.1 Erythroxylum longipes | reverse complement strand
TATTATTTATTATATAATAAAAATTGAAATTGTAATATTTTAAATATTTTATATTGTTCTTAATTTTATATTTGTATGCTAATGATTATCTTTTTCATATAAAATGTAGTTATTATTTATATGTAAAATATCTGAAAATTATTATTATTTAATAGTAATTGTAATTATTATTTATTATTTTAATTTTACTATTTTATATTTTTTAAAAAATTAAAAAATATTTTATAAATTTAAAAAATTACCTAAAATAATAACTGATGTTGATCAATAACGCTCCGATAGGGTACGGTATTCGCTTTGTCTTTCTCTTCTTGACAGATAATTGTATAAAAAACACAAAAAGACAAATAGGAGACGAACGTGTTTTTATTTGTTAACATGCTTTTGTTTCTTGGGTGTGGGGTAACAAGCAAACGCCCAAAGTTGTCCCTAAAAAATCTAGTGGACCCAAAGAACAACTGCAGGAAAACAAAAGCTAATAGTTATCACGTTTTGCCATACCGTTCTTCCGATCGTAACCATATTCTGTTGAATCTTTGGTTTTTGTTGCTCCTTTTCCAAATTTTTAATGTCTGATGCTTCATGGCATGTTTCCTGTTGATTTATTCTGTATTTCATTCATTGCTGGAACAATTCAATCAAGGCAAGGCAATCAAAGACCAACTTTTTCCAATTATGTAAGAACCATTTTGTCTTTTTTTTTCGGTGTTTAATGATGCATTGTTTAGCATCAGTGTAAATTCTGAAATTTCATTCGATTCAAGACGTCGTTTCTGATGCGGGGAACAAACTGATCAGTACCCTTTTCCCTTCACATTCTTTTCAACGTATGAGAGCCTCTTTTCCTTCTCGTTTTTCCTTTTTCTTGGAATGAGATTTTCTGGTGAAGTTTATGCTTCTAGTTTGCTTCTTTACAACTCCTCCTCCTTTCTAATACAGAGGAGTAATAATACAATTTTAAAGTATGGTAGCTGGTGTCCTATAACTTGAAGCGAGAAAATATCAAAATGGCGGAAATGTCTGCTCGACAGGAGAACGGTACGGTAAATGATTTGTGCATTATGAACAAAATACGTGGGTTTTAAGTAAATAACGGAAAATGACTTGATTGCCTTCCAACCTGGAGAGATATGTTCGGCTTCAGTTTGCCAGTGAACTTGTTGAAACATGAAATGCCTTTTCTTGAGATGATTTTTTGATGGAAAACACCATGCATTATAGGACTTCCTTCTGTTTTGATTGTTGTTTAATCTCTTTATGTTATCTTCAGCTTCAAGTTTTAAATCATTTTAATTGGTTCTTACAACGTCAGAATTGCAAAATTATTACAGATTAATGACATGATTTCTGGGTTTACGTTCCTTCATTCAGTGATTGATGCGCTTCCTGGAATTTTACCGTCAGTTTTTAAGAGAAAAACAATTTACTTTTATGAAAAATACTGCTGTTGTCAGTTAACCTGCATTCAGAAAATTCGTTGCATTTGTAGGGTCAGGGACTTGCCTACAGGATCTGTTGCAGATAGAGAGTCATATTTACTGCAGAAAGGAAAGACTAAGACTTTCTGGTATGTGTCTACAGGATCTATTGCATACATAAGTACGATATGGCCTTTTTCTGGAAATTCTTCATAACTTCTTTACATCATGAGCCAGGTGCACAGAGAAAACTGGAGAAATTGCTGAGCCAATCGGGCAACAAGCATTGTGCAGATTGTGAAGCTCCAAATCCTAAATGGGTGTAAGTTTTTCTTGACTGAGTAAGAAGCTTTTCATTCTTTTAGCATTCTTTTTCCTTAAATGAACTACTTTTGCAGTCAAATTTCGAGATGAGTGACAAATATTTAACTGCAGGTAGTGATACATGAATATGATATCAATGAGATGCTTGAAAAAACTGCTATCTGAAAGTTGAGGATGTAGTTTCATTGTTGGTGTGATGTTCATCAAATCATTGGATTGTTTCTTTTAGTTACTTACCTTTTTCATGATAAATAAGCACAGTAGTCACATTTTAATGGCTTCTAATTCGACATACTGCCTGCTTACCCAAATCGTTTGATGGATTACAGGTCAACAAATCTTGGAGTATTTATTTGTATCAAGTGCTCTGGTGTTCACAGAAGCCTTGGAGTACACATATCAAAGGTGTGTGTTTATTCTTCAATCTATTATATCTGAAGCACATAATTACTTTTCTTCTCACTTCATACAAAGTAAACCAAAGGAGGCATTATTTTTCATTTGCTAGAATGGGATTTCAGATTTCAAAGTTTCTTCTTCTTCTTCTTTCAGTTTAACTAAGTTTCTTGCAGAGCACAAAGGACTGTCGTTGATGGTGTGAGCTTCTTCTTTACTGAAATTTGGTCTAATTATCCCAGGTTCTATCAGCTAAGCTAGATGATTGGACAGATGAACAAGTCAACAGCTTGATAGACTTGGGTGGCAATACTGCAGCAAACAAGAAGTACGAAGCTTGCATTCCGATTAATTACAGAAAACCAAAACCAAATGCCTCTATAGATGAGCGTGCTGATTTTATTAGGTACGGCCAAAAAATTTTAACAGCCCTTTACACAAAAGATCCGTATCATTCTAATTCCTTATTTCTTTCTGGACATGTAGAAAGAAGTACGAGCAGCTACAGTTTACGAAACTTGATGAACCAATGGCCTGTGTTTATCCAGCAAGTAGAAATTCATCATCATTCCAAAGTAGTTCTTCACGCCATACTTTTTGCCAAGATAAGAAACAGCCTACCAGACATCGTCCAGGGAATGCATTTCGTAACAGCTGGGGAAGAAAAGAGTCAGAGAACAAGCACATGAAAAAAAGCAATTCTTTGGTAATAATGTCCTGCTTCTTTACCGCTTACCTTGGGGATTGTATTATGCTCATTTTCTACTTTATGCTGCGGTATCACCAGAAGATAATTACTAATAAACTTCCCTTTCCAACAACGTTTAGGCAATTGCAGGCATGTATAGAAAGATAGGTAATATGTAGCACAATGCCAAATTGAACTTATAAATGCAAGTTTATTCGAGTCAGTTAAACCTTATATCTGAAACAACTTGACATGTATCTTCTTGAAAAGCAGTCATAAAAGGGTGAAATTTGGAATTCATGAATGGAAGACACATGCCTATCCTGTTGCATGTATAGTTGAGTTATATACATGAAATAATGTTATTCAAACAAGTGTATAGATTACTCGTCCTACAGGCTCTAACATAGCAATTAATAAATACAATGTTAGTGCCAGGTTTACATACATATCACATGATCAAATAATTCATGATTCTAGATCGAGGAAGAAAATGCTAGAATAACTATAATTATCTTTTCGGCGCCATTTACTGAATCTTGCTGCTTGGCATATGCTGATTATAGGCAGGCATGGTTGAATTTGTTGGATTAATAAAGGTTAATGTGGTCAAAGGAACCAATCTAGTTGTTCGGGATATGAAGAGCAGTGACCCTTATGTCATCCTTGCTTTGGGTCAGCAAGTAAGACTTTCCCTCTCTCAGTTTTCAGAGAAACAACTTAGTTTTGCTCAATTGCGAATATATATATATATATATAGACACACTGTTCTCTTTAACCGTTCTCTATCAAATATTGTTGCAGTCAGTGAAGACACATGTCATAAAGAACAACTTGAATCCTGTCTGGAATGAAAGCCTGATGTTGTCAATTCCTCAGCACATTCCTCCTCTCAAAGTGGTAAGCAGGTTCTTTACTAAGTTATTTGGTTTGTGACTAACGATAAACTGACCATTCAGATGGACAACATTGTTGACATCAAGTCCTTCCATACATTTGAGAGTTTTTTATTTTTCTTTTCGTATGTTTGTGTGACTGAGGATGATGAAAGATGCATTGAAAAAGAGAGCCTGCTTGGATAAACATTTGAAGCTTTTATACAGGTTGTATTGGTTTTAGTTATAAAAGTAATGATCTTCAACTACGAACCATTTTCTCTGATAGACACAGGTAGACCCAACTATGAACCATTTTCTCTGATAGACACAGGCAGACCCAACCTTTTTATAGCTGTTTACGAGTTTAATATTCAATAACAAAAGAAACTGAGTATTCTAAATTCTGCAAATAATGTATGGTTGCGAGATCATTTCTTTTGGAATTTTAACATCTATATTTAATTGCCTTTTGGTAATTTTATGCAGCTTGTTTATGATAAGGACAGATTCTCAACAGATGACTTTATGGGCGAAGCTGAAATTGACGTCCAATATTTGCTTTCTGCTGCCAAAGCCTATGAAAATTCCTCAATTGCTGAGCCAACCCAGCTTGGTAAGTGGGAAGCAAGCGAAGATAATACCCTTGTAGATCACGGTATCATCACAATAGAAGATGGAGTGGTAAAACAAGAAATCAGCCTCAGGCTACAGAAGGTCGAAAGAGGGGTGCTAGAGATTGAACTTGAATGTGTTCCTCTTACTCAATAGCTAGCGCATACAGGTGTTTGTAGAACTCAAATTACCCTTGTGATTCAATTGTGGGTGGAGCCCTGCTATTGTTGTCCAATAGCGTAAGGGGCCATATGAGGATACCCATTGATGAGCTTGTGAATAGTTGTAGTTGCGAGCATCTCTAGTTTGCAAGCCATTAATGAAACTTAACGTTCAATGTTGTAGTTGCTATGATATTTTCATCTCTTGATAAAAGTGGTGATATAGCATTCTCCCAACATCTCTTATATTTGTGTCCCAATAAGCTCTCCTAATTCCTCAAGCTATCACTTTGCAGGGATAGGAGAAAATTCTTTGAACTCAATAGAGGAAAATTTAGTGGTGTAAATGAGATAGTGTAGATCGAGCATATATTAATTATGATTCAATGATTACAAGGAATTTTGAAATATATTTTTTGTTTAATAATATCAAATAAGATTTTATGAAACAATAGGAGATAATTACTTCTTAAAAGAATATCATTTTTGGTATAATAAAATTAATGGTAGACGTTTAATTAAAAATGATTCTAATAGCGCTTGTAGTTAATAAATGTATCTTATTATTAAAAATATCCGATCTTATTATATTTTTAAAGGTTAGACAAAAAAGATATGTTGTTTTGGTTGAAAATATGGCTACCTCTTGTTGTGTAATAAGAATGACAATTTTTTTACCTAAGAATTTAAATTTAATTATTTTTAATAGACTGACCTATGAGTCAGATACATATTAAAATTGACTCAAAACTCAATTATCCTAAACAAAAAAAAATCATTTTATTTATAAAAAGTTGAGTCAGGCATAAAATTGAGCTCGGAGAGTTCAAACTCAAATTCAAATAAAAGATTAATTATTTTATATTTTTAATTTAAAAAAATTGACGAAGTGACTGGTAACCTAAATTTGGCCGATAGGTACTTGTCAAATTTAATATAAGTTGATGCTTATATCAGAATCTCCGAGGGCTGTCCGCAACCTCGGGATTGGTGATTGATCTCATCAAATCACTTGATTGATATAGGATTGTAGTATCGTCATCAGCAATTGAATTCTACAAGTCCATTTATCTTGCTACTGTTATTATGTACAAAGTAAAAACGTAGGTAAAGTAGAAACGAGAATAACTTTCCGTTTAATAGCATAAACATCAATATTTAATTATTTATAGCTCATGGTGCATGCAAAATGTGTTAGTTTGTCCTTGTAGTGATTACTAAATATATACGATGTTATTAATTTATTTAATAAAGATATTTTTAAATATATGTTATTAAGTATATTTAAAATTTTGAATTAATTACTCTACAATTAAAATTACGATGTGATTAGAATTATATGATTCAAATTATTATAAAGTACTCTTCTTAAATTGTTCCTAATTATAGAATTATTTGTGTATTTATAGATTTCCTCGTTGTGATAATAGATCCTTGAAATTAAAATTATCAAAGTATTTCATATGAAACTATATTTGATGTTAGGTTATTAGAAATGTTACAACTTATGTAGTTAATCATAAGGGAGTGTCCTTATTGTGATGATTTGCTATCAGAAATAAATAAACTTGATATTTATTTACAAGAGGCCCATATTGAATGACGTCATTATACAAATAGAAATAATTATATATTATTTACAAAATGTCATGAAAAGGCCATAAAAGTTATTAAAATAATGATGGTCGAATCAGATAGAATATAGCCTTGTTAAAGCAGTGATGATGGACGAATCAGACAGAATATACTAGAAATGTAAAAAACTGCATATAGAAGCTTATTTAGAAATGAGTAGACATTATGAAGCTTATCTTCTACTTGACAGAAGATAAATACTTAAAATTAAACCTGAAAGATTAAAATAGAAACTGATTTAGGAGAAACGTCCTATTAGTATCATTTTCAATAAAACGTCGACCCTTTTGTTTTTATGATACCCGAACTGATATTCTTTTAGGATACAAATTTATCTAATTATCTCATAAAATATTATTTGATACTATTAAACAAAAAATACATTTTAAAACTTCTTGTGGTTATTGAATCATGGATAATCAAATAAAAAATTTCTATGCTCAACCTACTCCAATATCATTTATAAAGAAAAGCTGATCTTTTCATGAGGGAAACTTTTATTAAAAACAGAAAATATTATAAAAAACTTATCAACAGATAAAAACTATTAAAGATGGACTAGAATTAGTAAAACAGAAGATAAAGGAAAATTATGTTGATAACCCCTTACAATTTCGGGATAAAAAAGAATAAAAAAACAAACTTAAAAATGATAGATAAACAAAAGATTATTAGAGTTACTCCCATAAGATATAATTTAGAAGATTAAGAAAAACTTAAAAACAACTTTTTGAACTAGAAAATCTAAAGATCATTAGCCTACTAAATCCCCTCATTCTCTTCTAGCTTTTATAGTTAGAAACCATGCAGAGCTAATTAGAAATAAATTTAGAACGGTGGTAAATTATAAAAAATTAAAATACCCTTAAGTAAATATTAATAAACTTGACAAGAGGAAAAGAAATTTTCTCTAAATTTGATTACAATAGTGGATTTTAACAAATAAAAATGAATGAAGATAACATTCCATATATTCTTTATCTTTTACATATTTAAATGTATATGATAAAGTCTATGAGATAATTATACATTGCAAATGCAATTATGATGAGGTTAAAATTATGAGATTTATATTACATTTATTTATTATCCTTAATTGTTCTTAATCATTGTTCTATTAAAACTTGATACTAATAGAATATAAAAAGACTAGCACATATTATTTTTTTCCTTATGAAGGAAGTAGTCGATCTCATAGACTAAAGTATGGAGATACTTAAACAAATGTGTGGGTGCTTGTTAGAGAACAAGTTCACTGAACTAACCCTACATGAAAATTCCATTTAAAACATTATTTGTATGTCTATGAAATATTCATTGTGATGATTGTATAAGTGATCATTTGACTTGATAATCTTCTATAGGGATTGTTATATTTTGATACTACTTATGGCCTATTATAGTTAAAGATAGCTTCATCGGTATTCATTAGATATAGTATGAACTATATAGAGGTAATTGATTTATCAAGATAGGATTCATTTGTAACATACCACTCGCTTAGAGCATATACCCAACATACCTAAGGATATTCGGGAACCTACTCTACGAAAATGGCACGTTAAGACGGTTAAATCAATTCATTTTTTATTTTTTAGTTTTAATTCATTGCATATAATATAAAACATTCTAATAATCATATTGTTCCATTTTTATTCACAAACATGTACAGTCTCAAATGTCATTACATTTCCAAAATTCACATGTCCATTATACAACAACTGAGAGATACAATCCTTGATACAATATAACTAAGACATTTGTAGGTACAACTGATCCTGACACTGACCCATATCCAAATGCAGAAGTTACTTCAACTAGACTAGCTAGATTTATCTTGAACCTGAAAAGCAATGTTGCAATTTCGATGAGTTTGCGAACTCAGTGAGTGAACCATTATCGATGTGCTCAATCAAAACAGATACAAATATCGCAAGTATATAACATAGTGCAATTAATATTTCATATCACTTAAAATCAAATCTCATATATCACATCATTTAGAATTTAGTACCTGATCGCAAAATACATCATATTCCAACAAATCCGTCATGAACACAAGCATTTCCAACAAGTCAGTTATGAACACAAACATTTCTTATAATCATTTCAGGATAATTTAATCATTCATTTCATCTCATTCATATCATCCACATATACACAAATATAGCATATCATTGTATCCACGCAATTCATTCATTCTTTGCAAATATTCACATGGTATATGTAAAGATATGGAGGTAATGCACGTGAGACTCTATTTTCATTTTTATTTTGTTATGACCGAGTGCCTATTAATTGACCCATATCTCTTGTGGATACCAGGTTATTTCAGGTACTGACCCATATCCCTTGTGGACACTGAGCTTATTTCGGGCACTGATCATATCCCTTGTGGATACCGGGCTTATCTAAGGTACTGACCAATATCCCTTGTGGATATCGGGTTTATTTTAGGCTGGTCACTCTGGTCACAACTCCTTTATTTGATCATGCACATCAATATCATGAAATGCATCATCTCATATAATGTGCTATCAATCACTTTCATTCGGTGTGCATAGTCATTTATCATAATCATCGGATCAGAGTTCAACATTCAACTTAGTTGAGTATCACTTATTCCATTCACATTTATGATCAAACCTTGGTCCGACATTCAACAATAATGATAAGCATCACTTATTCAGTCAAATTCACATACAATAAGCACTTCCAATACGGTCCTGAATAATGACCTCCTCGGATAATTGATGTCTGGAATTATCACAATCACACCAGTAGCAGTTTAGTATGTAAAAATTAAACAAGTGGAATACATCTAAGTCAACTCATTACACATATAACTCAAACAGAAAAGCACATGTAATTGAGTTGACACATCTAGGTTAACTCACAGTATACTCCAGGTAAGCTATTGTCTTGATGATCAGAAAATGTCTAGATGTTGTCGATCAACTTGTGCTTCTATATCATCCAATACACACATAATCCACATATTACTAAATTGATCAATCATATAATTGTTCAAGCATGCACATGTATATGTATCATGTTCAATGCATGCTCAATTGACTTTCTCGGGTATATGTCTTTAATCACAAATCTTGATCATTCATTCATTATAGCTTGTCCATAACTTGTTTGCAATTAGGTTATGCCTTGTGTAAGTTTGGTTACCCTCAATTCATCAATTATACCTTAATTACACCTTAAAGATACTTCAATTCCTCATCAATTCATCTTTAATTCCAATTCCAATTCATTTGGTAGTTCATAAATTGTGGTCTTTCAAGCATCAAAGTCAAAACAGAACATAACCAATCCATTCATTAAATTCGTAGCACACATTCAACACCAACACTACAACCAAATTCATCCCTGATCAATCATCATAAATGTTATTCTAACATATTTCAATAGTTCAATAAATCACTTACTATTTTAGCTCAATGTCTCCTCAAACATCAAGAGAACCTGACCATATGTGCAATGTTTACATCCTTTTCTTCCTAATGTTTCTCTATAAACAAGTTGTCTTCTTTAATCATAACTCTCTCTACAAAGATCCAAATGCCATGATTTTTGTGCCCCATGAAACTAAACTTCCATTAGTCTTATTATATATAAAATTTATGCAAACAACATCTCCCTTTAAAATATAATCTCCATCCAAATTCTGTCCTATTTCTAGTAAGAAACAGACTGGCAACCAATACTGAAACCATAATAAATCTTTATCAAGACATATTCTAACTAAACCGTTTCACAAAAGCACTAATAAGACATCAATAAACATTTATCATGTTTTATACTTTCACTAATTATGACTCTAAGGTGCTTAAAATCAGGAAATAATACAAGGTTCTTGTACAAGGGTCTATCACAGGTAGGATTAGGCAACTAACATAACTCAAGATATAGTCACTATTTTATCAAGAAACCTTCATAGGGATCAAGTTAAGACCTATATGTACAACTTTCACTCTTTAAGTTTCTTCCAATTCGTGCTCTAAGGATATGAAAAATAGATTGAAAAGAAAGATGAAATTGAAACAAGAATTTCAACTTACCTTGATAACCTCTTTCCTTCTCCTCTTCTCTCCCCCTTTTTCTCTCCTTCTCTTCTTATTTTCGTTTTTCTCCCTTTTCTAACCTTATGGCCAACCTTCACTTTCACTTCTATTGACTTTTTCATTCATTTTCTCTAAAAAATTCAAAGAAAGTCAAACTAATCTGTATGTCACCATTCCATTGGTCCATATGTCACCATTCTATTGGTCCATATTTTATCCTTCTATTGGTCCATATGTTACCATTCTATTGGTCCATGTGTCACTTACTTTAGGCTCCACATGTAACTCATTTAAGCCTCCATATGTCACTACTTATAAGGCTACACATGTCACCAATTGTAAGGCTACACATGTCACCAATAATAAGGCTACATATGTCATCATTTGTAAAGCTACACATGTCACCATTCTATTGCTCCACATGTCCCAAGTCTAAAGTGCCATTTGTCACAATGTTAAAAGGCCACTTGTCACAATTACACTCAAGCCACTTTTCATCCATTTAACTGATCCATTTGTCACTTATTCCCAATGCCACATGTCACCATTTCATAGGCCTAATCAACCTAAATTCCTATGTATCGATTTATCTTTCTCTTTAACATTTTTCCTAGACTAGATACACATATTACCTCATCAATTGCTCAATTGTAACAATAAATTCTGCATTTCACTAATTATAATCCATCAATTTATGTTATTGGTAAATCAAAACACAAAACATTAGGAATGCACATTCTTATCACATTCATTTTCGTTCTATAACCCAAAATATGTCAATTAAGTACATATACTATCTTGTAATGTTTTCTAAATCATGATTCATATGTGTATATGAATGTTATGTATGTGAATGAAATGCACTTTGTAAATTCCTAAATGAAATAACTCATGTGACTCAATTTAACAATTTAATCTCTTAACAATTTTGGGAGGTGGGATATTACAACTCTCCCCCCTTAAGAAATTTTGTCCTTAAAATTCCTACTTGATTGATCAAACATTTGGGGATAATATTGTCTCATGCTTCCCTTATTCTCTTAAATAACTTCTTCTCTTGAATGATTTCTCTAATAACTTTTACTAGAGGAATTACTTGATTCCTCAACTGCTTAGTTTGATATCTGACTATTTTTTAACTAGTTCCTCCATATAACTTAAATTACTTACAATCTTAACTTTCTAAGCTGGTAATATATGCCTCAATATGGTATCCATATAACAAAAATGCACATTTTAAAGCCAAATATTGATATTCAATACTCATTCATACAAATTATCAATAGAATTTCACATTAGTACAATTCATCACTACAAATGCTCATTAATACCAATTATTCATATTGTCATGTTGTATTTCTTATTTATGACTGTTAAGTTTCCTTCCTATGTTAAGCCTGCACATTTTCTGTGGGTGTGGATAACGGGTGCTGTGGATATCCGAAGATATCAAACTGTGGATATCCGAAGGTATCAACTTGTGGGTACCTGAAGGCATAAAATTCACACTTGCATAATCATACTATACATATATAAGTAATGAATATGCATACAAATCAATTATGTACATGTAAATTTTCCATGGAATGTATTATAGTTCAGATTTGACCTGTACTTTCTAAGCATACTGACATGAAATACATTACGGATCTAAGTTCTTTCTAGTGATAATGCTAATCTATAAGCCAACAGATCCTCTTTCTCAGTAATCTTATAAGTGTTGGGCCCAGGTCTCAGTTACAATATTTCCTGGTGACAGTATGCTAAGGTTGGGTGACTAAAAAAAAAGAAGTCAAAATTAACATCATATAATAAAAGAAGTCATGGTTGGGAGTAAAACAAATAAATGAACCTTTAATAATAAATGAGTCACGATGGTGACGTAATAAAGAGTATTAATAATAATAAAAGGGAAAAAGTCACGGTCGTGACTTAAAAGGTCATGACCGTTTAAGAGAAGTCATGGTCGTGCAAGAGGAGTCACGGCCATGCTTCTCAATAGGAGAGAGATGCTCGCGATCGTGCGTAAGCACGATCGTGCATGAAGGGCTCAGGCACGAACTCCCTGTTAAAAATGAGGGTCAAACACGATTGTCCATATACACGATTGTGCAATACTATTACACAGGGGGTTGGTCACGATCATGCATGTGCACGATCGTGCACCCCTAATGCATACATATACTTGTAAAGCTCATATCTCTCAATTCTGATGTCTGAAATTTACAAACTTTATACCATTAGAAATATAAGAGAATGAGCTATAACTTTCATGAAGAAAACTTTACCTAATTCTGCCTACATCAATATAATTTATTCATGGAAGTCAGAACATAATTTTTGTCCCCTTTTTCTCTGCTGCCTATTATACATTTTCACAAAAACCAAAAGACCCGAATCCAACAAGCACAAGTCATACATACAAAACTCCTAACATAACAGATTTCTAACACAACCATTTATTTAAGAACAATCTATCCAAAAACCATCAAACAACTCACAATTTTATTCCCAACCGAAATTAACAACTTAACAAAGTAGAAAATTTGAACATGTATAAAACTTCATTAACTCTTTCGTTCATTTCTCAAACAAAACAGAGTGTGTACATTGCTTTAATTACATATCAAAATTCGACGTGCATGTAATGAATGAAATGGTATTTCCCATGCCTACACAAGCAAATTTTGATGCTTAACTCATTTCATCGCATATTCATGCTTTCATGCCTCTTGCACTTTTCTGTTTTTCATCGATACAAAATGTTGCACAATCTTCTAAGCATAATAAGTTAACAAATTAAAGTGCATTTTTCTCACATTCATAATGATTCAAAGTTTAGCAAATAAGCATACATAAAAGCAAATAAATCAGCACATCATCACAATAACTATAAATATATTACCCACCTAATTAATAGTAAAGCTGAACTTAAGTTTGCCTTTCTTCTTGCTCTTTCGTATTTGGATTTTCCTGGTTTCCTTCAAATAAACAAACCTTCTTTCAAAATAATATACAAATAGAAAATCCATAAAGCTTTAATATCCAAAAAATGAGCTTAGACTTAATCTACTCTTGGTTTATCTAAGCTAGAAGAACTAAGATCTAGTTGAAAATTCATGAAAATCAAGAATATGTTTCTTCTCTCCTTTCTCCCTTCATTTTCAACACATAAAACTCATTCTCACTAGTTTCTTCTTCTACCAAAGAAAGAAGAAAAGATAGAGAATACCTAAAAACTCAACTAAACCTTTTCCTTCGTCTTCTTTCTCCTTTTTCTTTCTTTCCTTCTTTTTCTTTCTATGCTTTGGTTTCTCCTTCTCTTCTAGGTCCTTCTACGACTTTCTCTCTTTCTTTATTACTTTACACAACTCTCTTCATCTTCTTTTCTTATTAATTTAAGACAAATTTTAATCTTTCCAAGTTTACTCTTCCACATTTAATCTAATGCCTACTTACTCCCTAACTTAATTCTAACTTTTCCATTTAATACATGCAAACACATGTAAATAAAAAATATATATTCATAATTAACCTCCAAAAATTTCTAATTTAATAATTCTAACTTCTAAGAAAAAGTTTGGAGTCTAACAATAAGAGCCAATATACTTAAGGTTCAACTTACCCTATTATCGAACCTCAGCACTCCTCTCTATTTTGTCTCCCACCAATTTCAAAAATATTTTGTCTCCCACCAATTTCTATTATAGAGTAGTCAATTATAAGAAAATTAATATGTAAATTGCTATAAATTGCAAATCTAAAGTAAATGTTGTTAATATGCAATTTCTATACAACTACATTCCATTTCTCATACCTTGATATTGTAACATAAGCTACCTCAATTACATCTGCTAATTATTAAATATTTCATAATATCAAGTATGGCAAGTATCTCAATTCTAGTCTCTCATTCTTTGTAATAGGTAGACATAGTTGATCGTCACATGTAAAGGTATCATTGTACGATAACAACTTAACATTCTATCTTTGCAAGACAATACCATCGAATTCATGCACTTAAAAACCTCAGCATTAAGCATGACATATCCATTCATACAAAACAATCAATATCTAACAATAGCACCAAACAAGATAATATATCAATGTTCATAACTCATATTTCTAATTCGACAAAATCAATGATCATATCTGTTTTGTTTCCAGTAATACATTGGCATGACATATGATGCAAATATTTTCTAGCACTTCTCAGTCTTAGATTTCAAATTAACCAACAACTTAACCCGCAAAAATCAACAACTATTAATATGTCTAATCCTCCATACAAGGTTTCCAACTCCTTCAACCAATAGCAATAACATCATCTTGAATTTAGGAACTCAATAATGTAATTCAGATGCTTTACTACAAAAAAAATATATATACAATCTCTATATTATATTCAGCCCCTCGTCCCTAAGTATTATAATTATCGAACTCCAGTATTCACCTTTGATCTGTTCAATCTTCATCAATTCCTAAAAATGGAACATTTGTTCTACATGATATAATTCGGTGAAAGTCTACATAAAAGAAGATTTCTCTCTAAAGTTACTTGTATTGTTTATGAAATCTTTCTCAATCAACTATATTCATCATTGTTTTTCAACCATTCATAATATTTCAACAAAATCAATTTCTCTCATAACTTGCATAATCAGAATATTCTATATACTCTTATGCCTTGGTATGTACCATTAAGATCATTACATCTTATATTCTATATACTCTTATGCCTTGGTATGTGATGCAGTAAGCATGCACATTTACTCTTATGCCTTGGTATGTACCATTAAGATTATTACATCTTATATAGAGATTTATTTTCAAAAGGTCACCAATTAATATCTCAAGCTAATGATACCTAGATCTCAATTGATTCTGGATAACATTTGGGTATCCTATGTCGATACAAAAGTTACCTATCCTTAATGGTTATCATTTCAATATATCCACATAAATCCACGCTTCCACTGCTCTACTCTAGGTCATCTCAAAATTTTTCCTATGGGGACTAAGGCTTAATAGCATTCAATATGTCATAGATCACTCCCTATACAATATCCAAACATGTAATACATATGTACTCGGTAGAGTCATTCTTCAAGGTAACCACATTATTAGATGTGCACTCACAATAACTAGTCAACTTAACCTTGAGGAATTCTACATATATCGCTATCATTTATTTCATCTCCCAGTTATCATTTATTTCATCTTATATAAGTATGTTCTAAATTAATTCAAAAATATAAGATGCATAACCATCATAAAACTCTGATATTAGATCCAATGATATAACCTTATACTAAATCATAAGCTCTTAACACGATAGTTAAATAACCATTTTAGTTCTAAGTTCAACCTCTCAAAGTAATAGAAATTTTGGTTTTCTTTCAACTTTATTTGTACACTTTAAATCTTATCATTTCCACCTACATCTCTAGTTTTCTCAGTCAATCTACGAAAAAGTGTTCACATTCACATCAATTAAAATGTGTACAACCACAGCTTAAGACTGATGTTATATTCAATAATATAACCATGCATACAAATTCATTGGATCTAGGCCTAACATCCCAAACCATGTAAGATCTCCCATACCTATATAATAAATATTCAATTACATGATCAATACAACACTTTTACTGCTCTTTTTTTTCAGCCCATTTTCGGTCTCTGCTAGATCAACTATGTCAAGGTATTAACTACTTTTCATTTTCTCACACTTTGTTAGATCAATCATTCTTCTCGCTTTTTCTAACATTCCTGAATCTTAATATATGTTCGTGCATGTGAATTATTTAAATGCAACTAAGATTGGGGATCAGTTGCCTCTGCATACCTAATTGAATATTACTCAATAATAATGACGGTGTATGACATGTTTAAGATGCATGTAACTTGACATATATTATGATAAATGCCCATATCAGATGCTAAACCTGGGCTCTGATACCAAAATGTAACATACCACTCCCATAAAGCATATACCCAACATATCGAAGGATATTCGGGAACATACTCTACGAAAATGGCACGTTAAGATGGTTAAATCAATTCTTTTTTTTTACTTTTTAATTCATCGCACATAACATAAAACAGTCCAATAATCATATTGTTCCATTTTTATTCACAAACATATACAGTCTCAAATGTCATTACATTTCCAAAATTCACATGTCCATTATACAATAGTTGAGAGATACAATCCTTGATACAACATAACTAAGACATTTGCAGGTACAACTGATCCTGACACTGACCTATATCCAAATGCAAAAGTTACTTCAACTACACTAGCTAGATTTCTCCTCAACTTGAAAAATAATGTTACAATTTTGATGAGTTTGCAAACTCAGTGAGTGAATTATTAATGGGCTCACTCAAAATAGATATAAATATCGCAAGTATATAACAATGTTCAATTAGTATTTCATATCACTTAAAATCAAATCTCACATATCACATTATTTAGAATTTAGTACCTGATCGCAAAATACATCATATTCCAACAAATTTGTTATGAACACAAACATTTCCAACAAGTCCATTATGAATACAAGCATTTCATATGACCATTTCAGGATAATCTAATCATTCATTTCATCTCATTCATATCATCCACATATACACAAACATAGCATATCAATATATCCACGCAATTCAGTCATTCTTTGAAAATATTCATAGTGTACATGTAAGATATGGATGTGATGTACGTGAGACTCCATTTTTATTTTTATTTTGTTGTGACTGAGTGCCTATTAATTAAACCATATCCCTTGTGGATATCGGGCTTATTTCAGGTACTGACCCATATCACTTGTGAATACTGAGCTTATTTTAGGCACTAATCCATATCCCTTGTGGATACCGGGCTTAGCTCAGGTACTGACCCACATCCCTTATGGATACTAGGCTTATTTTAGGCTGTCACTTCGGTCACAACTCCTTTATCTGATAATGCACATCAATGTCATGAAATGCATCATCTCACATAATGTGCTATCAATCACTTTCATCCGGTGTGCACAGTCATTTATCACAATCATCGGATCAGAGTTCGACATTCAACTTAGTTGAGTATCACTTATTCCATTCACATTTATCATTGAACCTTGGTCCGGCATTCAATAATAATGATAAGGATCACTTATTCAGTGAAATTCACATAAAATGAGCACTTCCAATACAGTCCCGAATAATGATCTCCTCGGACAATTGATGTCTGGAACTATCACAATCACACCAGTAACAGTTTAGTATGTAAAAATTAAACAAGTGAAATACATCTAAGTCAACTCACTACACATATAACTCAAACAGAAAACATAATTGAGTTGACACATTTAGGTTAACTCACAGTATACTCCAGGTGAGCTATTGCCTTGATGATCCGAAAGTGTCTGGATGTTATCGGGCAACTTGTGCTTCTATATCATACAATACACACATAATCCACATATTACTAAATTGATCAATCATATAATTGTTCAACCATGCATATGTATACGTATCATGTTCAATGCATGCTCAATTGGCTTTCCTGGGTATATGTCTTTAATCACAAATCTTGATCATTCATTCATTATAGCTTGTCCATAACTTGTTTGCAATTAGGTTATGCCTTTTGTAAGTTTGGTTACCCTCAATTCATCAATTATACCTTAATTACACCTCAAAGATACTTCAATTCCACATCAATTCATATTTAATTCCAATTCCAATTCAAATCATTCATTTGGTAGTTCACAAATTATGGTCTTTCAAGCATCAAAATCAAAACAGAGCATAACTAATCCACTCATTAAATTCCCATCACATATTCAACACCAATAATACAACCAAATTCATCCCTGATCAATCATCATAAATGTTATTCTAACATATTTCAATATTTAAAAAAATCACTTACTAGTTCAGCTCAATGTCTCCTAAAAGATCAGGCTAACCTCACCTTATGTGCAATGTTTAGATCCTCTTATTCCTAATGTTTCTTTATGAACAAGCTATCTTCTTTTAATCATAACTCTCTCTACAAAGATCCAAATGTCATGATTCTTATGCCTCCTGAAACTAGACTTCCATTAGTCTTATTATATCTAAAAATTACACAATCTCCATCCAAATTCTGTCTTATTTCTGGTAAGAAACAGACTGGCAACAAATACTCAAACCACAATAAATCATTATCAAGAAATTTGTAATTAACCCGTTTCACAGAAGCACTAATAAGACATCAATAAACATTTTTCATGTTTTATACTTTCACTAATTCGGACTCTAAGGTCCTTAAAATCAAGAAATAATACAAGGTTCCTGTACAGGAGTCTATCACAGGTAGTATTAGGGAAACAAACATAACTCAAGATCTAGTTACTATTTTATCAAGAAAATTTCACATAGGTCAAGCTAAGACCTATATCTACAACTTTCATTCTTTGAGTTTCTTCAAATTCGTGCTCTAAAGATATGAAAAATAGATCGAAATAGAAAGATGAAATTAAAACCAAAATTTCAACTTACCTTGATATCCTCTTTCCTTCTTCTCTTCTCTCCACCTTTTTCTCTCCTTCTCTTCTTATTTTCGTTTTTCTCCCTCTTCTAACCTTATGGCTGACCTTCACTCTCACTTCTATTGCCTTTCTCATTCATTTTCTTTAAAAAATTTAAAGAAAGTCAAACTAATCCATGTGTCACCATTCCATTGGTCCATGTGTCACTATTCTGTTGGTACATATGTTATCCTTCTATTGTTCCATATGTTACTATTATATTGGTCCATGTGTCACTTACTTTAGGCTCTACATGTAACTCATTTAAGCCTCCATATGTCACTACTTATAAGGCT
>JAOQMS010000001.1:12027137-12046900 GCA_027563885.1 Erythroxylum longipes | reverse complement strand
ATAATAATAATAATAATAATAATAATAATAATAATAATAATAATAATAATAATAATAATAATAATAATAATAATAGGTTCTTATCTTCTATTTATCCAACCATCACGCATGATTGAACACCCAAAAATAACCTAATTCACTTTTCTTCAGCCAAATAACTTTTAATTTTAGAAACTGAGCAACTCAAAAGTTTACCTCTTAAGTCATCAATTATAGGAGCTTTGTATCCCGAACCATAAGAGGCTATTGCATCGACCATAGGTTGATCATAATAAGATTGAGAAGTATTGAATGATAAACCTGTATTATACCACTATTTAGCTACTGCCATATCGAAATTGTAAGTCGTATCTCTTAATTGCATTGCATTACGAATTGAAGGTTGGGCTCTAGGAGTTATCTGTGGTGTAAAAAACTAGTCACCTGCCTTCTTCTTTTCCTCACATCAGGTCCAGGTGTAACATTCACTTCTTCCTGAGCCTGGGATGGAACACTACCACTACCACTACCACTACCGCTTTCAACATTTCCACAATCACCACGAAAACTAGCAAATGAACTTGCACTACTAATTTCAAAATTCAATCTTTCCCTTCTATATTTCTCGTGTTGGCATCCTTCAAGTAATGTTTTCATTTGCCATTTCACACTATGACTTACTTTTTAAAAAAGTTCTACATCTCCTTTAACCCTAGCTAAATGCTTCTTTAATCTAGTGATTCCTCCACCTTTCAAATGTTTCTTACAAAAGAAGCAAATTATATTGTTCTTCATACCCGGGACCAATGTAGCATAAGCTCAAGCTGGATCATTGTATCTTCCTGAAGCAGTTTGATCAAGGGTACTTAAACTTCTTTTCATTTATCTGTCATAATAAATGAAGACATATATCAAAATCATTCATAATTCAATTTCATATAACACAATCCAATTTTATCCAACACAATTCATCAATAATTCAGAAAACAACAATTCAATTTTTCAACATATACAATCACACAATACGCATGTCCATCATATGTAATATAACTCATTTTGTACGACTACATTATACACAATTCAATTTTATCCAACACAATTCATCAATAAGTCAGAAACTAACAAATCAAGTTTTCAACATACATAATTACACAATATGCAGGTCCATCCATCATATGTAATATAACTTATTTTGTATGATTACATCATACACAATTCAATTTCATCCAACACAATCCAATTTTATCCAACACAATTTAAAATACACTTATTTTTCCTTCTATTGTATTGCTATTCTATCCTCTTCTTTTCATGTCTCTTTAAAAAGTGAAAGAAAAGAAAAACCAGAGTCTTCTCTTCTCATAATAAAACTAACCAATGGTTGGAAAAATTTAGTTGGTATCTGAAAGTTAATATGCTAGCTTTCTTGGTCTCTCTTTAAAAAGTGAAAGAAAAGAAAAACCAAAGTCTTCTCTTCTTATGATAAAACCAACCAATGGTTGGACAAACTTAGGTGGTATCCGAAAGTAAATTTGCTAGCTTTCTTAGTCTATTTTATGATATGCATAACAAGTTAATTGTCGTTACCAATAAATCTACTAATTAACTTAACAACTTAATTGAAAGAGATTGCTAATGGATAATTGAAAGAATTAATAGATCTACGCTTTTATCAAATGAAGAAAATAGAGATGCAGTTATACAAATCGACTATACATTATTACTAGGATTTTGCGTATTGTATTGTATCGTTTGGAGAATGGTATGAGATAGGGGTCGTATGTACTGGGTTTAAATACTGGTTTGTACCGGCCTACTTTGTACAGTACCGGCTGGTACGAACGGTATTTGTAATACCAGCATAGGAATTTTTAAAACTCTAGGGTATATCTGTAAAAAAATAAAAAAATATAACTTTAAATCCTTAAAACGCACACATTCGTCTCCTTTTCTCTAACCTATCTCTCATCTCATCTCCTCACTCACACTTACTCACGTTGTAGCTTGCTTCTTCTTCTCTTCACTGCCGTCGCCGTTGTCGACCCAACGACCGCCATACCGACGCTTGCCGTGCTGCTGTTGTCCTCCATCTCCTATCCCACTTTTACACGACCACACCCGACTTTTTTCTCTCAACTCTCATTATCTCTCTCGACCTATTAACCATCAACACCCACCACCACCTACCACCTACCACCTACTAGTCGTCAGCATTGAGCACCAACACACACCTAGGCCACCCACCACTTGCCACCACCACCATCGACGCCCCATATCACTTCTCCCAATATTTTATTTCTCTCTCACACATTGACGCCCACCACCATCGATGCCCATCACCTTCCAAGACCACTGATGCCATCAGAGACTACCACCGATGCCTCAGCAACCTCAGCCACTCTCAGATCTGCTCTCCTTTTCTACGCTAGATCTACCCGACGTCCCCGACCCCTTAAAATTGTTGTTGAATTTCTGAAATAATTGGGTGTGTGTTATGACTTAATGTTTTTTTTTGTGAATTGTTGTGAATGGAATTGTTGATGTATTTGTAAATTGTGAATAGAAATGTTGGTGTTTTTGTGAATTGGGAATTGGGAATCGCATATGTTAATTTGTTATTATGTTGTTGTAGACTGCTGACTATGGATGTGGACTACGGTGGAGTGGAATGGAATTGTGGAAGTACAAAAGTGAAAATTGTAAATTGGTTTATTGAAGTTGTTAATAGAGATATAGATACAAAATGCTGATGTGGAATGAAACTATGAAAGTGTGGAAGGAACTGGTCTGGAGTGGACTGTGATTCTGTGAATGTGGAATGAAACTTGGAAGTGTGTTGAATTGATTGAACTGTTGATTGTTATCAATTTTGTTAATAGTTAATTTAATAGACATAGAAATACAAAATCATATTTCATAAATCAAAATATTATAAAGCTAAGTGTTTGCTTACAATACCAATTTCCTTTAGCATTAATCTATACTTAATTATGAATGAAATAAATTTATTATTCTTTTTTTTACAAATATGTCATATAATTCATTTGACAAAAGTTGAAATTTTACCAATTATAAATGAGGTTTATCTAATTCAACTGACTCGACTACATCATTTAAATATGGCTTGTACGCGTTAGATTCAACATCAATTTTATATAAACAAACTCAAAAGCAATGTATACAAATATATAAGGAGTGTTACTTTACGAAAAAAATTGGGTTCCATAATATAGCTACCTTAATTTTAATAATTAATTATGTAATTTAAGGTATTTATGGTAATTCTAGTTCCAAATTATATTTCATCGAAGTTTGGAACTAGAAAATGTTGAAGGTGGAAATTGTTTTATCTTATGTATGTTTTGTGATTGTTGTTTATGGAAATTATTTTATGTATGTTTTGTGATTATTAGAAATGGAAATTGTTTATGTATGTTTTGTGATATTTGAAACTTTAAATTGCAATTGTTCGAAATGGAATTGTTGAAAATTGTTGGAAGTAGAAATTGTTTATGTATGATTTGTAATGGTTAAATTGAAATTGTTGGAAAATGTTAGAAATGAAATTGTTAGAAATGGAGATTGTTATGTGTGTATAATATAATCATATAAAATGAGTTATATTATACAAGTAGTTCAACTGATCCAATTTCCATTGATAATATTGATCTTTTGGCGGATTGGGTTTCTGAAGAACTGAATTTGGTATATGTCAATGAACTAGAAGATAATCTTGGATAGGAAAGCATTGACATGTCATTCGGTGCATTAAATTTGATTGATAATAATGATGAAGGTCCTCTCAATGATAAGGATTTTGTACCAAATGATAATCGGGATCAGTGCAGTTATAGTGAGTATCCTCCCATTGACAATTGAATTTCGTTCCAACTTTTTTTCATCTTCTTTTAGTTTTACTTATATTTGATGTTTATGTTAAATTCTATATATGCAATGTAATTGTAATGTTTTTGTTTCTAGTTTAACTTCTTCTTGATTGTTTCCTCATCATGAATTCTTTTTGTAAATTGTAATAGTTAAGGATATTTATTGTTCTTTTTATTGGATGTTTTGATGCAATTATTATTTATTAAAATGATGAAATTGTATTATTGTAATATTTTAAATACTTTGTATTATTCTTAATTTTATATTTGTATTATGAAGATTATCTTTTTTCATATTAATTGTGGTTATTATTTATGTATGAAATATTTAAAAATTATTGTTATTTCATATTAATTGTGATTATTATTTATTATTATGATTTTTGGAAATATAGTTGATATAAACTTGTAAAGTATACAGTACAACTATACAATATACCAATGTACTATTTTGCAAATTTTAAAAAATTTCAAAGACGATTTAATAAATTTAAAATTACCCGAAACGGTACCCAGTATTGACTAGTATCGGTACAGTACCGTACCAAAACCTAATCCAGTACTAAATTCGGTATAGTATTCACAACTTTGACTATTACACATAGAAAATGTTAACTATTTGGAAATACGATTGATTATATTTTTGTTTATACAATTACATGGACCTCCTCAACTTCTCCTCAATAGTCAATACTATTATATTAATTTTAAGAATATGTAACAAAATATTATTTTAATTAATAATTTACCAATACTATTATGCTAATTTTAAGAATATGTAGCAAATTATTATATTAATTAATTTTTTACTTTAAAGTTTAAAATTTAAATACTAACATGAATACAAGATTATTTAACATTCTCTTTCTAAGTTTTAACTTTTAAGTTGAAAATTTCAACTCATAAAACAAACAAAAAAATCATGCATAGTCATACCCGTGAATGAACCAAATCATAACCAACAAGATTAAAAAAATCATGCATCATTCACTCAACTCCAATCTAAATATCCAATTCCAACCCAAAACAAATCACAAATCCAATGCAAATCATAAATCACAAATCGGTTCAACTTCCAACCCATAGTTCCAACTTTCAACTTCCAACAATCCAACCCATTCACAATCATAATTCACAAATGCAATTAAGCAGGAAAAAATAATTAAAAACACACCCAAAAAAATTCTCAATGTATTTAGTTTAGGTTTTTGGGTCAGGTCAGGTCAGGTTTGGATCTGGATCTTTTCCAGATTTAGCGAGTGGAAACTCCAGAAGCGGTGGTGGCAGGCAGCAATGGACGGTGGTGGCAGGAAGAGAGTGGAGTGACTTGGAGGAGGGGACGACTGAAGCGGTGAAGCATAAAAATGCTTCCGTGTTGGCGACGCATGGAGGAGTTAAAGAGGGCTGTTGGTGCAGTGGTGGCATGGAGGAACCAAAGAGGGCGTGCGGTGTTATTGCCATTCGGAGAGGGAGAAGCAGCTGCTAGAGAGGAGAAAGAGAGAGAGAGTATGGAGAGTGTTTGGGAGAGAGAAATGAAAATGAAAAATGAGAGAGAGGATAGAAAGAAGATGGGTCCCAGGGGTCTTAGGTTAAATTTTTTGATTTTTTGCTAATTAGTCCCTGAAGTTTTCAAAACTCACGATAGCGACTGGTATACAACCGGTATTTTGAATACCAGCTGGTACCAGGCGAAAACTCTGGTATCAACCAGTACCCATGGCCAGTACCATTTTCACCAATACCATTCTGTTTTTTGGCCAATACGGTACCTTCTGGCTGATACTGGCCGATACGGAACGATATTCATGACCATGATTTTTAAATCTGTAAATTAATTTAATTTAGATTACGTTAGTTTAATTCCTAAAAAATTTATAAAAGTGTTTTCTAATTATTTGGAAATTGTTTTCAAAAGGTTTTCTTATTAAGAATAACTTTGGGAATTAGTTTAATTTTTCAAGGTGTTGAGTTATTAAATTAAATTAATTATCAATCAATTCCAAGATTAAATTAATTATTTTTCTTAATATGATTAAGATTACTAATTATATTAATTCCTAATTAATTAATTAGAAAAGTAGTTTCTAAAATTACAATTAATTAGTTTCAATTATATTGAAATTAATTAATTAGACTCCTTTAAATTAAGAAAAGTTTTTTCTTAAATTATCAAGAAAGTTATTTCTTAATTAAATTTATTTATTTCAATTTGATTGAGATAAATTAAATTTATGATTTTATTTGTTTAGAGAATTATTATTCAATTTATTTAGAAATTGTTTCTTTATTCATGAATAATAAGTCTCTTGATTTTTTAGAAAAAATATTTTTGATTAAAATTTGAAAAAAAAATTTCATTTATTAATTAAGAAAACATGCTTTCTTTAATATTTTTGAAAGTTTTCTAATTTATTAAAGAAAGATTTGCTAATTAATCAAGAAATTAATCTCTAAATAAATAATGCAAATCACTTTCTTAATTAAATTTAAAAGGTATTTTATTTAATTTTGAAAGTAGTTTCCTTTCAATATTAGAAAATAGTTTTCTAATTAAGGAAAAGTAATAGTTTTCTTATAGGATTAGAGTGTGCTACTAATATAATTTTCAAAAAAGAGTTTTTCTAAATTATAAGAAGTAAGAAGAATAATTTATTGAAAATTGTCTTCAATTAAATTTTATTAAAAGTAAGATAAATTGGAAATAGTTTCCAATTGGATTTGAAAATTGTTTTCAAATCAAATCAAATTTCTATTTGGAATAAGAATTTAGTTTATTTATGAATCAATGATTTTAATCTAATTTATTTTTCAAGGGAGTTGGAAATATTATTTTATATTATAAATATTAATAACTAGAATCAAATGAAACTTGATTTTTTATACATATAATTTGATTATAAGTGCATCAATTGCATACTTTATTTATATGGTTAATATATATACTGAATGCATGTTAAATTGCACGTTTTATATGTTTGATATTTTACATGCAACTTTGTATTTATGAGATGTATAAAATTAAAATCCCTCGTTAAAATATTAAGTACGATTTGAGAACGTGATTGTTGCCTTCTATTATTATAAGAATAAACCAGAGTTCTGTTTATTGAATGCTTGTTGAGAAGACTTAAGGTCACTTTAACTCAAATATGTTTAGTCTTATAATAGAGTTCTACTTAACTAAATTTGTGTGATTTGGATGAGCAAACTCATAATCATATGAATTTAGAGGCAGGGTTAAGAATAACATGTTAGATATGTTTTGGCAAGAGTTGTCACTTGACGGATCTATGAGTTATATGAGCTGTGATTGATAAAGTTGTTATATAAATAATTTAAGTTTGGTTTGTTAAGAAAACTCAAGATCAACTATAATTGAATGGGATCCTAGCCTACTAGAAAGATTAGAATAATTTTTTCGAATAGTTGTGAGGGCTATTATTTCGAATAAAATATTAGGAGTTACTAAATGTATGATTAAAGTCCTAATCGTATTTGGTAGTCATGACATATAATTAATTACTTGCTTTTTTTACATTTATATTTTGTTCTGAGTGGAATTTACCTTTTTTAGTATAATTGATACTAAATTAGTGAACCCAATTTCTTGGACATAGACATGAAGTTCTCAAAGTTAGAAAAGAAAATTTATGCCAATTACGTAATTTTGCTATAATCCATATTGAGGATTCGGTGACAAAGTTTTAAAGATGTGTCAAAGTTATATAAATGATAAAATGTATTGACATTTTGAGTTGACTAATGTCCCATAAACTTGGATGACAACATGTCAGATGTATGTTAATACCGTGATAGCAAGATATAAGAGGTTACATAGAGTAAAGCTGAAAGGTATAGTACCTTTTTATAATTGTTTCACTTAAATTAGCCTACTAAAAGTATAATTGTGGATTACAATTAAAGGCATTTGCTATAGTATGATAATAGCTATCATAAGAGGAAAAATGATTGCATGAATTTTCTTGCCTATAAGAGATATGATATAGATCATATGTATTTCTAGTTCATGCTTATGAGTATTTGATACTGAATTTAGATTCAACATTATTATTATGTTCAAAGCATGATAAGAAATAGATTGTTAAACAAAAGTAGTTGATCCAAGTTTATGCAAATAATTTGTACATAATGAATCAAAGGAGACTTATGATTAACATAAATGATAAGAATAAAAAGTTGGATAACCTAGACTATCCTTTTATGCCATATTGGTTAAATCAATATAACGAGAATTATAAAGTTACATGCAAGGATATGTGTATCCTTTTGATTATGAATCGTATGAAACTTGTGAAACTTATTAAGTTGAACAATAACCAAATCAACCTTTAGTGATAGGATGATAATGGTATTGAATTGTTAAATTTATATATATGATGTATTCGATGGAATAACAATTCATAAAAGGATAATACTTATATTTCATTATATTAATAATGACTTTATGTGATAGTCATATGTATTAAATAAAATAATCTAAGCAGAAATTTAGCATTGAGAATGCTGAAGCACTTCGATGAGATCCTTGTGGTAACTTTTAAATTTTCGGTTATCTATAGGGAATGAGATTCTCTAGTAAATGCCTTTATAACTAAATTCATAAGAGTATGAATTTATGTAAAGAGGAAAATATAATATGAGATATTGTATGATGCAATATTATTTCTTCTATAGCTATGCCTAATACTATAACTTACCTTCTATATTTCTAATTGAATCAATTAGCAAGATTTCATATTAGATATGAAACGCTAAGTTTTTGAAAGAGTCAAAGTTAATGATTTAAGGATGTAATACTTAGTTTAAGCATATATTATCCATTAAGTTTAGAACTAAATTAGATACTAAAGGTTATGATATATCCAAAAGGTTGGATATAATCTTACATACCTATTGAAAAAAATACTTTGTTTCAGTGTATACTTATTGGAGAATGGCTCTCAAGATAAGCAGTGGGAGTAAAATGAAATTTAAAAAGTTCAAATCTGATGACAATACATCCAATTGGAACTATTGCTTTTATCAATACATTTGATGTATAGTTGAAAGACTACAAGATAGTGAAAGGTTCACTTTCATAATGAATCAAAGAGTTTATTTTAGAGTTGATTGTGAATTTATTATGTCTACAAGAAGGTTAGTGGGAGTAAGGTTGTCCTCTTCAGTGGGAGTATGTTGATACATATTGCTCACATAGAACAATAATTCTAACTTTCAATTATTGGAAGCATAATTGTCCAAGAACAATTCTTATTGGATATGAAAAGATAACAACTTAATTTTAGGAATTAGATTTATAGAGATAGATTGGACATTGTTAACCTATTCTAAGTCTAAATACATAAATAATGTATTAAAGATGTTTAGTATTTGAGATATATATTAAAGATATCTATTACTTTATGTGTGAGTTGATATTTGAGTTCAAGATGATAAGGATAAAACTTTAGAAGTAAATCCTAATTGATGTTTATTTACTTAGAACAATATCATTTAGGATTGGAAAGGTTCCAATGTAGCAATTGGTTGCTAATTAAGCCATAATACATTTTTTATTAAGTGGAAATGATTAACTGAATCAATAAGTTCTTTAGTGAACTTGATATAGTTCCTTGCATTATTCAAGATAGTAATGTACTGTGGAATATTAAAGCAATTAGGCATGAAAAAGGAGCTAAGGTCTCATTAAAGATCTAAGTATGTATTTAGTCAATTTTTCTTAATTATGATGATAACTGAGATGGAAATTGTAAGATTTAAGTGAATGCCCACTATAGAGAATCTTATAGAATTCTCTCATTAAGTCATTGTCTCAATAGTAAAATAATCGTCATATATTGATAGGGTTGAGATACTTAAACGATTAGCTCAGTGCAAGTGAAAGATTGTTAGTATGTGCCCTACAGCCAACTGCTTTGGTTATAGTTTAGTAACAATTATTAAAGGCATTCTTCATCTTGTGCATGTTTAGATGTATATGTTAAAGTCCATGGGATAATTATACATTGCAAATAGAATTATAATGAGGTTATAATTATGAGATTTATATTGTATTTATGTATTATCCCTAAATTGTTCCTAGTCATTTTTCTATTAGTACTGGACATTAAAAGAATGTAAAAAGACTAGCACACGATATGTTTTTCCTTATGAATGAAGTAGTCAATCTTATAGGCTAAAGTATGGAGATACTTAAACAAACGTGTGTCCTTGTTAGAGACCAAGTTCACTGAACAGACCCGATATGAGAAATCTATTTGGAACATTACTTGTATATGTATAGAATTTTGATTGTAATGATTGTATAAGTGATCTTTTGACTTGAGGTCACCAAAATTATCTTGTATAGGGATTGCAATGTTTTGATACTACTTATAACTTATTTAATCATAAGTCGACCAATCGGTAGTCATTAGATGTAGTATGAACTATACGGAGGTAGTTGTATGATTAAGATATGATTCATTACCCTAAAGTAATTAGGGAGAATATTTTGTTCTTTTCGATTAGTATTGATTCAAGAAATCCTTGGCCAAGGTAAAATGACATTTTGTGAAAAGTTTACAAATGTCATTAATTGAATTGATAGTTAATGATGGAGAACTAATATGATTGAACTCAAAATAAAGTAGACATTAATTCCATGCTCTTTGTCTAATCGGAATATTGGATGATGAAAGGATTGAATTATACAAACAAATTATGCATGGAAAGGTTAGTCAAAACTAGTTTGACATTCTTAAATATTTGGACGGTCATGACATGTTGCTGGATGCCAACATATTTGGAAACTTAATGAGTCTCATATAAAGAATAGGTTGAAGAGAGCAAAGTTATTTTAATCAAGTTGGACTTAATTGTAAAGTTTGAGAAACTTTATGATTAAATATGAGATATTTAATAAATAAGGATTAAAATGAGATATTGAATCTAATTTAGGCATAATTAGTACTTAATTAGAATTATTTATAATTCTAATTAAAGTTTAATTAAAATTAGAATTTAATTTTAATTAAATTACTAAAATGTCCAAAACCTGCTATAAATAAGCTTAAGCTCTAATGAAGCTAACACTTCTTGCTTATCCCTCTTTGTAAGAGTTACAGAGTTCTTTTAACTTATTATGTGGATACTATTAAAAGTCTAAAATTTGTGCAGTTATGGTGATTGAGACGGATAGGTTTTGGAAACGGTCTGAGAGATATGACAAGAAAAAGTATTAAGCTTCAGAATAAGGTACGAATCAAGATTTATGTTTTGTTATGATTCATGTATTAATCATTTTATAAAATTAAAGTGGTCTTGGTTTTTGGGAAATCAAAATACGAAAAAGTTTCGTGATTATTCTATTGCGGTTGAGATCAGATCCGAACCTGATTTCCTAACATTGGTATCAGAGTTGACTTTATTTCTATATTTGATTAAAACATGATTGATTGTTATTGATCAGATTTGGAATTGAAAATCAGATCAGATTAGATTCTTGAAGGAACCTAAAAGAAAAATCAGTGTTCTAGAAATTTGTTCCCATCCTTTATTCTGGTTTCTGGAATGCGAATAATTGATTACTGTTCCAGTAGTGTGAGTGCCTTACGATTATGTTGGGTATTGGCTTCGTGTTTTTATTGGAGAATCTGGAAAACTGGTTTAAGTAAACAGTTACGTGTGTTGTGAATGGGAGTCGTGTTTTTATGGTTTCTAAAAAATAAAAACTCCTAGTGGAAACCTCTGGAACTTACAGTCATATTCCATAACAGAATGGAGTCACATAACATAAAAACAAGACAATTGTAAAGATGGCTCGAAGTATGTTGAAAAGGAAAGGTATTCCTAATAGCTTTTGGTCTGAAGCTGTTACTACTGCAACATATATTCTCAATTTCTCACTAACAAAAGTTGTTCACATCCAGACTCATTTTGAAGCTTGGCATAACCAGAAAACCATACTAAATCATTTCAAAATATTTGGATATATTGTTCCCCCTTAAGAAAGAGACAAGTTTGAAGAGATAGGAAAGAAGTTTATTTTTATTAGTTATAGCAATGAGTCTAAAAGGGTATCAACTTTTTGATCTAGTACGAAATCAACTTGTGCTTTCAAGATATGTGGTATTTGATGAAGAATGTGTATGGAAATGGGAGATAGTAACCTTAAGTCCTTCCATGTCTCAGATTTGCTCAATTTGGTAGTTACCCTACCATAAGTGAAAGCTTTAAAAAATGGTGGTACAACTCAACAAGTTGAAAATACTCAAGGAAGTGATGATGATCTTGATGAAGGAACTCTACCAAGAAGTTAACGAAATCTAAGTGAAATTTATAAATCATGTCTATAGATTTTCTTTACTGTGGCACCACAAGATTTTGAAAATATTGCGAAAGAATTTTGGATCAATCTTTAGACCTTCGCCCTACTCTGACAAGTACTTTCTTGTACAAATAGTTTATTGCTTTGTTTTGCTATAAGATTATGTATCACTATGTCCCTTGTATATGCCATGAGATTCGTTGTTAAGAAGCTAGTTTAGGACAACCTTTTTCAAACCTTAGGGTACATAGGAGTTTCTCTCTAATATCACATATTGGAGATGACAAACCTCATTTTTGGATCGTGAAATATTCTGAAAGTGCCTATTATTTCTCTCTGACCAAATCTCTTTGATTGAGGAGGTGAAAGATATGATGTATATCTGTTTATTGTAGCTAAACACGTGGCTCAGCTTCAGAAGCCAATTAAAAGCATCTATGAAGGTATTCCCTGCATTAGAAACAATGTGCATATCTTAGATCTTTTCCCATATGTACTAGGAAAAAGGACATAGGAAAAAACAAACGATTTTTGGATTCTTTCTCCTTCTTACAGAGGACATAGGGAGAGTTGGTAGATATATGATGTAGTTTGTCCAATGTGTTCAATTTATTTGGCACTGGAAGCCACAAAAGAATGGAGTAGCTAGGCATGAGAGACTCGTGCCAAATAATAGGAAACTAGACCATCCTTGAATTATCCTGATTTTGCCAATTTTTTTAATTTTGCAATACTGAAGATGTATGGAGGTAGATTAATACATTGAAAAGGTATCTTATCTACCCAAATCAGGTTGGTAATTAGGAGTAAGATGTAGCAAATCCGAGGGGATATTCCATTTGCCCTTAAGGATGATTGAATTGGTTTTAAAGCTGGTAGGAGGTCCATTCCAAGATTGAAAAGTTTGTGGAATTCTAATTAGAAGGTCATTACCAGTCCAATTATCAAACCACAAAAAAGGCCTCGTCTTCATTTCCAACCTTACAAAAAATCAAGGGTTTTAAAATAAGTCTTAATTTCAGAAGTTGAATCAAATACCAAGAAAAGGAACATTTTATTAGAATAGACCAACGATTGGATCCTTTAAAGATATAACTATGAACTATCTGATCTATAGTGATTTCTTATCCAATAAGATATTCCATAAATTTTTAATCAAGGCTAATCTGTTAAAGGTTCTAATAGAGGTCGATTCTAAACCTCTCTTCTTTTCTTTTGCATATCTCTAACCATTTAACCTAGACAAAGTTACTTTTCTAGTTTAACTTAAAATGACTTGTTGGACTCGATACAAACTTTATGATGTTTTTCCCTTTTCACTTTGAATTTTGATACTTTATAATTATATAAAAAAATTCAATAAAATTTTAACTTATTTATATTTATTATTAGAGATGATATTTGGAGATTATATTGATAGTTGTGAATTTTTTTGACTCGAAGAGCAAGTCGTTCCTTGTTACATTAGGAGATTAACACACCTTGATGTCGCTTTAAATCAACATAACTTGTACAATCAAAAGTCACCTTATTGACCTTTCATCAATTACAGCTGCGAGATTTTCTACACATCTCAAAGCAAAATGAGCTCTAATCTTCGACTTAACCGTTGGCAAGGAGTCTTTCCGTTCTAATGTTACAATACGCTTTAGTAATAGAATCGTGACTTGATGCACCAAAGAAAAACCCAAATGAAAGAAGAAGGAACTATGAATTGATGGAATTAGCCGATAGCATCCTTGCGTATGATTGATGACAATGCATGGCAAATAGAGCTTTACACTTAACGTAAATAGGGGGATTCATGAAAGATCTAGCCAGGGTTGGAGTCATCGACGTGTAAAACTCGCAGCTGATTTTTCCCAAAGACCCAAAAAAAAAAAAAAAAAAGGAAAAGGAAAAAGTTGGAAACAGAGTGTATGCGCGGCCTTTGGAGCACTTTAATAGCCGTCTACATTTGATAATCAAAATTTCAGCCACCGTGGAAGCAACCAAAGACGTAAAATAAATCAAATTCCAACATAATAGGAAAGTCATCTATGCTACGACCCTTGCGTAACAGGACCATGTAAAAGGAAGAAGCGGCGTCTTATGGCTCATGCCCAGGATTTCAACCTGTATTACACTGGAAACGGATGCTGGAAACACTACTCAGGAATATTCCACAATACTAAAGATGTAAGAAATCCTACCCTCTTCAAAGCGAAAATAAGTACCAAAACTCAAGCGGTAATGTAGAAACTACAAGGCATGAAACAAATCCACAAAACCAGTCACAATGAGGAAGCATCAGAGAAAAAAACACTTGAATAGATGCACAAAGAAAGTAACATTTAGAAGAATTTGAGTATCCTTTATGTGAAAATAAAGGAGATGAGACTCCAGGTTTAAGGAAAATATCCAAGTACATTCAAGTAAAAGCATACCGAAAAGGTCCAGATGATCAAGTTCATGGAAACATCATGGTCAAGAAGATCAAAAACACAGTATAAAACAATAGCCTTGCGTAAAATTGAAGGAGAGAAAGGCCAAGTTAATCAACTGGCAAGTGGATGGTTATGAATGTACTCAATAGCAAGATTACAGGAGTCAATCTTATCAGCTTCCTTATCAGGGATTTCGAGCTTGAATTCCTCTTCAAGAGCCATGACAATCTCGACATTGTCCAAGCTATCTAGGCCCAGGTCCTTTTGAAAATGTACATCAGGAGTGACCTGCAGAGAAATGCCGGAAAGCTATAGCATTTAACACGTGGGGCTGGAGATGTATTGGTCGAGCGAGCAAGCAAGCAAGCAAGCAAGCAAGCACAATAGGAACTGAATCTAACATGGTATTATTATTATATAGAACATAAGAAGGATCGATATGAACAAAAACCCTAATTAATACATCAATTACAAGAAAGAAGTAGGAATTAGAAATGAAGTGAAAGTTTAGGGGGAATGTAATAGGGGTAAGTAAGGAAATAGAAGAAACCTTAGAAGGATCGACTTTAGGGAAGGACTTGACAACATCCAGGACTCTATGAATAACTTCTTCCTTGGCCAAATGGTCATCATGGTCAGATGACATAAAGCGGGCGACCGAGCCCAGAGGATCCCAATTGGATCGGATTAGGGCAACAGGAACCCGCAAGTGGCAAAGCAACGCACCTCTCAAAGCCGAAGCCATGTTAGATAGGTAGAAGACGCGCCGGTGATGAAGAAGAAGAAGAAGCAGAAGAAGAAGAAACTGAATATTTATTTTGTAGGAGGACTGGACTGGACTGAACTGGCTTGGGCTGGACCGAGATGGGTGATAATAAAGTTAGGAAGAGGGCCATGGTACATGGATATACCTCCACCACCAACCCCCAATTTAATTAAAAGAGCCGGAGCCGGAGGAGAGATCCAGATCCGTTCTCTGATTTCTTCACATTCAACCGGAGATCCTAAATTTCTTCATTCTTCTTCTTCTTCTTAATAATAATAATTAATATTAATATCAGTATCAGTTATAATAATTAGATTAGATGGCTCCTGTCTCAGCACTTGCAAAGTACAAGTTGGTGTTCTTGGGAGATCAATCTGTTGGCAAGACCAGCATCATCACTCGCTTCATGTACGATAAGTTCGATAATACCTATCAGGTCCTCTCTCTCTCTCTCACTCCGACTTCTACTCCTGGGTCTCTTTTTTCCTATTTCCTTTGCATCTTTGCTTCCCTTCATTCCCTAATCTGTGTATCTACTAGGCCACCATTGGTATCGATTTCCTATCCAAGACCATGTATCTCGAAGATCGAACTGTTAGATTGCAGCTATGGTATGTGCCTTCTTTTGACCCTTTGCTTTGGTATATCATTATATTGTCAAGCTGATGTGCTTACTATTTTAATTTGAGTTACAGGGACACTGCAGGACAGGAAAGGTTCAGGAGTCTCATTCCTAGCTATATTCGCGATTCCTCCGTAGCTGTCATTGTTTATGATGTGGCTAGTATGTCCTTTATTCTCTCTTCTTAGATTCTTCTTTACTTCGTCATATTTCTCACTGTTTCTTATTGCTTGCTACCCACCTCTAGGTAGACAGTCTTTCCTCAACACAGCTAAGTGGATCGAAGAGGTT
This sequence comes from Erythroxylum longipes, assembly GCA_027563885.1. NCBI lineage: Eukaryota > Viridiplantae > Streptophyta > Magnoliopsida > Malpighiales > Erythroxylaceae > Erythroxylum > Erythroxylum longipes. The sequence continues at coordinate 12,030,600 of JAOQMS010000001.1, read as the reverse complement.
CGCACCGAGCGTGGAAGCGATGTCATCATTGTGCTGGTTGGAAATAAGACTGATCTTGTTGAAAAAAGGTCATTTTTCCCATTTTCTTTTACATTTTGCTGCTTCACTACTTTTCTTTTTCATACATGTTTATGTCATTTGTGAATTTAAAATGCGCGAATGATTGTGCGCAGATCTAGAGAGCATTTTATTTCAATATTTGCATGTATAAGAGATATATACTTCTCTTGAAGGGGTTGGATTTGTGTTTTCAGGGCTTAGAATTTACCGAGTCCTTGTTTACTTGCTCATTAGTCAATAATTCCTAGATTTTAGGAGTTTGTTAGTAGGATTGATTCGTTCAAGTTGGTTAATTGTGCTGCTGTTCAAAAGAAGATAAGTAGGGGTTCAGTTTCAGATGTAAGTCTATTTAAAAGCTAAGATTGTTTTCATTTGTGAATATATAGAAAATGTCGTTCCCATTTTAACAATATGGTATCAGAGCTCCCACTGGGCCTGAGGAAAAAAAAAGAAGGAAGCAGCAACGTTCTTGAGTGATACACAGAAAGATGAGTGAAGAGAAGATGAAAGTTCCTCTCTTCGATGGTCACTACTATGATCATTGGAGTGAATTAATGGAGAATCTGTTGAGATCAAAAGGGCTATGGAGCTTGGTGCAGAATGGCTTTAAAGAGCCAACTGCTGAGGCACTGCTCACTAACTCACAGAGAGAGCCGCTCGAAGATGCAAGAGCCAAAGATCATAAAGTAAAGAGGTATCTCTTTCAAGCAATCGATTTGAGTGACGTTTGAGCAGTTATCTGATAGACACACAACTAAGAGTGTGTGGGAGTCCATCAAGAGCAAGTTTGGAGGGAATGAATGTGTCAAGAAATCAATTCTTCAAAAATTAAGGAGGGATTTTGAAGTGTTGGAGATGAAGAATAGTGAAAGCATCTCCGAATATTTTGTTCGAATTATGGCAATAACAAACAAGATGAGAAGCAATGGAGAGGAGATGCCAGAGTCAAAGGTGGTGGAAAAGGTTCTCAGAACTCTCACAGAAAGATTCACATACGTTGTGATATCCATAGAAGAATCCAAGGATATTGAGTCCATCGATGAACTACAAAGCTCATTTGTAGTTCATGAGCAGAAGTTTTAGAGGCATGACGAGGAGAAGATCAAGTCTTGAAAGTGAGTCATGAGTACAGATATGGAGTAAGAGGTCGTGGAAGAACAGCATGAGAGGAAGAGGACGAGGCCGAAACAGACAGATGGTCAACAAAGATGATGTGAAATGCTTCAAATGTCATAATCTCGGTCATTATCAGTATGAATGTCCAGAGTGGAACAAGGAAGCTAACTATGCCAGGTTTGATGAAATTGAAGAGCTGCTGTTGATGTCTTCGATAGAAGAACGTGAAGCAGAAAGGCTTGATGTCTGGTTCTTGGACTCAGGATGTTCTAATCACATGTGTGGAGACAAGTCTATGTTTTCTAGCCTAATTGATAAGTTCAATCATTCAGTTAAACTTGGAAACAATACCAGAATGCAAGTAGCAGGAAAAGGGAGTGTTAGACTGATTGTGAAGGGAGCTATTTTTTTGATCAGTGATTTATACTATGTACCCGAACTCAAGAATAATCTCTTGAGCATAGGGCAACTCCAAGAAAAGGGTTTGGCCATTCTGATTCAAGGAGTGTGTAAAATCTTTCATCCAGAAAGAGTTCTACTAGTTCAAGGTGTGATGAGTACTAACAGGATGTTTGTTTTGATAGCACAAGTTAAATCTTCCTCGAGTATGCATCCTGTCAGCTGCTTGCATACAAATTCCATGAATTTGTCACAGCTTTGGCATGAACGATATTGTCATCTAAGTTGTAAAGGTTTGAAGACACTTCAAGATAAGAAGATGGTACGTGGCTTACCTCGGTTTGAAGCATCAGACTTTATCTGCACAGATTGTCTGGTTGGCAAGCAACACAGGAATGCAATTCCTAAACAGAGTTTGTGGAGAGCAAGAGAAGTCTTGGAGTTTATTCACTCAGACATCTGTGGTCCGATCAAACCAGCTTCTAATGGTGGTAAAAGGTATATTTTGTGCTTTATAGATGATTTCAGTTGTAAAGCATGGGTGTATCTACTTGTTGAGAAGTCAGAAGTCCTAAGTTGTTTCAAGTTGTTCAAGAATCTTGTCGAGAAAGAAACAGGGAAGATGATTAAATGCTTGAGAACAGATAGAGGTGGATAATTCAACTCAAATGCTTTCAAAGATTTTTGCAAAGAGCATGGAATTCAGAGACAACTTTCAACTGTTTACAGGCCACAACAGAACGGGGTTGCTGAGTGCAAGAATCGGACAGTCATGAATATGGTGAGATCTATGTTGTCAGCACAAAAGGTTCCTAAAAGTTTCTGGTCTGAAGCTGTGATCTGGATGTTTTATGTTCTAAACAGAAGTCCTACCTTAGCTGTCAAGGATGTAACACCAGGAGAGGCATGGAATGGAGTCAAGCCTTCTGTGGAACACTTTTGAGTTTGGGGCTGCATAGGTCATGTTCACATACCAGAAGCTAAGAGAGAAAAACTTGATGACAAAAGCTTTCCTTGTGTTCTTATAGGGGTGAGTGAGGAGTCTAAAGCTTACAAATTATTTGATCCAAAGAATAAAAAAGTAATAGTGAGTAGAGATGTGGTGTTTGAGTGAGGAAGAAAAAAATTGGGATTGGGGGGAGAATGATGATATTGGGGACAAATTGGTTTGGAGTGATGATGAAAACAGTGAACAGGGAGATGAAGAGAGAGCAGAAAGGATTTGAAAGAAAACAGTAGTGATGCATAGGAGAGTGAAGAAGGGTCGTTGAGAGGAAACACAAGCAATGGAATTAATATTATAGGAACAAGGGAGGGACGAGTACGAAGGCAGCCGTCTTATCTTAATGACTATGTTACGGATTGGAGCTTGCAAAACTAACTGAAAAGGAGACAAACGTGATGGTGATGGAGCTCAATATGGTGGAATTGGACAACTCATCCTTCAACATTTGAAGGAGCAGTGAAGAGTGAGGAATGGAAACACGTCATGGATGATGAAATAAGAGCAATTGAAAGGAACCTGACTTGGAAGCTTACTGAATTACCAAAGGGAGCTAAATGTATTGGTGTCAAATGGATTTATAAAACAAAGCTCAATGAACGTGGAGAAGTAGACAAGCTTAAAGCTCGTTTAGTGGCAAAAGGTTAATCCCAGAAGCATGGGATGGATTTTAATGAAGTATTTGCTCCAGTGGCTTGAATGGATACAGTGAAAATGGTCATTGCTAAGGTTGCTCAGAATGGCTGGAAAATATTTCAGCTTGATGTTAAATCGGCTTTCTTACATGGAGCATTGCAGGAAGATGTTTATGTTGTAAATATCTGTTACATGTGAACATAAATCAGGAATAATGGTTAGAATCCCTAGAATTAGCTCCTTAGAATC
>JAOQMS010000001.1:11995093-12024900 GCA_027563885.1 Erythroxylum longipes | reverse complement strand
ACCTCTACAACGTAACTCTCTATTTGTTCTTTTATACTTTTATTCATAATGTCAATTTTCATACGTGCATTGCTTTCTAAAGCCTTGTTCATATTAAATTCCACTTGATCTTCACCAATCTGAAGTGTCAGTTTTCCTTCATAAACATCAATTAATGTTTTCCCTGTATTCATGGAAGGTCGCCCAAGAATCAATGGACAGTTGTTATCCTCCTTAAAGTCCAGAACCATAAAGTCCACATGAATAATGAACTTGTCCACTTGCATTAAAATGTCTTCCACCACTCTAAACGGTCTTTTAATAGATTAATCAGTTAACTGAATTAGCATTGACGTTTACTTGACCTCGCCGAACCTTAATTTCTGGAAGATCGACAAGGGCATAATATTGATACTTGCCATTAAATCGTAAAGACACTTTATGAATTCAAATTTACCAACTACACAGGTATTGTGAAACTCCTTGGATCTTTCAGCCAAGATAACATCTGCCTAGTTTCTATTAAACTATAGGTGTTTGTTAAAGCTACCATTAGGTTATCTTCCCAAGTACTCTTCTTCAATAATATGTCTTTAAAAAACTTATCATATTTAAGCATGTGTTCTAAAGCCTCGACGAATGAAAGATTTTTTCTATTCTCAGATGGTTATCTATTGTCTACTTCAATCATTCCTCCTTAGAGAGCTATTACTGGCCATTTGTTCAATTAATAGCTATTACTGGCCATTTCTTCAATTAACTCTTCTGCTTCATCAACAGTCTTTTATATAAGTGATATGGCCGATGCTGCATTTATGGTACCTCTCCTGAGTAGATTAACTCCATTGTAGAAGGTTTGCAAAAGAAATTCTTTTGGTAGGTTATGGTGTGGACACCTCCTTTGCAAATCCTTATATCTCTCCCGTACCTCGTAAAGTGATTCCTCATCACTCTATTGGAGGTTTGTGATTTTTTTTATCATCTTTGTAGTTTTAATAAGGGGAAAATACTTGTCTAGGAATGTATGTACCAATTTCTCCCACTTTGCAACATTCGAGGGACTGAGAGAATGATACCAATCCTTGACTCTATCCCTTAACGTAAAGGGGAAAAGCCTTATCCTAATAGTTTCTTCTGACATCCTATGATATCGAAAGGTATCACATATTTCAAGGAAGTTCACTGTATGTGTATTAGGATCCTTATTGGACAGTCCATAAAATTTCACATTTGTTTGCAACAAGTTTAGTAGGGCTGACTTAATTTCGATTGAAGGTGCTTGAACAAGAGGTTTAGCAACACCTTGATTGGTTGCATTAAATCCTGGTCTTATGAAATCCATAAGTGTCTGAGGTTGGTTCTTCCTTTTTGAAACCCTTAATGAAATTCCTCAGCCATCGGTTCTTCAATTTCTTATTCTTTGGGTTTGGCTCTTTGAATGGCTCATTCTAAGTAAGTAATGTCGAGTGCTAGGGTTTCAGCGATCCGACTTGAACTTCAAGTGACTGTTGTGTTCATGCAAATGTACAGACACAAAAGTGATGAGAACACCTTAGACTACAGAACTAAACTAATCCTACTAACACTTCAACAACAGTGCCAAAAACTTGTTGGGGTAATTTTTAATCTATTTAAAACCCTCAATAGGTCATACGTGTAGTATGTGAGGTGTCAATCCCTCAAGGAATTGTTAAACTAATCTAATTTTAAGTTATCTAAGCCCTAAAGAATTAGTAAAATGAAAATAAAAATTGCACAAAAAAGTAAACAATTGAAGATGATTGATTGAAATTAAAATGTAAAATTTACACACAAAGAATCAAATTAAGCTCCACCAAATTAACAATGGAAATCACATAAGGAAGATTAGCCAATTATGAGATGGGGGATTTATCCTACCATCAAATGCTAACATGATTACTTTTGAGTTAATACAGTATTGGTCCTAGACTTTCGAAGGGTGGATTACTCTCTCTAGAGTTATAATCATTAAACCCTAAATCATAACCCCTAACTGAATTATAGAATTTGCAATCTCTTAATTAATAAAAAAATTACAAATCCAATCAAATATTAAGCCCACTAATAGATAACCAAGTCCTTACACGAGATCTCTCTTCGTCTAAATTCTTAATGTCATTATTTACATGATTTATTAGATTATTTAACTCTCGTTACCCAATCTGATCATTTTGTTATCAGTTCACTCTCTCAATTTGTTACCAAAGCATGCAAATACAACAAATAACCACAACACCCAATGTATTAACATCGAAAGAAATCACATTAACATTGATTCAAGAGCAAATCCTTAAAGAAGTTTAGAACATCATCATCAAACCCAAATCCATCATTATCAAATCCATCTTATACATTCAAAAGAAAGAACAATAAAGATGAATGAAATGTCACTTGGAATGGTCGGAATAGATCGGGAAGATAGCAACACTGCAACCTTTCTTCTCCTTCTCCCTTTCTCCTCATTCTCTCTTCTTCTTCCTCTCTTCTTGGATCTTTCTCAAAGTGGTAGGGTTAGAGCTCCCTTTAGGATTCTTTCTCTTTCTTTATACAGTATTTTCCATTTTAGATAAACCTTTTTCGACTCCAAAAATTCCCAAATGTCCCTCGATAAGTCGCGTTCAGGACGCTATCTGCGTTGTCTGTTGCACTGGCTGCAATTATGGCCAAGATTTTTTTCTCTGTCATGATCATGGCAGAAGGAGCCAAGATCTTGGCAGATCCTCCATGCTTCTATCACAATGATCATAGGCCTAGGCCTTGCTCTAGGCTTCCACCAAATTCTCTATGTTCTTCGATGTTTGATCTGAAACACTAACAAACACGTCAAAGCGCCTCAAATACACCAAATTTAAGTTCAATAGCAGGCTCTAACCCATAAAACACTCAAAACATAAATGTATTACTAAATAACACAATCCTAACCTAAACATGCACTAATCATTCAATTTAACACTAAACATATATTAAACTACCCATTAAATGTTATGTAATCTACCACAATCAATTTCCTTTGTTCAATTTTGTTTCAAATGGAAAGGAATGCAGATTTTAATTGCGATGGAAATTGTATTTTAAGCAATTCAAATGAATAAATAAAATAAAAGGAGTTAAAAGAGAAAGATTGTACATAGATTTATACTAGTTTAGTAATGACCCTTGAATAAACAAATACTTTGAATGCTCAAAAACTCTTTTAAATTTTGATCATGAGTTAAAAAAACACTATTAAAATCTCCAAAAATAAAATAAAGGACTATGTGTACCCTAAATAAAGTAAAAAAATCATTATAAACAAAAATGAGTCATTGTAACAAATAATTTCTACATTATTTAATCAACCTAATCCATGTTCGATTGACATATGCTTGGAAACTAAAAACAAAAAAACTTTATATCTTTCTCTCTAAGGTTTTGGTCAACCTAATAAAAATTTTGTTTGATTGATTTCTTTCTTCTTTTTTTTCATGTCTCCTTATAAGTAGATTGAAATCTCAGTAAATTGAACATCATTATTATGTAACTTTCAAAACCCTTGTACAAGTCTACCTAATTCATTTTTTTAGAAAATAAATAATGAATTCGTTAAATAAGCTCAAATAAATTCTGTAGGTACACTACAGAGTTTAAGTTGCATAATTTATGAACCATAGGAGCAATCAACTCTGACATTCCCTAAAGCAAACCTTGAACTAAATCTTGAAAAGGTTTAGAAGAATATCACTGCTATAATTTTCAAAGGTTGGTTAGTTTAAGACTCATGGATCTAGTGATATCTTTGGCAATTACAACTATAGCAATTTTATTTAATAGTCTTTGTATGGTGGTAACAAGATTGGTTTCTCCATTGCCAAAAAATTGTTATTTCATTTCAATCCGTATGTTATAAACCAATGCTCTAAATGCTAGCCTAAACATCCTTTGATCCTTTAGTTTAAAATTGGATTATGGTGGCCTGGTTGATGATATTAGAGTAGAAGTTAAAATGGAGATAAAAGAACTTGAGAATGTGTTTCCATAGAATGAAAGAGAATTTATAGTTGGAAAATGGGTGGTCCAGGTCTTCAATGCTAATTTGATAAAGTGCACATTTTGTATCCATAGTAGCAAACTTAACTACATCTTTAATGGCCAGTTTTCTTTCAAAAGCAAGCCACAATATAAAGGAAGTGGAAGAATAAGGCTTGAGTCCTATACCTACTAATCATAGTTTGAGGCCTTATAAGAAGCTCTTTATATAAAGAATTTATGAATTTTAAAAAAAATTTCACGTGCCCATTGAATTAAGTCCTGTATATAGGACTTAAAGGAATATGTGGGATCTTCTTCATGATTTTTTTAAATCCTCTAATAGAGTGAGTAGACTAGATCCATCTGTTATTGCTTATAAATGCTTATACCTTATTATCAACATAAACAATTAATTTGAGGGCCTAGAAATCATGTGATTAGTGTAAAGGCCCTATGTTATATTAGTTACAAAATAAGAAGAATGTAACTCTTCCATGCCCAATTTTATGTATGGAAGATAAATTCACTAAATCCCTTGCTTAAAATATTTGTCTTAAGGTCTAATGAGTGTTAGAATTTGTCCTTACTAACCAAATGATTTCCCCTTTATAGCAATATAAGTAAATTCATTTCAACCATAGAGCTTCTTTATAAATGCATAGCTTCCAAAATCTCTTAATATATAGAAATTTTCTTATAAGTCTAGCTAAAAGGGCTAAATGAAAGCATCAATATATGAGGTGATTGATCAATACAATGAATATAAATTAAAGACTTCCTCTATATGAAAGGTCCTATTGCACCAATTGTTTAGTCTTTCATGAATATAGCCTATTAGTGGAGAGCATTGTAATTAGGTGAGCTTCTTTTTGGTAATATGAAAACCTAAGTAAGGTAACTATTGGTGTTTGAAGCCCTTAAAGTTAGTAGGTACTTTTAAGATGTCACTATAACCAGTTAAAACATGTAAATATTCTTAATTAGGTTAACTTGATAAAGACTTAAAAAGCTCTAAGGAGTTGATCAGTAGCTCAATTGATAAAGGAGTAACCCCATAGAGAAGTAAGAGATCATCTGAAAATGAGAGATTAAAGATGCCAAGTTTATTACATTTTTAGTGAAATTTAAACCTAGGTTCTAATAAACATTTCCATACTGAGGGAAAAATAAATAGGGTGACAAAGGGTTTCTATGTCTTAGTATTCAAATTTCTCTAAAGATATTTGTAGGTTCTCCATTCATCAAAATTGAGTAAGGGAAAAAGAGATAAATTTCCTTACCTAATTGTTAAACCTAATAGGAAAACTAATAGCATTCACTGAGCTAAATAAGAAGTTCTAGTAGTCAAATGCCTTAAAGAAATCAATATTTAAGGCATAACTTCTAATTTTTTTCCTTTTGTGGTAGTATTTGAATAATTTTTAGGCAATCAACATGTTATGCTCAATGCTTCTTCCATAAATGTAAGCTCTATAGTAAGGATTTATGATCTTTGTTAGCACTTTCTTAAGTCTATTTGTGAGTTTTAAGATGACCTTATAGATAACATTGTAATATAAAATAGGTTTATAATCAGGCAAAATGGAACGATTAACAGCCTTAGGTGAAGCATATATAAGTTTCGATCAATTTATTTAGAAGATTTTAACTATTGAAGAATTCCTTTACTATATTGATAACCATGTCACCCATTAGTTCCAACATTCTTTCAAGTAACTTGGCAATGAATCCATCCGAACCAAGGATTTTATTAAAATGTAAGGTAAACCTTATTTCCTTGATTTCATCTATAGTAACATTCTTGAGAAGATCATGTCCAAATTGAATAGGAAAAGGGTTAGTTAAATAGTCTCTAAACTATTTAAGCAAAGGAATTGCCTCGATTTATATTCCTAGCAATTTCTTAAAGTGCTTATAGGCTATTCCTTTAGTCCCTCTTGATCATTTATATCTATTCCTTTGGAATTCTTTAAGGATGTAATTTTATTCAAGTTCCTGCTAGTTTACATGGAATTGTAATTAATATTTTTTTCCTTTCTCCATCTCCTAAAAAAATTCTTGATTTTTATTTCAATTGATAATATTTGCTTTCCAAAGTAGCTTCCTAGTGTGTTAGGTTTACATTCTCTAGATTTTTGAGTGGTGGATTAGTGGGGTTGATTCTTAAGTAATATTGGCTCTTGTCGAGAGCATTTAAAGATGTAATTTTCTGTTTTAGTATGGGATTAGGTCTCTTCTTATGAATTTGAATAAGTTCTACTTGAATAGCCTTTAGCTTTTTCATATAAAAGTAGGCTTAAAATCTAGTAACTTCAACACTTAACCTTTTAAGAATTGTTCCTTTCAATCCAGGATGTTCTAATAGATCATTAATGGAAAAAAAGGGTTTTCCTCTAATTATATATAGCTTTAGTTTGGATTACAATAAGAATATGATAAGATATAATATAGTTGCAAAAGTTAGCAAAACTTAAAAGGAAAAGAAGTCATCCAGGATGAGTTAACTAAGCATCTATCTAGTTTCTTTTATATAAACCAACTCCCATTTTATCTATTATTCCAAATGAAGAAGTTACCTATGTATCTCAAGTCATTCATCCCTGGATCTACAATGAGGATAGAGAAGTCCTATTTATATGCTTCATCTTTAGCTTGAGACCATCTACCTATTAAAAGGAAGGGTACAATAAAAATCACCTACTAATAGCTAAAGAGTAGTGGAGCTCACCTCAAATGAAGCTAGATTAAACCATATTGTCTTCTATAGAACTCTAGTTTAGTAGTATAGATAACAATGATATTCAATGATGATTGGTAATGAGTTAATAGAACCTTACAATCAATGTATTGATCTAAGAAGCTCCAATGTTGTAGCTGGAAGACTTAAGGGTCAAAAGAGAATATGGTTCTCCCATTATAGTGAGATCTATGGTTACTAAAGGTGGTCCAGTATCTATTTAAGAACTAAATTCCCTTTTAAAACTGAGCAGTATTTATTTTGGTTGCAACCAAACCAATGAAATGAGACTTGTTAAGGGCTAAGAAATCCTTAGAATTTTGCTAATTGGTTTAATTAAAACTAATGAAAGCTAATTTTTATACGAGACATACCTATATAAATAAATTTTATATAACACAATATCTCATATTATATTTTCCTCCTCACATAAATACATACTATGGTGAAATTTAGTTGCGGAGTTAAGAAAAAGTAAAACTCACAACATCAATCTTATTAACATGATTGTGGATTCTCAATTCTTAATTTCCACCTAGATTTAAATACTTTAAACTCCTCAACATTTTAAATCAATATTTCATTTAATACCTGTAACTCTATCATGTAAATTAATTAATAAATTTAACAAATATAAGTATTCATCCTTTTATAAATTATTATTTCATCCAATAGATTATATGTATAAGATTTAACAATTCACTAGTATAATCTTCCTTTCACTAAAGGTTAATTTCGTAAGCCTTTAACTTAATAAGTTTACAAATTTTTTACAATTCATAATCAAAAGATACATATATCCTGTGGAAATTTATGATTCTTATTATAATAATTTAACCAATATAGCATAAAAGTATAGTCTTAATTATCTAAATTTTTATTAAAAAATGGAATTTAATTAAGCTATAAAAAAGGATGGAACAAGTTGATATTAGAACAAAGCTCAAAAACATAGTAGCATATTATGTTACTTAGCCCATCAATTGTTACAAAACAAAATTCTAACTAATGCTCTATATGTCAATACAATTTGGATATAAAGATAGCTTTTCATAAAAGGTAATTATATAAAGTATAACAACAATGACTAGCTCTTTAATAAATTGCTCCCATCTTCTTTCCTTGTTATAGAAAATGCACCTATTTCTTTCAACCCCAATGTGTAGCACTAAATAAGACAATGCAATATAAAAACACTAGTTAATGTCTTTCTTAACATGTTGTAAGCTTTCAAACCAATTGATAATTTGTTACCATTCATTTAGAGAATTGATGATGGAAAATTTGTGAAGAACTATTTTCTAGGCTCCATTAGTAAAGTTTCATTATAAAGAAAAGATATAAAGTATTCTCCATTTGGCTTCTACAAAGACTACAACAGTTTGTTAAATAGATAAATTTGTTCAATTTGTTAGTGGTTAGTAATATATGCTTTATAGCCCTCTATAATGTTGTAGTAGCTCTAGGAAGATTATATTTGAACCAAACCATTACACACATATGAGGTTTTGTTGAAAATTTTTTTGCATGATACATTGTTGAAGTTTCCATTAGGGATTAGACACTACCAATTCTTATCAAGTTGATTTACATTTAGCACCAATTTGTCGACCTCCTTCTGCATATTCCTATCATTTATTGGTAAAATGATCTAATCCTTATAAAGAAGAGCATTTGAGAGATTTTGATTATCAGGAATGTTGTTTCTCAAGTCCTTATATTCTTTAGTGGACATCCTAGAATCCAGTTATCTGATTGAGCTTTTCATCTCGAGAATTTTTTTAGTTATGCAGAGGCTTTTCTGATAAAGAAATCAATTCTGCAAATGCTGTTATTCTTAATGTAATATTTATACACCCATTTGCACCATAATGGCTTATGATCATCAATTAATCTCCACAATCTTTTAACAAGCATGCATGTGTTTATTAGTTTTACAAGAATTATGTCCAAACCTTTATGCTTCTTTGATTAGTGTACTTCAGACCGTTTGATATCAACCTTATAAACACCATAATTTTCCCTTGATTAAAGAAATTTTTTAAGGATCTTATTAATATTCTTATTCACAGGTCTACAAATAACAAGATGTGTAGCCTAATGTATATTGATTGAAGTCAACATTGTTGTAATTAAATTGAGCTCTATCAACCAGAGATGGAGTTCTCAGACTCCATCTCAAACTTTTAACTTATATCCTGTCCACCAATGGTTTAAAGCTTTCATAGCTCAATCTAGTGGCAGCTATTGGAATTCCAAGATAAGTAAATAAAGCCATCTCTTTAAGTCTAGTGATGTTTCTTACAATATGACTCAACTGTTTTGAACTCTTAGAAATATGAAAAGATGTCGATGTTAACATAGATTCCAGATAATTTGGTAAACATTTTCATGGCTTTCATCATAATTGATAATGAAATTTTTTTCTGCTTTAGCTAGGATAATTTGATCATCCTAAAAAATGAGAATAGTGATGCCTAGTTTCTTACATTTGAAATGATATTTAAAGTTATTTCTCTCCATAATTCTCTTCAATAATTTGTTGGACATCTCCATAATTAAAGCAAAAATGTATGGTGATGTAGGATCACCTTTTTTAATGGGTTTGGAGCTGTTAAATGTACTTATAGTCTCTCCATTAATGAGAATGGTAAAATAAGGGGTAAGCAACCTAGAAAATTCAAAGCTCTTATGATGTTGCATAGGAAGTTCTAATCAACATTATCATAATCCTTCTTTAGATCAACTTTCAAGATATAATTCTTTCGTCCTTTTTTGTTTGAATAAACCTTTATAAACTCTTACATGAGTAAAATGTTTTTTGAAAAAATAAAAGACGTATTATATTTACTATAGCACAACAATCCCGAAACATTACAAAAGTACCAAAATAGGCAAGGTTAGTTAAACTTTTCTATTTAAGTTCAAATGGAAGCTACCATAGTAGAAAGAGAAATCTAGCTATGTTATACATACTAATCTAAACAGCATCCACCTATCAAAGATTCCATCAGGTTTACATACAAGGGGTAAAGATAAACCACCTCAAAGTAGGTTCCCATTCATAAGTGTTGTGCATTGCATCCACCATATATTTGATCATGCTCCATATTGATTTAGAAAATGCACAAGCAAAAAAAAAAGTGAGCATGGTCCTTATCATCCACCTGGCACGCTTGCTGATCACTTTCCTCCTCCTTCTATACTTCCATCAATTCTACATTGTATAAGCAAATAATCCTCCCATTGAAATGGTATTTACGATTAGATGGAATCCTCCATTATGCACCCAAAAAAATATGGTTGGTTAGTATATGTTGATCTTTAATTCTAATCTCAAGCAACCCTACCAGAATGGGTTGCTTCTCCTTGATTAGTTCTTTGATCAAAAACCTTTTCAAGGGGTCATTAATTCCCCTAGTGTTCCAAACTAATGCTGCGTTTGGATCTGCGGTGCGGTGGGGGTAAGTACTTATCCACCGCAGTTTCCAAACGCAGTCACATGTTTGGATCTGCAGGCGAACAACTAGAGGTTGGAGAAAAGTGCAGTGGTTGCGGTAGGAAAGTGCTTCTATGGTAGAAATTCTACTTTCTACTAATAACCTTCTAATAATTATTATTTTCTATTATATCATCAACTAATAGAAATCAAGTCCAACGTATCGTCTTCTTTGTTATTAAATTTATTTTATTTATATTTTTCTTATTTTAATTTAATATTTTAATATTTATAATTTGAATTTATGTGACTAATAATATATTTTTATAAAATATTTAATTTACTAAATTTATTTTATTTATATTTTCTTATTTTAATTCAATATTTTCTTATTTATAATTTGAATTTGTTTGACTAATAATATTTTTTATAAAATATTTTATTTACTAAATTTATTTTACTTATATATTTTTCTTATTTTAATTTAATATTTTCTTATTTATAATTTATACAACAATTAATAGTTTATTAAATCAATTTTAGTCATTTTATCTCTTTTCAACAACGACAACTGCACTTGCCAAATACCTAATTTCATGTTTCAGCAGTTATCAAAACAACAATCCCAAACACATAAGTACTTATTGAGAATAAGTACTTATCATTTCACCAGGTTGATTTCAGCAGGTTATCAACCGCCACTGCTTCCTTAAACCAAGCCTAAGAGAGACATTAGGGGACAAAGCCCCTTTGTTTTTATTCCTACCTTTTTTCTTAGCAGACTTCTGCCTGGCTGTTGCAATTTGTGTGATGATCTCTGCCTTTTCCTCGATATTGGATGGTAATTCCTTAGCAAGTGTGTAATTTGACATAGTTACTGAGTTTTTCAGGCCCTCATTTTCATCATTTGTCCTATCTATAGCCCCCATCCTCTAAGACTATGGTACCTACAGCATTCACTATGTCATTTTGACAAATCGGCTTTTCCATATTGAGATGCGTTACGTAATTATTTTGCTAGCTAGGAACGTGTATATGCTCAATCTCGTGTACAATGCTCTTCAAGCTAGCCTGCTCTGCATGTTCAATAGGATCCACACCCCTCACAACTGTAGCAGTAACATGTTGATTTTTACTCCCAATGAGACTCTTTTAAGTAGGTTCCTTTGCCATTAATTCTGTTTGATTACCTGTTACAAATAATTTCCCTATTGGTTGCCATTTTTTGTTGGAATGAGGTTTCCACGAGTAGGAAAGTGGGATATCCTTTGAAACTAGTTCTCCATTATCACCAAGGCATTTAACAGTTAACTAATTTGGAAGGAAGCAGATTTATGGATCTCAATACATACCTTAAAATAAGCAACACATTCCATATTAGTAGTGTGAGTATCTATACGTAATGGTTTTCCTAAATAACTCACCAGATAACTCAACCCGCCGATAGTCTATAGCTCCATAGGTAAATTGTGAAAAATTACCCATAGTGGAAAAGACTCGATGACTCCTTTACCCATTTCCAAGCCAAGTCTTTATTGTTGAAGGAAAAGTGGTTGATTCTCGATATTCCAAGGGCCTTGTTTAGTAATTTCTTGTAGTGCACTGGTCTATCTAAACTTGAACAAAAATGTACCAACTTCTCTAAGCAAGACTCTCTCCAACTCCTTATTACTCTAACGTGCTTTAGCCCAAGCATTCACCATTGGGAATGTTGGTCTTTTGCTCTAAAAAAACCAATCAAGGACAAAGACCAAACCTTGGCTCCTGCTTCAAGCAACTCCTTCGGTGGACAAATAACACTTCTTGTGCGACATCAGGGAAATGGTTCAGTGTTACCATATGTTGTTGCATAACCAATTTCTATTTCTAGGCTCCCAGCCTCCCTCAGCTGCCACCATAGTGGGATGGTCATTTTCCCTCTTCAACAATTTGTGGAATGCAATGTCTCTAGTTAAAGAAGGAAAATCTTCTTTAACGTCAGATGTCTCGCTAATTCCATACTAGTAACCAAGGCCCTAGCTCAGCCTCAGAAGGAACCCAGTCACCAAAGTAAAAATTCACAAAGAGAAGAACCCAAATCTGAAAAGGCAGGTTAAGTCTTCACTTTAGTTACCATCATCATCGTCATTAACCTTCGCTGTAGTCACAGTATCTCCATTTTTTTTCGGGCATCTTCGAAAGTTGCTTTCATCGCTTGTCAGTCACTTGCCTGCACACAAATCTTGGAGTAAAACTTCTTGGATATCCCCTATTTCTCTTCCAAGAATGTAATACCTTTGCTCATTATCCATATGATACATTATAATCTCTTTTAATCCATAAGATTTTGGAAACTATTTTGTAGATGTAGCTACAATAAGTGATTGGCCTAAAGACTCCAAAATGCTTTTATTCACCAGTATTGGGAATGAGTGTGATTAAATAGCAATTAATCTCCTTATCCAGCCTCCTCCTCTCAAAAACTTCTAGGATAACATCTTACACCATGTCTTTAGTGATAAGCTAAGTTTCATTGAAGAATGGCATGTTAAAGCCATATGGTCCAGGTGCTTCGTGAGAATTCAAACATTTAACAACCTGTTCAATCTTTAGTCTTGTTACATTTTTGGATAGTATTTCAACTTTATATGGTGATATGGTTCTAATCATTATGCTTTTCAACACTTTAACTAAAGATTGAGCATTAGTGGGGGCATTTATATAACCAGAGAAATAATTAAAAGCCTCCTGCTTTCAACATGCCTTGCTTGGAAATGATTTAATTGTTAATCATTAATCATTAAGTTGGAGGTTCTATTTGCAAATTTCCTAGAAACCACTAATTTGTTAAAGAATGTAGAGCCACTATCACCTCTTCTGAGCCATTCAATTCTAGATCTTTACTTCATAAAAGAGTGATCATAGGTCAAGGCCTTTAAGAGATTTGTGATAGACTATTTTTCATTGTCCTTAAGCACCCTGTAATATGGATTTTTGTTCAAATCATCTTAGACTGAGACCAAATCTCTCA
This sequence comes from Erythroxylum longipes, assembly GCA_027563885.1. NCBI lineage: Eukaryota > Viridiplantae > Streptophyta > Magnoliopsida > Malpighiales > Erythroxylaceae > Erythroxylum > Erythroxylum longipes. Next base: position 12,011,706 of record JAOQMS010000001.1, on the reverse strand, counting down.
TAGCTATAGTAACTAGGTGAACTAGATTTCCTACATTACCCTTGCATAGTTTATTAAGACTTTGGTTAATGAATTTTAATCTTTGCACATATTTGTTTTTCTTGGAACCATATACCTTACTACTAATACCTTTCCATAAAGCATCTTCAAAGCCTAGTACACCAACAAGGATATTGTTAAATCTAAAAGGGTATTTGAATCTAACAGATTCTGTCATAGTGATTGCAAGTAGCTGATCAAATAGGCATCTATTAGGAAACAAGGTGAAGATATTTAGGAATTGATAAAACCACTCAATTTTGGCTAGACTCCTATCCAATTTTGTCCTGATGAGATCATTTCCCTGTTGTTTGTTGCACCATGTGAAAAAAAAAGTTCACCAAAAATCATATCACTGGCTTCAACATCTGACATACAATATCTTAAGTCTTGACAAGGATTCTTGTTAGCATAAAGTCCCTCTTCTTTTAATGAAACAATTGCATTAAAGTCACTAGTTAGCAACCAAGGTTCTTAAATTTACTTTGAAATCTTTCTGGTTACTTCCCAGAGCTGACTCCTTTAATATACATTGTTGTGAGCATAAATAAAGGAGATCTGACAGGCAATGCTTAAGTTTTTACAAAGAGCATCAGTATGAATAATTTGATCTGTAATATAGGTTACAAACACTTTAACAAAGTTATTTTTATAGGACACTAAGACTCTATCATTGGGGTGTTGATCACAATTTTCCATCTCTTTCCAATTGCTACTTAGAAACTTCAAAATGTCACAATTTCCAAATCTAATTTTGATTTCCAAAATAGCCAAAAGATTAGGTTTATTCTCAACAATAAAGTCTTTTATAAGTTTTTTTTGTAAGAGCATTAACTCCTCTGATGTTCCTTCATGTCTTATTATTTTGAGTAGGTGGTTTCCTTTTTTACTTGATTTCCTCCTGAGCACTGTTCCAAACTCTTTCTTAGAGTTGTTGTTATCATACCCCTTGTTAAAAACTTGTTTCTCAGGGTTCTCTAACCTTTGAGTAATCAAATTTTCATCTTCTATATTCTTTGCATATGAGGAACTTTGTGATTTTGTTGATTTGTTTTGAATTGAATACTCCTCACTCTCTTTTTTCTCTATAGTTAGCTAGTCTATCTTTTTGTTGCAATAAAAAGCCTTTATCTCATGAACTTTCTCTGGTTCCTCACACAATCCTGTCTAAAACATCTTCCCAGTAGGAATCCATTTCATTTTAAGCTCCTCATTGTCAGGTTTCCATACATAAGTGACTCTTAAAATATCCTCTATAGTTTTAAGTTACTCATTTAGTCTTACAATGGGAATAGTTTTAAACGAATAAGTCATCAAGCTAATGAAAACATATAATCTTTTAAATTTAATTCTAGATATCTTATTTGTTGTTTAATGCATGCAAATAGGTCATTGGTAGTCTAATATTCTAGAGGAACATTATGAATGTTGATCCATATAGGTATGTTATCCTGCTAAAGTTTTCCAACTTTTAGACTAGGCCTCCACATCTATAACGTAATTGGTTTAATTTGGATATGCCAAGAATTTACTCCAAGAATTTTGATGGGAGCTTCATTGCTTGTAAATAATAAGGATATCCATCAGTCTATATAGCTTCTAATTGGTGAGTGCCTAATGCTTTATCACTGGAAAAGATATCCTCTTACTAAGGAAAAATCATATTAATGTGGCACACCATTTTTATGTACCTGCCATTAATGCTTCCATAAGAGGTGATGTAGTTATTTAATTCTAGTTAGAGCAAAGTAGCTTAATATAGCCTCAAGTATGTTATCGTTGGCCACTTGCACCCTTGTTTTCTTGAAGTTTAATAAGATGATAATATTATAAGCTAACTGAGGAGCTATATGGAGAGGTGTTATGTGAGCAGCAGGGAGAATAATAGCTTAGCAGGAAAAGGTAGTAGTTCGAGGGAGAAGACAACCATTTTAAGCGTAAGCCTCCCTTAATCTAACACATATAAGCTATTTATATAAACTTAGATTAATTACTATTACTCAAAAATATATTTCTTATCATTTCTTAAAGTAGTAATATTAAATTGAAATCAGTATTAAATACTCAAAATCTTAAATTAGATATATATATTAGAAAATTGTTGTTTAGAAGGGGTGGAATGGTTCATAATGTAATATAATAATATGTTATTTGAATTAGAGGAACTAGATGCATGATATATATATGATATATTGAACTCATCTTTTAAATTTTTTTTGAAAAAACATCTTTCGAATGTTTTAAAAGTTTCTTTACTCTTACGTCTATGCATGTGTTATCATTCTTTTCAATATGGTAGTTTACATGTAATCTCTCATAAGTGCATGTCTTAAATTATTTCATCTTCAGTTTGTTAAGAGTGTGAAATGGGCATTGTATTTAATTATCTTTTTGAAAAGAACAATAATTAGTTATACCAACTTAAGTTGAAGTCAACTTTTTATATCTGGTGTGCTGCTGCTTAGAGTATCCTATAAGTTTCTTGAAAAAATGAAGCAGTTATTAATGCTTTTAAATAATTAGCATTGTAAATAATTAGCAATTTGTCCCTTCATTTTTATGCACCACTCGTTTTAGCTTTTTTCTATCAATTGTGACTTTTAATTTGTCTTGTAACTTTTTATAGCTTAGATCATGATTAATATAGTAATTTTGTTTTGTGTTGAGCTTCTAGTCTTTGTGTTTGTGTGTTCTATAGATTATGGCCTCTTTTAAATGGTTCTATGGCTTACCATCGTATTTTAGATAAGATGTTAATCGACCCATTGATTATTGATAGGTCAATTTACCTTTCTCTCATTTTCATTATTGCCAACCATCATTGACGACAGGAAGTTGATCTAACACTTGCATATGCTACTAATGGGATAGTGTTTTTTTTACTATCTTATATGTATTCCCAATTTTATGACCAAAAGAAGAGTTCTTTTATTGAGTGTCCAGCCCTATTTTGAGACTTTTGGTGATCATAGACGGCTTTATGGTTCGTGTCTTGACTTACACGATCGTGTAGATTAACCATGTAAGTCTGTGTAAAGGTGTGAAGATACAGGACCATGTGTAGGGACCATATACCAGTGTGCTATGAAAGGCTTTGGACTTAAATGACTCATTATCATATCAAGAAGAGATTTTGGAAGATGTGGCGTATAATATCACAATAGATATACATCAACTCTAAAAAGTATATGGAAGGATCATCTGAAGATAGTAAAGTTCTTCATAGATATGAATGTATCATTCTAGTTAAATGTAATTTCTTATCTTGTTAGTTGAGATGTAGATAAATCTTATCGAATAGAGTCCTTTTTAGATGGGAGTGTCATCAGTTAGTATGGTGTAATCTGATAAGGATAGATACGATATAGTTAGTTCAACTCAATTAGGATTCTGAATGGTAAAGCCAGAAGTACCTATAAATAGCTTGTTTAAGTCATGCTTCAAGAGAATGGTTGAGAGTGCAGCCACAACATCCAAAAGTGAGGAAAACAGAGAGAGGGCAAAGAGGGTTGTATTTTCATCTTAATTTGATGGTTTTAGGGATTGGTATAGTGATTGTTGATTATGATATCAACTTTGGTTTAAATCCTGAAACTTTGTGAGACAACTTGTTGTTGTGAGGGGGTAAGAGATCGACTTTTTTTTGTAAATCCTTATTAAGTTTAATGGGAGGGTAAGCCTTGGAACAACTGGTAAAGTTTCTCTTTGTGGCCATAAGGTAACAGGTTTATGACATAGAAACAGTTTCTTTATAAAAATACAAAGGGAAAGTTACGCACATTATAACCCTGCCCGGAATCCAGCAAAATAAGGAGTTTTATGTATAATAAAGAGACTCAACAACAAGTGTAATCTTCTCAGCAATAATCTTATCTGCAATCTTCTATGAGTAATCTTCTCAACAACAATCTTATCTACAATCTTCTCTGTGTAATCATCTTTGTGTAATCCTTGTAGTGATATATATGACTAGCTTTAGATAGCTTAGATATCTTATCTTTGTTTAGATATAATTTATCTTGCAAAATCAAAGTTGAATCCAAACTCTCTTATGTAACAAACTTTGGCTTTATAAAAAAAATAGTAGAACCTGTACAGGGTGTGCAGGAATAGAACATATTACACCCTACTTTTTGTATCTTTCTTTATGGTATCAGAGCATACAAAAACCTAGAGATTAATCAGCAACTCTGTCATTATGAATCCCTCATCCTCAAAACTTACCTTTTCACCAACAAATCTTTATCACCTAATTAATATGTGCTCTGTTAAATTTCAACTAGATATCTACCTCATATGGCAAAACCAAATGCTCAATTACTTTGACACAATGAAGATAACTCATCTCATTGAAAATCATCCACCTAAAAGAATTACCATTGACAAAGATGGTAAAGAAACTCTAAACCGTAAATATGAAGAATGGCATGATAATAACCTCACCCTCAAATGTTAGATTAGGAGGAATCTAAAAGAAGAGTGCATGTTCCTCATAGTTGGTTGTAAAACTCCTTAGGATATATGGGTGGCACTTGAAGAGAATTTCTTGAGTGCTATAAAAGACAAGGAATTCCAACTTAAGGACAAGCTTCAAAATCTGAAGATGGGGACTCGATCACATCAAGACTACCTCAAAGAATTCAAGATGTTATATGATAGTCTTGCAGCTATACACAAACCTGTTGCTAAAGACAAAGTACTCGTGTTCTCAAAAGGCCTTGGCTCAGAGTACTGCAGAGTTAGAACTTTAATGCTTAGTAAGCCACCTTATCCTAATTTTTCTCAATTTGTCTATGCTGTTGAAGGATATGACATTCAAGAAGTGGTTGATCATAAGACCTCTAAAAGAGTAGATCACAATACTACCTTTGTTGCACAATGAGGTGGCAGTAACAACAATCATGGACAAGGGTGTGGTAAGGGCAAGAACAAAGTTCGAGGATTTAAGCAAGCTTGGTAAAATTAACAGGTTCACCGTCAGAACCAAAGTTCAAATATTGCATCCAATGAAACTTTAGGACATGGACAAAACTAATATGCACATAACTCAACAAAGGAACCATGTCAGATTTGTAAAAGGTATAACCATAAAGCTCTTGAATGTTTTTACAAGTATGATTATTCCTATCACCCAACAAGATCTTCCACAAGCACTAGCTACTGTTAATCTGAATGTGACAAATGATGTTCAACAGTTCTTTGTTGACACTGGAGCAATGACTCATATGACAAACACTGCAGGTAATTTAGATAATATATCACAATATAAGGGATTTGACAAGATTATTATTGCTAATGGTATCCATATGGATATAACTCATATGGGTGAAATAGCAATAAGAATGGATAATGGAAAATTAATGTTAAAGAATGTATTAGTTATGCCAAATCTAAAACAAAATTTCCTTTCAGTTAGTCAATTGGCAAAAGATAAGTCTTGTATTATGGAATTTACTAACACAGATTTTGTTGTTAAGGACAAGGAAACCAACTGAATGATGGCCAGGAAGAGTAAGCGGGGAGACCTGTATACTGTTCATGGCAAGAAATCAGTATTTCAAGCATTCACTACGACGAGGTCAGGGAGAGCACCTGAAGAAGTATAGCATGAACAACTTGGACACCCTAACTCCAAAACATTACACATTTTAAGTTCCAATAAAAGTATTAGTGTTAGTAAATGGATTAAGAAAATTTTAGTTTATGGTAATTGTCAGTTAGGTAAGAGTTGCAAACTACCTTTCACATTCTATAATCAAGTTGTTGATTTTCTATTAGAAAAGGTTCGTTGTGATCTTTGGGGACCTGCACCCATTATGTCTTCTTAACACATGCATTATTATATGATATTTGTTGATGAATGCACTCGTTTCATTTGGTCATACCTCCTGTGACGAAAACCAGAATTTTACAACATTTTCCTAAAAATTCAGAAATTGGTTGAAAATAAATTTTCAAGAAAAATTAAAAATTTTCAATGTGATAGCAGTGGTGAGTTTAGTAAGATGGAATTTTTGGAGCACCTTGAAAATTGTGGAATTCTACGAAATGTTTCCTGCCTTTATACACCATAATAGAATGGGATGGTTAAGCGAAAACATAGACATATAATTGAAAATGGATTCACAATTCTTTTCCGCTCTGGCCTTCCTCTTATTTTTTGGGTTGAAGCTTTCCTAACAACATTGTTTCTTATAAATAGGATGCCATCAGCTATCTTGGATGTCGATTGCCCATTTCAAAAATTATATAGAAAGTATCCTGATTATTCATCACTACGGATATTTGGTTACAGATGTTTTTGTATCTCAGAAAGAGGAACACTCACAAATTTATGCCTAAGACTTATCCATGTGTATTAATTGGTTAAAGTAATCTTCACAAAGGTTATAGGTGCTATCATCGTTCAATAAAGAGAGTCTACATTTCTAGACATGAAATTTTTTATGAAAGTGTTTTTCCTTATTATAACATAAACTCTTACCAAGCACATGTAATAAAGGAGTCTACAATTACCACATTCTCTCAATTTTTTAATGATGATGATGCAGACCATGCTCAGACTGAATGTGAAATGTTAGTCCCTATTGATCTTCCTCTCCCAGGAAAAAGTCAGCTCACTTCTGTGAAACATCTTCAATCAAATGAGTAGTAACGTGATGAAGTTCTCTCTTATGGGTGGCTATTAATCTCACACACGTAACTAAGCCAAGCATAACCAGAGGAGCAACAATCAGTCACAAATCCTCACCCTCAAAATCAATCACCTAAGCCTTGATGATCACGGATCAGTAGAGACAACACATACGTAGTGTCTCATGAGATCATGCAGTTCAACAACATCAAAGTCCACCATCATACTTCTCAAGTGAAACATTGTCTTTACATATTGAGCCCACAAACACTCCCTCCAATGCAACTGTACCCACTTACATGTCATCAGATCCTTTCATTGATAGTTCGCCAGGTGTAAATTATAGCCCAGAGGATAGCATTACTGAACTTAAATTAGTTTCCCCATAACCTATGCAAAGTAAATACTTGCTTCCATCATCAGTCACTGTTATACACCCTATGGTTACTTGATCCAAGTCATATAACCCTAAATTTGAAACTTTCTTTGCAACTCATGTAGACCTATATATAGAGCAACAGTCATTCAAATAAGCTTTATCAATACCTCATTGGTATGATGCTATGAGGGAAGAAATGAGAGCACTTGAAGCTAATGATACTTGGAGTCTAGTCCATTTGAACCTCACATAAACCTCGTAAGAAGTAAATGAGTTTATAAGACTAAACTCAACCCTGATGGAAGTACTGAAATACATAAAGCTCGACTAGTTGCCTAAGGAAACACACAAGTGGTAGGAATTGACATCGATGAAACATACAGTCTTGTGGTTAAACCAACCACTATACATACTGTTTTGGCAGTCAGTATGACCTTTAGGTGGAGAACTCGACAACTTGATGTGAAAAATGTATTTTTACACGACAGACTCCAAGAGACCGTCTATATGACTCAACCCCTTGGTTTCACAAATCCAGCTCTCTGTCATCATGTTTGCAAACTAAAGAAAGCTTTGTATTGGCTTAAACAGGCTCCACAGGCATGGTATGATCGCTTCAACATTTTTCTTCTCAACATCATCTTCTTTTGTAGTCAAACAGACTCTTCGTTGTTTTTTCTATATAACTCAAAAGTTACTGTCATTCTACTTCTTTATGTAGATGATATAATTGTCACAAGTAATAACGATTTGCTTCTTCAACGACTTTTACTTCTTCTACCACGAGAGTTTGCTATGAAGGATCTTGGACCAATTCATTTCTTCTTGGGCATCGAGGTAACTCAATTCAAAAATGGACTCTTTCTTTCTCAAGGTAAACATGCTCGTGAATTACTAAAAAGGGCCAAGATGCTTGAATCCAAGGCCATCAGCATGCCATCCTCACAAAAACATAAATTATACACTAATTTTGGACCAAGTTTTGATGCTTCAGCTTATTGTTTCCTTGGTCGACGCTTTACAATATCTAACGCTTACAAGACCAGATATATCTCATTCAGCGAACTTCGTATGCCAATTCATGCATAATCCTTCTGCTTTGCACTCTCAAGCTGTAAAACGTATATTGAGGTATGTTAAAGGAACTTTTGACCATGTGATACAATTTCTTTCTTGTATCATATATGTGTATATTGAGGTATGTTAAAGGAACTCTTGAACATTATCTTCTTCTTGTTCACGCTATCATATATGTGTCTCGAATGAAAGATTGCAGAAGTTTATGCTTAATGATGCTAATAAAAATGTGTTAACTCATGTATGATTCCTAATTAACTCATATAAATAATAGAAAAATAACATTTAATAAATTGTTATTCACGTGCCTTCTCATTTTTAAGAAGTCAAAAGGCTGAGTCACATTAATTAGGACTCACAATAAGTTGTCATTTACTTATTAGTTATAACGGTTAGCAAAGTAGTTGATGGCTATGAGAAAGTAACACCTACTACCAGGTTTTTGGTGCTTCTATTTCCTCGAAAGTTGACAAAGCAGAATAATTGTCACTCATTTTCAACCTCTGATCAACAACAAAGTTATCTTTTCAATTCTAGTTGGGATTAAATGAAAACAACTCAACTAAAGCAATGACATGAGTCCTTAGAGAACGATTGGAGAAAAAACAGTTTGATCTTTAATATCAATCACAAGGAGCTAAGTATGCTGCGTATGATGCAATAGTGCGTGTTTGTCAAAATTATTATTTGAACAATCATAATTAAGATACCTGATTACGTCCTTCATAATCTGTCGTCCTTTAGATGGTGACGTGCACCAACAATTTCATAGATTTTTTTATTGGACATGATTTGTGATCTGGCTGCTAGCTATTGGATTAAGATTCAAGTCTTGAAAATCTTAGAAGTTTGGTGTTCCGTTCCTGCAAATTCTAAAAAGAGCACTTGGATAATGTTTACTTTGAATTGCTATTAAATTAATTTCCACTTTGGTTAAATTTGTATTAAAAGGAAAAAAACTAATTAACCTATATTTCCGAAACATTTTGAGTATAAACAAGAAGAAGAGTGTGCATAAGCATTCACTGCCTCTTCACAATTATCTGTGGCGAATTACTGACGTATCCAAATACTATTGACTGAAGCAAACGTCAGAGATTTGAAAGGTTTTGGAAGCTACGATTCCAACAAATGTACAAGTCCTGGCTCCTCAAAGAACTGCTAAATTAGCTAATGTCTTCTCTGAGGCGGCATCTTTTATTAGACACGTATAAAAACATGGGAAGGTGCTTATCTTTCTAGTAATAATCAGGAAAGATCTAAGCAAAATGGACCTGGTGACCAAGATAACCGAGTCTATTTCCACGGCCACCGGTACTAGCAGCTGCAAGAACACAATCCTCATCACTTTCATCGTTTGCTCTATTCGTGTATGCACAAAGTTTTTATGGCCCAGTAATAATCGCCTTCACTCTTTCACCTTCAGACCAAAACATGGAAAGATTATTGACGATTACGCCCCCTACTGCACGGTTTGCCTTCAGGAGGCTGTAGATGGCGAAAAGCTGAGGAAACTCCCCAGATGCGACCATTACTTCCATGTTGAGTGTATTGACCAGTGGTTCGAAACTCATTCCACTTGTCCTCTATGCAGAAACCAGGTTTTTGCTCTTCATCAACGACATATACATGGACAAGGTAGGGGGTTCTTTTTCTGTTCTCTTGTACTTGCGCAGCTTGTACTTAGGAAATTGGGTACTTCTGTTAACTTTGGAGTTTCCTTGTCCATTGGTGAAAACTCAAGGTCCTTTTTGTAGTGCTTGATTATGATTTCCAATAGTCCCGACGGCGAAAAGGAAAAGGTTGTAGAAGCTCAGCTTTTGGTACTTAATTTCCATTTCATATAGTAGCTGGCTTAATTATTATCTAATTATTTTTACCATTTATGAGATTAGCTTTCCTTTTCTTCTCAACGTCTTGCTTTTTTCTCAAAGTGGGAAGAACCAAAAAAAATATCCGTTTAAGCAAATGGAACCAGGATTCTCTCTATGCACTTAACCAGACCAACAATCTCTCCTATGCATATGTAGTACGTTCCAATAATAGAAACATTACTTTTTAACCTGAAGCAATCCAGTGCATATAAAATTTTCTTCAATTTTTCTGTGTGGAGAATTATAATTGATCTCCTTAGTTTATCTGTTTAATTCATGCACTCGTCCGTTGATTGAACACTTAAATTTCTGTCCCTTTTGCTGATTTAGAGTGTAATATAGAGGAGGCGGATCTTACTTCTTGTCTTATATGAGATGAGGCCCCTCCTCACAATTACCAAGCTGGCTTCCCATTTTGTAGCCTTTGTAATTATTAAAATTAAACACATCAGGATGTTTGAATATATACCAATCTTTGCTTGATTTATGCCCGACCTCCAAATATACATAGCCCTAACAACAAAAAACACAAAAACTATATCTTTGTAGGCTCCGGCGGTCACTGAGTTTTGCTCTTGAATTCCTCTAAGATCGACAAAATGATGGCGTGGGGACTTTTGAATAAATTTATTTCGAATCAAAACATTTATTGAAATTGAATAAACAGACTTGCATCAATATACTACAAATAAATTTTAATCGAACCCTAATTAAAGCGACAACTGGGATGCATATCGATCAAGTGGCATTAGTTAAAGGATGGAATCTATGTCGAAGAGTAGCTTCCCATACTTTTGCAACGTTGAAGATGTTTTGGCCACATTATTATACGTTCCTCCCTTCCAAGGCATGCAATATTCCAGCTATACGTCAAGCACTCATCACTCTTCTTGGCAGCCAATGCTGTTCCACATTCAGCAAAGCATAATTGCCTATCGTTATGGCCAATATACAAATGATCGATTCAATGGCAAGTTTGATTATTAAAAGAGGAAATTTTCGCGTTAATCGAAAGGAAAAATAGTTGAATAGTTGAAGGAGAATTAGATTACTAACTGATAAAGCAAACACACGCAAAAGGGGAGTGAATTGTGTGAGATTTAAAAAAAATTTTCACAAGTTACTTTCAATTCGTATAAAGACAGGGGCCTATTAAAGATTCAAACAATAGGAGCCTGTCAATAGTAGCATGTTAAACGATAGGAGTCTGTTAAAATATGAGTCATGTTGTAACAATAAAAAGAAGACGTCTGTTAAAATGAAAGAAGCTGTCAACAAATCGAAAATAAAAGGAACCTATTATAAAAGTGAAAGAACCTCTTGCTGAGATGAGCAGACTATATAGTGCAGAAATATAAAAGATAAGGAGAGAGAGAGAGAAGAAGGATGCAGTCGATTTATACTGGTTCGGCTTATAACCCAAGCCTATATCTAGTCCACAAGTATTCAACTTGAATGTTTCACTATAAAATTAAGTAGTAATTTGACGAGCCTCTCAAAGCTCACAAGTTAATATTTGTTAAGATTCTTCAACCTTCCACACTAGTAGTATTTCACTAGCCTCTACAAGCTCTCAAATGAAAATGAAGTTTGCTAGATATGAGCTTCGGTAATCTCTCTCAACAGAATTTTACTTTCTAACATACAAGAGAATTGTTTTTTACAAAGATATCAGTTTCAAGAATGCATGTGCTTTTGACAATATAGCTTCGCAAGCTTCTGTATCGTTTCGTTCTTGTTCACAGTTACTTTGGCTCTTCCTTAAATAGACAATTTCTTCAATTAGTCGTTGCTTCATCTTGCATCCTTAGTCAACTAAATCAGAATATATAACTTCTATGTCATTTTTACCAAAAATCTTCCAGTAATTATATGGCCAACATACGTCCTTCATAATTAGTAGGATCCTTTCAGATAAACCATTTCTAATAAGATAAGCTCATAATGAAGGTTCCTACAATAAAGAAAGTGTATTTCTTATGATTGTATTTCCTTTTGAGAATAAGATCGTTAATTATACAAGGAAATAAATCCAATTTGAATTTTGAAATATTATATAGTTATCATCAAAATCGTTAATTATAATTCTTGAGCTAACAGTCTCCCTTTTTTGATGATGACAAGCAATAATAGATATTTTCAAAATTCAAAAAGATAATAGATGATTTCTAAAGATACCTGAGACCTTTATGTATTCAGACATAATTAAAAGGAGCCTGTCTTTTAAGAAAGGAACCTATTGCTTATATATCACAGATTTTCATAATTTAATAGCATAATCAATCATAGATAAAATTAACAACATCGAGAAATCATATCATATATATATGCAGAAATATACAAAATATATCTAAAAAACTCTCCCTCTTTGTCATTATCAAAAATATAATAAAGGAGGATGGAAGTGAAATTAAAAAAATGAAATAGAGGGAAAGAGTAAATACTGTAGCAAACAAAATCATCAATATAAATAAGGCAAGCAGAAAGCAAATAGCAACAAAGTTATTTAAGAGATTTAAGGATTCTTCTGAGCAAAATTTGCATGTCAAAAAGTTGATTCTGCATGCTGTCTATTTATTCTCGCATTTGTTCTTGATTTTCTTGAACATCCTTCAGTTGTTGCTAAAGATTTACTCTATTTTCATCTTGAGTAGGAACATTAGCTTTTTGATCTGGAGAAGAGACTAGGATTTTTACTTCTCTTTCAGATTTCTTTTCCACTAAACAATGTTTTACAATTAGTATTTGAACTAGTAGGGAAAGCAAGGGTGAAACTTAACCGGTGTATACCAACTTAGATTTGCAAAAGTTACTCCATAATAATGGAAAATCTTGATGAGTAACATCCCATACAGTAGAGAACTAATGGTATTCTTATGATTCCCTTTATCCACTATAAACCTTAAGATCATTACAAAAAGATTCATTCTATTTCCTTTCAGTAAATTATAAACTACATAAGTGTCTAGCAAAGTGCACCTTTCAACAAAACTACTCCTTGGGAAAATAGAAATAGCTGGTAATGATGCAAGGCAACGTGGTGGTAAGTTAAATTACCTACGCCAGAGTCTCCCATCTTTGGTATTTTCAACATTAAGGCAGATGGATTAATAACTTCTCTCAAATCCAGATCATTGACGTCTCATTTATGACAAGAAAAATCAGTTCTCCCTATAGGAACTATGTTTAGTATATCTCCTAAAATATCTTCAAAAATTATAATCTCACTTTCACATACTCATGAAACAATGGCTAGGTTTCCATCAATTACTTCCTTTCTTATGTATGTGTAGAATGCCCTAACTAACTCATCACGTACTATCTCATCTAATTTTAGGAAATTTTCCCAACCAATTGCAGCAAAGTAAGGAGACATAGGTATACCTATGTTATCAAACATCATGGGAGGCAAGACTATCTAAGCAACCACCTTTCTTTTCTTGTACTGCATTTTATAGTAAACTTTAGCTTCTGTTGATTAAAACATCTTTAGTGGTATTGATGTCTTTCCTTTTTTGTTTAGCTATTTTTATCTTCTTTGCTCTATTTTCTTTAGGAATCATCTTTTCATGAAATAAGTCATTTCTATTAATAGAGTTTTTAATAGTTTCTTCAGTCACAGGTGCTTTTCCTTTCTTTATTTCTTCCCTTTTCTTTTTCTGAATTCATCTCATCTTCCTTTTTAGCATAATTGGTTTCTTTTTTTTCAGAAAATTTCTCATCTTGCTTTGCAAGACTTCCTCTGGTTTGTGATTGTCTGATCAACTGAGAAAGTTCTTCATTTAAATCTTCATCATTTATAACCAAGTGTACTTCTAATACTCGGGATTCAATAACATATGCTTCACCATGACTATAGGTAGAACTTGGAGTTTAATTTTGTCCTTTTGATCTGGTTCGTGCCATTGTAAGAGAGATGAATGAGGTTTAGAAGAATTGAGATTAAACTAAAAAGTTGGAATGTAGAGAGTTAAGAGCGGCACTTCGAAGAACAATGAGCATGAGAAGAGGAGAGAAGTATGTTTTCGGTATACTAGGCATTTCTTGGGCTTTTCTCTTGTGAAGATGAATGATAATACGCTAATACAGGGACTATGATCGTTTGCGTATCTTCTAACAGATCCGTACCGTTGCTTGTCAAAACTTTGCACTTGTCTTTAAAAAGGTTGAAACAACGCCATTAATGACTCCCTTTTTACCCTTCACTTATAAGCTAACCACAGAGAAGCCTTAAAAAGAAGATAAGCCTTCTAAAATGCAAAGTCCTTCTAAATTCTAAGGGCCTACCAAACTAAGAGAGAGTTTATAAGGAAACATAATAGAAGGAGTCTGCTGAGACAAGTATCAGAGAATATTCATACACAAATAATATCAGAGAGTTTGCACATACCAGGCTCTTTTCTTAACACACAAAATCTATCTTCAGAAAGTGGCTTAGTGAAAATGTCAGCTACTTGATTCTCATTATTATCATGCAAAAGATCAATGGTTCCTTCTAAAACATAATCTCTAAGAAAATGATGTTTGATTTCTATATGCTTAGTTCTAGAATGATGCACAGGATTTTTAGAAAGATTTATAACACTCACATTACCACATAATATAAGAATATGAGAAAAGTTTAGAGAAAAATCCTGTAGTTATGCTTCATCCATAAAATTTGATCACAACAGTTGGCAGCTACTATATATTCTGCTTCAGTCATCGAAAGCGTTGTGCATTTTTACTTCTTGCAGGACCAAGATACTAGAAATCCTCTAAGAAATTGATAGTGACCACTTGTGCCTTTTCGATCGACTTTGTCACCTGCATAATCTGCATCACAATAACCCACAATGTCAAATGAATCAATTTTTAGATACCATAGTCTGAAATCCATAGTTCTGTGGAGATATCGAAAGATTCTTTTGACTACTTGAAAGTGACTTTCTTTTGGATTTGGTTGAAAATGTGCGCAAATACACACACTAAGTATAATTTTAGTCTTATGCTTATAAGATATAATAGTGATCCAATCATTCCTCTATACTTTGTCTCATCCATAACTTTGCCTTCTTCATCTTTATCAAGTTTAGTTCCAGTGTATATGGGAGTACCTATCGGTTTGACATTCTTAAAATGATATTTCTTGATTAGTTCCTTTATGTATTTGTCTTGGTTGATGAAGATTCCTTTTTTTTGTTTGTTTGATTTGTAATCCGACAAAAAATGATAATTATCCCATCATGCTCATTTCAAACTCCCCCTGCATTAATGCTAAAAATTCTTCACATAAGGATAGATTAGTAGCACCAAATATTATGTCATTAATATGTATTTACAATATGAGTAAATCCTTTTTCTTTCTTTTAATAAATAAGGTTTTATCGATCTTTCCTCTTTCAAAGTTATTCTCAAACAAAAAGTTACTTAACCTCTCACACCATGCTCCAGAAGCCTGGTTTAGACCACACAGAGCTTTGGATAACTTAATCACGTAATTTGGATGTTTTTCATCTTCAAAATCTGGTAGTTGCTTAACAAATACTTCTTTGTTAATGTAACCATTTAAGAATGCACTTTTAACATCCATTTGGAACAACTTGAAATTTCTATAGCATACAAAGGCAAATAAAATTCTTAGCGATTCTAATCTAGCAACAGGTGCATAAGTTTCATCAAAATCAATACCTTTATGTTGATTGTAACCTTGAGCTACAAGTCTAGCTTTGTTTCTTACCACCTTACCATTTTTGTCAAGATTGTTTCAAAAAACCCATTGAGTCCCAATGATTGACTTATTTTGAGGACGAGGTACAAGATTCTAGACTTTGTTTTTGCCAAATTGATTGGGTTCATCTTTCATAGCTAAAACCTAGTTTTCGTCAGTAAGGGCCTCTTCAACGGTTTTTTGTTCTACTTTGTGAGATAAAAGCAATAAATTTATTCTTGAACGATGATCTTGTTCTTAGACTTTCATAGGGGTCTCCCAGAATGTATTGATGTGTATCTTGACTTCTCCATTCTCTTAGTGTTTTTCTTTGCATAGGCTCCTGTTCAGAGGAAGGAGCCTGCTCTGTTCTAGCTTTAGAGGAGCCTTCTTTATTTTGTGATTCTAAAGGTATTATATGTGTAGTTTGAATCTCCGATGTATTTTTAGGTACTAATGAATGCTTTTCATCATTTAAATCAGTTGTTGTTGTCGAAGGTGGTGCTTCATTAAATACCACATATATTGATTCTTTTATCATCTGTTTTCTTTTATTATATACTCTGAATATTTTACTTGCGGTATTGTAGCCTAAGAAAATAGCTTCATCTAATCGTGCATAAAACTTTCCAAGGTTGTCTTTTACATTGTTTAGAAGGAAACACTTACAGCCAAAAGCTCGAAAGTAAGCAACATTTGGTTTTCTTCGTTTCCGCAAGTCATAGGGGTTCTTTTTGAAAATAGGTCTTATAAGACATCTATTAAGTACATAACATGTTGTTGATACTGCTTCTACCCAGTAACCATGAGGTAATGTAACACCCCATTACCCTAGGGTACGCATCGAGACGCCCGTAGGTCATTCCGATACATATCCTAAAATAAGGGAGCGCTACGTGCGATCACTACAGAACTCCACAT
>JAOQMS010000001.1:11974233-11989747 GCA_027563885.1 Erythroxylum longipes | reverse complement strand
AGAAAACTGGCAGAATTGACCACCAAAAGCTCTGATACCAGTTGTTGGGAGATTATTCAGTTTTCCCCATAAAATCAAATTAGTAGGAAAGTGAAATAAAAATGGTAAGAATAACACACAATTTGATAACGGAGTTCAACCAAACTTGCCTACGTCTCCGGAGCTCACACCCAATTATCCCCAATAATTTTTCTCACAAAAATTCTCTCAAAAAACACTCTCTATAGATGTGATCTAGAGCACAAAAATTACTCTACTTAATTTTTGCTTTGTCTTGCTCTGATCTTTCTCTCTATATTTTCTTCATCACTACAACCTCAAACCTTACTCACCTATTTATAATAAACTTAAGAAACCAAACAAACAAAATCAAGTTAGGCAGCCACAATTTGACTTTCGCCAGATTTGGTTGGTGAGCTGCATTTGTTGATTAAGCTTTTGGTTTGTGAGGCTACATTTGTAGACTTTTGTTGATGAGGCGCCGAGTTACTTGACAAGCATCACGAGATGATTCACTGATAGACATCGCAGGAGTATTAGAAGCAATACATTAGCTCGAGAGGATACAATTATAGGTACTGCAAGAGTATCAGAGATAGGACATATGTTGGTACGAGGAATTTCACATCCAAGAACTAGGGATTCTGGAATTGAATAGACACTTGTTTAGAAACATCCTTTGAGCTTGGTTCACAGGTTTCTATTATAGGTAAGATGTTGGATTATGTTAGGATTTTAAAAAAGTTCTCCTCTGATGAGTGAATTAGCAGGAATAACGAGGGTATTTTGTAAAGTTTCAATGTTTAAATCCTCGTAAGCTTGGAGATATGAACTCAAATCTACATTCTC
The DNA here is from genome assembly GCA_027563885.1 of Erythroxylum longipes. NCBI lineage: Eukaryota > Viridiplantae > Streptophyta > Magnoliopsida > Malpighiales > Erythroxylaceae > Erythroxylum > Erythroxylum longipes. The sequence goes on along the minus strand of JAOQMS010000001.1, from coordinate 11,988,898 downwards.
TTGCATTAATTCAAAATAACTTTTAATGTTAAACACCTTTCCTATAGGCTTCCGTACTTCTTTTCGTTTTATGTTAGGTGGTTTCGACGCATAAGTGACCCTTCATCTTCTACAACCTGCAGCTTTTCATTGTATCTCATTATGGGAAGAAATTTAGGCTAGTGAGGGTGTCGACAGCTGTACAAACTCTTGCAAAATTGATTCTCTTTGTTTCGGCAATGGCTTGATCCAAGCAAAAAAAAAAAAGTTTCCTTATAAATCTTGCATGATGGCTCAAAACTTTAATTGTCCAATATTCTGAAGTTGTTTCACAAATACATACCCACAATGGAATATTGGTTGATTGAATACCATCAAAGTTGACTCCAGGTCTCCACAGCTAAATGAGGAAAGGTTTGATATAAATGTTCCAAGGTCTAGTTGTAATCGCCTCATTCACTGAATCAGTGGCATTAAATTTGAAGAAAAAGATTTCTTCATTATTCAGAATAATATCGATCAGGCCAAATTGTTTCCAATGACTCCAAGCACAGGTTTTCATGGCTGTAAAGGATACCCTTTTATCAAGAAAAAAATCCAACCATAACCGATTGTCACTTCTATATACCAATGGATGCAGGAGGAGAGATAATAAGCCTATCAGCTATAAAAAAAAAAGAAAAGAGGAAAACATGTTTAAGCATTGCCCTTGAATCGTATTTTTTTGTAGTTATTCACCAGTCAAAGTTCAAAGTAATTGGGGTTTGACTTTGAGATGATTTGATAATTGTCAAGCTGTCAGTGAACCGTTTAGACCCTAAACTCCGGTTTAAATATATGAAAGTTGTAAGTTCGCTAAGACAATAACTACCCTTCTGGTTCAAAAGATGTTTTGCTTTGAGGATTCGCTAACAAACGACTTTTGTTTGAAAGAAAGTTAAACCAGTTTTGCTGTCTCATTAAACCATCTGCCACCAATCTTGCTGAGTCTCTGTTTCTTCTCTTTTACATGATGAAAAAAGACATGTAGAAATTGGAATTAAATAAAGAAGAGAAAAGTGGTAATTAGGTTATATTTAGAAGTCAAATGCGTCTGCTGACCAGATGCTACTTGCCACGACGGCACTACTGTCAGTGTGAATTGGGTCAATGGCCCATTTAAGTATTTTAAATTCTACATCAATTATCGATTTTGTTTTTATTCATTTTGCATCTACAAGCCTCTAGAGCATGTAATTAAAAAAAATGTTGCGGGTTCTTTTGATCAGACTCCATCTAATTTGTCTGCAAAGACCAGCCAACCACTTTGCTCGAAAATGGAAATTATCTTAACCCCAAGACTTCAGTACGGTGTTAGCCGTCTGCTAGTCTAGTTGATTAAGGTGAACATAACACCAAAACCCATCCGAGACCGAGAGTAGTTGCTATTTACTTTATTATAAATAGAAAGAACGAAATTCTCATCTTAAGAACTGCGATGAAAATAAACTTTTCCCTTTCCGTCTAGTCTCACGTCTGCGACTCCGACACGTCAAACGGCTCCTACTTTTATCACTTTCGGTATAATAGATCAAAGCGTCCTAAGTATAGAACAAATACAGAGCTCAGGTCAGGCTAATACGCGAAAAATAAAAATTAAAAAAAAGGTTAATTTCAATTTTTAACATGCCAAGTAAGCGCGTTTTCTGTTTGTCTGGACTCTGGAGTGCTCCATCTCAGTAACGATTTATATTTGATCCGCCAGTAATAAATAACAAATTTTAAAGAAAAAGAAGATATTTCCGGTTACAACACTATTTCTATGTGCTGTCTTTGCCTCGCCCGTAGTCAGAAGAATACTACGTGCCATAAACCCGGTGTGCAGTCTTTCAGCGCCTCCTCAATATCAGTGCCTCGTATTAACCTAGCTACTCCTTGCTAACAACTCCAAAACTCTACACAAGCTCATTCGCTTCTCTTTACGATGGAGTCTCTTAGCTTCATTTTATTCTCTGTCCTCTCCTGGATCCCTTTACTGCGTTCTTCATCTGACAACACCGTAAACCCAAATCGGTTTGGCTTTTGATTGATTGATAGGCATAAAGCCTGAACCATCCCCTGAATCAGTTTTTTTTCCCCCCTTTTTTTTTTTTTACTTCAAAGAGAAGGGTGATTTTGAGTTTCTGACATTAATGGAGGAGAGACATGTTCTGTTTGGAAAGTATGAGATGGGAAGGCTATTGGGGAAGGGGACTTTTGCGAAAGTCTATTACGGAAAACACTTGGTGAGTGGAGATAGCGTAGCGATCAAAGTGATCAACAAGGACCAAGTGAAAAAAGAAGGCATGATGGAGCAGATCAAGCGAGAAATATCGGTCATGAGACTTGTTCGCCACCCAAACGTCGTCAAGCTCAATGAAGTCATGGCCACCAAGACCAAGATCTTCTTTGTCATGGAGTACGTTCGTGGAGGTGAGCTCTTTGCTAAGGTCGCCAAAGGCAAGCTCAAAGAAGATGTTGCTCGCAAATACTTTCAGCAATTAATCAGCGCAATCGATTTCTGCCATAGTAGGGGTGTATCTCACCGAGACTTGAAACCTGAGAACTTATTGTTAGACGAAAACGAAGATCTTAAAATCTCTGATTTTGGTTTGTCTGCTTTACCGGAGCAGCTACGAAACGATGGTCTTCTACATACGCAGTGTGGGACTCCGGCGTATGTCGCTCCGGAGGTTTTGAGAAAGAAGGGATACGATGGATCTGTAGCTGATATATGGTCGTGTGGGGTGATTCTCTATGTGCTTCTTGCTGGTTTTTTGCCGTTTCAAGATGAGAATGTTATGAAGATGTACAGGAAAATTTTCAAAGCTGAATTTGAATGCCCACAGTGGTTTTCTTCAGAAGCTAAGCGATTGATTTCCAAGCTGTTAGTGGCAGACCCGCAAAGAAGAATCAGCATACCGGCCATCACGCGAGTGCCTTGGTTTCGCAAGGGAATTTCCAAGCCGGTGGCTTTTTCCCTGGAAGAATCAAACTTGGACAACAAAACAGAGGATGCTGACAATCGTTCTGCTGTTATCAATCTCAAAGTATCATCTCCAAAATTCTTCAACGCGTTCGAGTTCATATCTTCGATGTCTTCAGGGTTTGATCTGTCGAGTTTGTTTGAAACCAAGAGAAAAACTGCGTCCATCTTCAGTTCAAAGTGCTCGGCATGTGCCATCATAAGCAAGATTGAGAGTGTCGCAAAAGGTCTCAACTTTAAGGTGGCCAAGGCCAAAGACTTCAAAGTATGGCTTCAAGGCCCTACCGAAGGGAGAAAAGGGCGGTTATCTGTGACGGCAGAGGTGTTCGAGGTAGCGCCGGAGGTTGCCGTAGTTGAGTTCTCCAAGTCGGCCGGTGACACATTGGAATACGCAAAATTCTGTGAGGAAGATGTTAGGCCTGCTCTTAAGGATGTAGTTTGGAGTTGGCAAGGTGACAACAACGTCTGCAACGGTAGCAGTCGAAGTAAATATTGTGAAAATCAATCGTTAAAGGGAGAGGCTAATGAATCATAAACAGTAGTAGGAATTTTTCTTTTTAAGTTTTGCTTTTGTTTACCTTCTTCTTGTTTCTGATATCGTATCTACTCAGAAACGTTTTTGTTTGTATACAGATTGTGAGTAATTATCAAAATTTATATGGACTTAGATGCCATACAAACACAGAGACATTTTCTGACTGTAGTTATCAAGATTGTTTCTTTACTCTGGAGGGGCCGTTCCGAGCGTTAGAATTAGATAAAGATTCTGCAGTTGATTCAATAGTATAGAAATTACGCATCGATATTATAGGTAAACCGACAGGAAGATACGATGTGCGATTCCCAGCGAATGAAACAGAGCCAAGCACAAAAGTGAAGGTCTAAGGTTTGAAGCTATCCATATCCGTTCGTTGAGAAAATTGCGGTAGAAGACAGCAAGGGTGGTTACAGCGTCGTTATCCTTGTTGAATGTATCCGACTCCGTCCTGGACTTGCGACACGCGTCCAGCAAAAAATCATTCCTTATACAGTACTCCACAATTCGATTTCTAAACCGTTACTGGTTGAAAATCCTCCATTGACGTCGCCTCAGGACGGTACAACTTCCATTTCGTTCCGGAGGAGACAAGATCGTAGAGACATACCCACTGAATCAAAAGTGCAGGTGACGTTACAAGTATTGCAACTCATATTTGGATTGCTGGCACCTAAACAGCACTCCATATTAGTCGGACATGAGGTTGGAGAACTTGTTTTGTACTGATAATGCTGACTTATAATTATGGTAAAGATTCTTTTTCGGGGTTAAATTTAGATTGTTAACATAACAATAATCATTCATGATCACTATTAGAGGAATAGTAATTGTTGTAAATTCTATTTGAATTTGAATTTGAATTTCTTGGTTGTATATGCTTATACTTAATTTTGTCCATTTTATTATATTTTTTAAGTCATACTTTTATCTTTTCTTTAAATTTTGTCATAATAAATTTTCTTTTTTTTGTTCATAAAATAAGAAAATTAGTGCGCTTTCTTAAGAATTATTAGTGCTTTGAGTTTCTTTTAGATCAAAAAATTACATAAAAACCAAATTGCAACATGAAAGAGGACTGGATTGCACAATTGGAAAATAAAAAGGAAAGAAGAAGAAGAAGAAAGGTTGATTAAGAAATAAGCCAAGTTACGACGCTCTTCCTTAAAACATGAAACAACAGGCAAACGCTGAAAAGGATGCAGCATGGAACGATAGCCACCAAAATAATGAAGCATTGGCACAAAAAGTGATGGCGTTTTGATGAGGCTGAGGAGAAATTGAACCGTGTCGTATAGTAGGATTCAGCATTTAAGGACCCATCTTCTGGACATTTTGTTCCGGCAATTGAATAGCAACTTGTTTTTTCTTCTTATTTTTCTTTTTCATAGATGACTAATTAAAAGATATCAAATCTTTTACTTTTTCATTTTAAAATCTAATTTTTAAAGTTTTTAATAAGTATTCATACTCTTAAAATTAGAAACCTCATATTAAAAGATTATTTTTATTAATTTTTTACTAATATCAGTCTTAGATCATATAAAAAATTGATATTAAGAAGAGTTATATGACTTTTTGTGCTTCTCCACATAATTTTTGAACCTTATGTGACAAATACATTGGTGGTTTTTATATTTAAAATGCCAAAAACTATGTAAAAAAACAAGGAGATGCCACATAACCCATGTAAATGTCAGGAATTACGTTATTTCAGTCACATCAACAAAAATATTAGAAAGGAGAACCTTTTTGAAGTGAGTTATCCGTTTAAACCGATAAACTTTTAAAAATTAAACAATAAAATATAAAATATAAAAAGTCTTGTAATTTTATATTTGTTATCCTTCCTCCTTTATATAATTTCTTTTATAAAAGCAATCAATAAAATATTAATAAGGACTTTGAAAGAGCCACGCTACAAAAGCTAGATTGTGAGATGGAGAGCTCAAAGTACTTATAAATCCTACACTAATTTTGTATTTAATCATTGTAGGATCCAAGTCTCATACTTTGCAATTATATCAAACCGTAACATTGGTCCCCCTATAAAGACCAACGTCTTTGTTAGTCACGGCCATGATGGTCACGGCTGATACTTCCAGGTCACCGTTCCATGGGCTACCACTTTGAGATCCTTGTTGGTCATATCCACGTGGGTCATGGCTGGCACTCCCAATCCACTACTCTAAGACCGGCTCTGATACTAATTGATAAGGACTTTAGGAGAGTCACGCCCTAAAAGTTAGCTTATGAGGTGGAGAGCCCAAAGTCCTTATAAATCTCACACCAACTTTATATTTAATCAATGTAAGATTCAAGTCCCATACCTTACAATTCGATCAAATCGTAACATTCCGTGACCAACGTGGTCGTGACCAACAAGGATCTCAGAATGGTAGCCAACGAGGACGTTGGTCCTTGTGGGGGGACTAATGTTATAGTTTGATCCAATTGTAAGGTATGAGACTTAAATCCTATATTGATTAAATACAAAATTGACAAAATTGGTGTAAGATTTATAAGGACTTTGGACTCTCCACCCTCACAAGCTAGTTTTTAGGGTGTGGCTCTCCTAAAGTCTTTATCAATCCTTATCAATTGGTATTAGAGCTAACACCACTCCTTTAAGTCCTCATGTCATGCCCATAGATGGTGACGGCGACATTGCAGTGCTTGCCCGGGGCTAGAAAAGGTCTAGTGCACAGCTAGCTTGTGGGTACGTGGGTGGTGACACCGGTATAACAGTGTTTGTCCGAGGCTAGAAATGGTCTAGTGCACAGCCAGGCCGTTGGTGCCTAGGCTGCGAAGTGTGGTGGGATGTTACGATCTAATTGTCCCACATCGGTAATAAAAAAGACTGATGTGAGGTTTATAGGCTTATGGGCTCTCCCACCATTCAAGCTAACTTTTAGGGTTAGTTCTCCCATAAGACCTGTAACAATATTGATATCAGAGCCGGTCTTGGAGTGATGACCCACAGAGTGATAGCCTGGGAGTGCCAACAGTGATTAACGTGGCCGTGACTAATTTTTAAAGTTTTTAATAAGTATTCATACTCTTAAAAATTAGAAACCTCATATTAAAAGATTATTTTTATTAATGTTTTACTAATATCAGTCTTAGATCATATAAAAAATTGATATTAAGAAGAGTTAGGTAAATTAATAGATAAGAATTGAATCAAACCGGTGAAATCATGTAATGAGAGATCGAACATAGGTTCCCGATAAATTAATAGACAATTTTAGGACTAATTTAGGTTTTCGGTCAATTGTGAATCGAGAGATCACAATTCCATAATTTAAATTAGCGATTATTAATTAAGGTTTAAAGATTATAACTCGTGAGAGAGTAATCCACCCTAGGACTGTCTAGACCTAGTAACTCGGCAATTGTATAATTGATTAGATTTTCATTAATTTCATATTAAAATCCCTTTCTCTCAATTGATAGTTGCTAAGTTGATTTTAGATTGAGCTATGTGATTTGCTATTTGTTATTATTTCTGAATTTAATTCTCATAATTGAATGTTTGATTGATAATTTTCTACATTATTTGTTTATTTTAGATTGTTACACTTTAGCTCCGCCTTAGATTTTAGGGTTACTTCCCCTACTTCTTGATATAAGTTAACTTGGTTCAATTCTGAAATACCTAAAGCATCCTTCATTCTTTAGCTAGTTATAAAGAATAGGCTAAGAACTTTGGACATGATCAATACTCAAATAAGCAACCTCAACTACAAATTTTCAATCATGACATTGAATGAACATATTAACTTATTTTTCAAATGCCTCACTTTTCGCAAGTATTTTGTCTAAAATCCATTCTTTGTGTAATATTAACTATTTAGAGATGGACTGGATGAGAATAATTAGCTACTTGAGCAAGTTTAACTTCCACAACAAGAGTAATTACTCTTTATATAAGATCGCTATAAGATATTATGTCTATTCAATTTAGATAGAAACGAACGTAATAACTTCTTGAAATATGAAACATAGGGGCTCATATGGCCCTATAATACGGCCAAGGATCTTCGGTCCAATTTTATGATGTCTTATTCTTTCCCATGAATCTCAGCCATTCATTTATGCAGGTCCCGTATTTATTTACGCGGGATCCACGTGGGACCCGTATAAATGAATGGCTGAGATTTATGGGACAGAATAAGACACCATAAAATTGGACAGAGGATCCAGTCTCTTATAATACACTACATCTTATAAGGAAAATTGTTATAGTAAACGATATCAATAATAGCATCAATAGAGACCTAGTTAGAAGATGGAAACTACCAATCAATTAGCTTGTATTGCTAGTTATAATAAATGTAACATTCAAGCAAACAAAGATAGTTAGGATTCTAACTCATTGAGTATATTATTGATCCTAACTCATTGAGTGTATTATTTCAAACTCATAGGGGATCAATATGAGTAGGAGGAGTTGGGCATATTCTAACTTACTAAGCCTATTATGGCATAGCTTACTATCAAGTCCTATCCAATGAATTTTAATTAAAGCTTCTATTAGTGCTAAATATCCCTGATGATTATAGCTTAAAGGAGATTATCATAGACAAAGACAACACTAAGATAAGCACCTTTACAACTCTAAAATGGTTGCTAGAAGATCGCCACTCTAATACATAATGTTGAAGTTTGCCCTTCTAGGACTTAAATTGTCTTTGGTCTAGTTTAGCTTTCATAAGTTAGCCACTAGTTAAGATTGTTTTGTGTATTGGCAGTTTTAGCTTTTGTGTCTAGTCATAAATTCTTTTAATTAGAAAAATACTAAGTTAAGAGATATAATTATTTGGAAGGTATTAAAATGATTCAGCTAGCTTTAAATTATAAAAGAACATGAAAAATCAAACTGGAATAGCATATGTTCAGTCGACTAATTGGACGACAGTGAGTTCAGATGACTAATGGTTGACCAAACTTAATTCCAAAAGTTATAAAAGCTTAATGAACTTTGTAACTTGGGGAGAAATACGTAAAATGTCAAGGAAAAAATTTTACAAAATCAATCAACCAACTTTATTGTAGTTATTAACCAATTTCATAACTTATTCAGATGAAACAACATAATTTAATCAATGAAAAGTCATAAAATTGATTAACAACCTACTTTAGCATAATTATAACTAACCTTGTGACTGAGTCACAAGTAGCAACAAATTAAAAATCTAGGTTTTCATGCAAATAAAAATTGGAATATTTCAAGACCATACAATCTTCAATCTAAAATTTTCTAATTAAAAAATGTAACTGAAATACTAGTGATTATAAGATCATTCAATAGCATTCTATATATCTTAATAATTGATATATTAATATAAAATGATATTTAAGAATATCTAAATTAGAAGACATGACTTTTGTTTCTTATACAGCTCCCAATTTGCCTCTTGTACCTGCAAACAAATTATTGTTTTTTATTTTTTAGTTATTATTGATTCATAACTAATTCAAAATGTCTGTTCAAATCAGTGAATATTTTATTAAGCAATCCTTTCCTATACAAGTTCAATTTCTGACATGACATATTTTTACAAATTACTGAATTTAACCTAAAATTTTAAGATATAGATCAGGTGACACAAACTAGATTTTAGCATGTCCAGAGATATACAGTACTATTGCCCTCTATGGATTTGGTATTCTGCATGGAAAAGATTCGAATAAATTTGTTACAATAATAACGGAGCTTACAGATATTAATATTATTACTAACACGTTGTAATTATGATCGTATTATGAAAAGGAACAGCATACCATACCAGTATTAATATTCCTAACTGCGCTCCCCTTATAAAATTTATTAGCAGGCAATGGAATTTTATCCAGAGATGAAGAGCTGGAATGATCCTTTATGGCGGATGAACTCTGGAAGTAGGGCATATATATCATTGTTACTGAGTTGGAATCGAAGCATATATATACATTAATATATCATTGTTACTGAGTTGGAATCGAATATTTCTTATACTTCCGATGAAATTTCTTGCAGAAAGCGCCCGAAAAGGAGCTTAATTTTAGCTGTTTCTGACTTTGGCATCTAGTCAGCAGTTAGACTAATTTCAGTGCGCTTCGATGAAAAAACTTGGAAATTTTACCAGTCTACCACACCTTGACAACGAAGTTTGGGGAATCCTTGGTGAATTAAAAAGGGAGAAAACCGTGGGAGCGAGATGCTTCGTTGAACTAGAATCACCTGCATTTCATTCCTTGACTTTTTTCGTCAACTCCACCGCACAGGTCAGTCTCAAGTTTTCCATACAACTACTTTAGATTATTTGTATTGCGACTCAACAAACGAATTTTATACTAATATAGGTTGAAAGCGCCTTCCTCAAAATTTTGCATCCAATGCATGCTAGATAAAAGGGAATCGAATATGAAGTAGGGTGTCCACTAAGTATGGAACTAGAACCTCATTCGTTATAATCCAAACAACAAAAACGTTTTTCAATGCCAACAATGTTAATTAACATTCTATTTTCAAAACTAAACTCAACAAAGTTTGCCAATTGTTTACTATTCATCTTCACATGAGTTAGACAATTCTTTACTATTCATCTTCACACAGTTACATGAACAGCCCATATTCATTTTCACATACTTCCCTCTTTATGTCTCACCTAACCCTTAATCTCTTACCTCATCCTAACTCTAAACTATTCCCAACTCCAACTCTCCTTTTTCATTTCTTTTCTTTTTCTTGGAAGGTCATTTTGCTTTCCATACATTGGTAACTCAGCAAATGCAAGGGATTTAAAGCGGACACAAAACATTTTCTCAACATTGCCATGGTTGATAAGTGTGGCCACTAATCCTGTATTAAACAAACGAACCATCAAGAGTATACACCACCTCAACTTCAACAAACTCAAAAAAATAAGCAGTTTACCGACACAGTTAAGCAACAAATAGAGTCAAGAAACCAAAACAATCACTAATTCCCATAAAACGTTGCACACTTGCACTTGTAAGAAATATATATTGGTCATAAAAAAATTGTTTTGTCCAAGATCATGCCCAATTCAACAAAAAATAGATGTCACAAAGATTTTCTTCCGCAGGAACTAATCAACAAAACTTACAACCTGAGAAGCTCACATTCCTGTGAATGCCTTCTTCCCACCACCAGAAGAACCAGCGGGAATCACTTTCAACACATTAAATCTCACAGTTTTAGACAAAGGCCTATGGGAAATAAGAAACAAATGCTATAAGCAAACTATTTTCGTATGAATATATTCTTCCATGAAAATGATCAGATATGAATGCAGATAAGAGTTTAACCTGCACTGGCCAACAATAACATGATCACCCTCTTTCACACGGAAGCAAGGGGATATATGGGCTGCTATGTTAGAATGCCTCTTCTCATATCTAATGGTACCAAAGACGTCAGTATTTTAGTGTCCTGTCAATTGCAATAAATAGAAATGGCATAAAAGTGGTCAGTGAATCACTTGCCTTTGGTACTTTTTCACATAATGGAGGTAATTGCGTCGAACAATGATAGTCCTCATCATCTTTGCACTGTGGCAAGTACCAGCAAGTATACGGCCTCTGATGGAAACATTGCCGGTAAATGGGCACTTCTTATCAATATATGTCCCTACAAAATACAATGAAATCCTTTCAACATGACATACATTTCCTATCTAAAAGTTTTAATTGATAATGATATCTACCTAAATTGCATTCTTCATTTGTAAGTAATTTGACCAAATGTTGATAACCACTTTGTTTATACAGAATGAGCTATGATAGACAATCCATCACCCAGCAACGTCAAGGAATCATTAAACGTCAAATCAGACAGCAGATGAAAAGGGCAGTTATATGCGATATTGAAATGAGAAGGCGTGTTACAAATTGATGGGAAATGAATGTCGATACCCCAACCACCCCTCATATGCCGTCTAGCTTATTACCATCAGACATTAACAGAATAACCAAGAAGCCTTGGCTTTGGTAAAGATAGATAAATAAATCCAGCAGAATAGGACTACTTATTTGACCAAACAATAAGGAACTTCATCGCAAATTACAGGTTTAACATAATGAAGTTAATAAACAATATCTCAGCAGTCAAACTCCAAATCGCATTAACATATCAACAATGTCAGGTATATATATAGAAAAGACCTGACCCACGTCTCTGATAAAATCAAAATCCAAACGAGCACATAACCAAGAGTTAAACTCTCTAGTAAATTTAGGCTTACAATTAGCATACTAGAACCAACGCAAATAAATGACGAAAACAGGATCAAAAGCAACAATATATCAACACAAGTAAAAACGATAAGGAAGGAAAATCATGAGTTTGAAAAATGAGAAAACCTTCAATAGCCTCCCTGGGCGTCTTAAACCCCAGCCCAACACTCTTCCAATAGCGGTTGCCCCCTTTTCCTGGCCTATTTCCCTTTCCTGCCTTCTTCGAGCTGCAAAAGTGCGAAACACTCATTAACGAAGAGGTCAATCCTCCCAACAAAACTAAGTATTTCTTGAATCGGAGAATAAATTATAACAACACCGAACACCATAGCTTCCAACATTTTCTAAACATCCAAACAGAAGAATGGCACTTGTAGCTAATACTCACCAAAGGAACACCTTGGGCTGCTTCAGAAACGCCTTCTCAGTCTACAACCAAACACAACAGACCATCAGTAAATTGCCAATCAGAATCCTTAGCAAAAATGAGTTCGACGAAGTGAAGTATAAGAACCTGCTCAGCCATGGCTATACCCAAGAGTCAAAGGCGGCTGAGAACATAATAAGCCAATGAGTGTTCGATGTTGGATGCAATTGCAGCCCTAATGCTTTCAATGTCGAACATACCCTTTACCCGATCCCTACCTTATTCAGAAAAATTTAAATCACAAATTTCTTTCTTGGAGTTTGATTTGCTCTCCATATTTCGTATTTAATTAATGATGTCTTTTTAATAGATATCATTCTAAGGATTTTCTTTTTCAAAGAATTCCAAGTTCTATATTTTTTATCGTAGGACTTTGTTTTATATTACATATTTCTTTTCACTATATATGCATGTAAATTTGATTAAAAGACTTGTATAGGATTTATAATAAGGGTTTATGAGCTATAACACTAAAATAATTTACTAAAGTCGATTATATTGAAAAATAATACAAAAATGTTGTTTAAAATTAATCTCAATTGTTCAATCAACTATAATATCATTAAGGCTAAGTTAACATATCTAATCCAATCGATTGGATAATAAACAACCTCATTGGTTATTCCTAGCATCAAATACTTACGAGGGTTGACCAATTCCAATCCACGTGTAATTAACAAATATTCAACCTTTTTAAGTGTCCAACAAGCTCCCCACAATCCCCTTAACTTAATAAAAGTATTCAACTCTTAATTAGTTTTTATGGTGCTTTAAGCTTTTTATTCCTATCTCGAGTAATTAAACCCATGATTACGTGAAGAGGATATGTTATTAAGATAGGGAAGCTAGGTAAATTCTTAGTATCCCTTATTGTTACTGTTGGTTTATGCCCTACAGTTAATCAATTGGTTGTAGTTTAGCGACAAAATAATTTAAAGATATTCTTTATCTTGTTCATATTTAGATGTATATGATAAACTTCATAGGATAATTATACATTGCAAATAAAATTATGGTGAGATTCATATTGTATTTATGTATTATCCCTCAATTGTTCCTGGTTATTATTCTATTAAGATTGGAAATTAGTTGTACGCAAAAAGACTAGCGCATGTTATATTTTTCCTCATGAAAGAAGTAGTCAATCTTATAAAATATATAGATACTTAAACAAACATGTGGATGCTTATTAGAGAACAAGTTCACTAAACTCACACAATATGAGAAATCTATTTGGAACATTACTTGTATATCTATGTAAATTCTCATTGTGATGATTTTATTAGTGATCATTTAACGTTATGTCTCTAAAGTTATCTTGCATAGGGATTGTTATGTTTTGATACTACTTATGACTTATTCTAATCATAAGTCGTTCAACTGGTAGTCATTAGATGTAGCATAAACTATATAGAGGTAGTTGAATGATCAAGATAGGATTCATCATCGTAAAGAAATTAGGGAGAATGTTATATTGTTCTCGATTAGCATAGATAGGATTCATCGTCCTAAAGAAATTAGGAAGAATGTTATATTGTTCTCAATTAGCATTGATTCAGGAAATACTTGGCCAAGGTGGAATGACATTTTGTAAATAGTTTACAAATGTCATTAATTAAATGAATAGCTAATGGCAGAAAACTAATATGATTGGACTCAAAATAGAGTAGATATTAATTTCATGCTCTATGTCTAATTGGAACATTGTATGATGAAAGGATTAAATTATATAGAAAAGTCATATACAAAAAAGTTAATCAAAACTACTTTGACATTTTTAAATATTTAGGTCGTTATGATGTATTAGTAGACGTCAATCTTGATCTATGTTTATATATTGTTTAATTGGAGAATTAAAGATAAATTAACAAGATTTTTAATTTATCTAATCCTAATTATGAATTAGAAATATAATTTATAATCATTAGCAACATATTTGGGAACCTAATATGTCTCACATAAAGAATGAGTTAAAGAGAGCAAAAATGTTTTAATCAAGTTGGACTTGATCGTAAAGTTTGAGAAACCTTATTATTAAATATGATATATGTAATGAATAAGGATCAATATGAGATATTGGATCTTATTTAATTAAATTTCAATTGAAATTAGAATTTAATTTTAATTAAATTACTAAAATATTTCAAAACTTATTATAAATAGATTCAAGCTCTAATGAAGCTAGCATTTTTTGCTTAACCCTCTGTGTAAGAGTTACAGAGTTCTCTCAACTTATTCTATGGATATCATTAGATGTTGGACATTTGTATAGATATGGTAGTTGAGATGAACCAATTTTGTAAATAATTTATAGGATACGACAAGCAAATGATCAAGCTTCAGAATAAGATACAAATTATGATTCATTGTAACATCCCCTCACTTATGGGAAAGGGCATTTTGGTCATTTTGAATGGGTTAGAATAATTGAAGGTGTTTCTGATATATTCATGCATTCATATATGCACATGAATAA